>JAJHJA010000511.1:0-594366 GCA_021202915.1 Heliconius himera | reverse complement strand
TGTTTGTCTGTGCGTATGTGCACTCTGATCTGAGAAACGACTTAATCGATTTAAATGCAGATTTTACTATTATATTTTATTATTCTCTGTTTTCGCTACCACGACTATAACGGGACGAATATAAAATATAATATTTTAACTTTCCGTTCTTTACAGTCTTGCATTGGGTACAATCTAACTAAACTTTAATACTTTTATGTAAAGAAATGTTACAGGTATATATTATTATATGTTAGAGATCGCCTTTTAGAAATGGCAAAGTAAAAAGTATAATTTTTTTTTATTAACTATGATACTTCCTTTTCATTAAATTAAATTCAGCGGGCTCTAGTGTACACTATTTCTAAGTAATAAAATAAATATGGATATTGCACAAAAAGAAGTAGATGGCAGTCAAGGCGCAGGAATACATTACGTGACTGTAAACGCGGCTGGTTGTGAGTTTGATCCCCACTTGAGGAAATGAAATATTTTCTATTTTCATTTCTTTGCTCAAGGAAATAAAAAATATTTTCGAATAAAAATATTTTGGTGTCAAGACACAGTGCGGCGTTGAGTTCCGCCACTTAACACGCAATGCCTGCAGAATTCGGCGGAAAATGGTGAACGGAGTGTCTTAGCACAAGCGTGTGGGATACAGCGTGAAGATAAAAAAACATAAATATAATTTTACCTGTTGCTGCCAAATTTTGCATAATTTTCTTTATTCAGTATTTACTCATCTAGAAAAACAGGTTAGTTCGCCGTTACGTTTACAGCGGTAATTAAATTTTCACACGTTTGTACGCTAATGATAGGATATGTAACGTGGCTTTAGCAAAAAGGCGATACGTGGCAACCTTTTTATCCACACAAAAAGCTAACGTTGGCGTATGCGAAACGTGCTGGATTTTTCATTTCAAATGTATACTTTTTTAGACAGTTTTTTCCGCAGGATGTTGTTTACTGAAAATTGTAAATAAAAATTCCTGTATACAAATATAAATAAAAAAAATATTTTTAATGGCCAATAGGCGTATTATATTACAATTATATTGCTATTGAGTTAGAATATTCTTATTTATACACTCTACAAACATTAATACACAATACTACATTCGTATTTATTTTAAAGATTTCTTCATAATTGTTATCATGAAAGTTATTTTTTAAATAGTAATGGGCAAATCTAATCTCTAAAGTTATGCTTAGATTTCTATTTGCACTTTTTGGTGCGTATTTTTGTATAACAGTTTGAAATATATTTCGATAGTATTATAATTTTTATTTTTATTAGTGTGTTTTTATTATATGCTTAAAACCATCTTTATAAAAATGTGATATAAATTGTAACAAATTTTCAATATTACTATGCGATAATGTTACTGACAAGGCTTCTGTGCAGGTAGTTAATTACACATTATTTTATAAACGAATTTGTGTGATTTAAATTATATTTTTATTTAGTAAGTACATTAAGTATACAAATATAATAAAAATATTGTTAATAAAATTATATATATTGTTTGCCATAAAGTGTAAAGGTATGCAAGTATAGGGGCTTATTAAATGTTTAACACTAGATATCGGTGTCGAGGCCAAGCGTGGCGATGAGATCCGCCACTCAATTCCTCGAAAACTTATTTTGTCAAAAGTGGGGAACTGAGTGTCTTAACGCTAGATTAACTGAAAAAAAAGTCTGTATATATAGCCAACAAAACTGTAGACAATTATCTACATAAGTCCATGTATGACGGACGAAATAGAAATCTAATAGATTATTGATATTGATTGAAGCTATTTCGATAGATATTTGAAAAAATGAACGTTCGGTTTTAGTTTGTGAGAGCAGGAAAAAACCCCTTTCGTTATATTCATGCCGAAAAATTGAGCTTGATGAAAAATATTTGCTTGCGAGTATCGACGGTTATTTTATTATTTTAGGAAAAAATATAAGGAATATGAATGAAAAATAGAATGGTATTTAATTATTAGATGTTCGACAATGTTAAAACAAAAAAAAATCTATAATATATTTACGTATGTAGCTACTGCTTACAGTAAATAATACATATTGGTATATAATATATGTTAATAATTAGCATTGTTGATTATGTGTATGTGTGTATAATAAATAATAAAATCAACATATTTTCAATATCATATTAATCTAGAATAGTTCATGCACGGAGTGTCCACCCGTCTCATACGGGTGTGTGGTGCTATTTTATGTCCAGGAACTCTGTCTGTAATACCTTATTCAAACGAGACACGACTGTGGGGTGTGTTCCATGCGTTTATTTAACATTATACACCTTGCGGTAGTGCATTCGTTCTAACGACTTTTATTTATCTCACAAATCAATCAAAATCACGAATCTTCACTCTAATACAATAAAATTAATTTTAATTAATTAAAATTTTAATATAAACAAGCGTAACAAGTGCCTTCAGAAAGATCACACACGAACGTGCCGGAGGATTCAATAAAGACAGCAGTCTTTCACAGCCGCGGTCTGATAGGAATTCACGGTGTAGGGGCGGGACGGTGCCCTTTTGCAAATTACTTTAAAATATTAATATTGCAATTTTATAATTTTAATTATGAGTAATATTCGATAATTATTTAAGCCTAAACATAAATATAAA
Source organism: Heliconius himera (assembly GCA_021202915.1). Lineage (NCBI taxonomy): Eukaryota > Metazoa > Arthropoda > Insecta > Lepidoptera > Nymphalidae > Heliconius > Heliconius himera. The sequence continues at coordinate 591,738 of JAJHJA010000511.1, read as the reverse complement.
TAGTTTATTTCTTATAGATGATAGCTGTAATTTATTTTGTAGGTAATTTCTATGGTCTACATAAAACCATTCAATCACCCGGTCATTCCTTTTACAAAAACGTAATAAACGACGGACACGGCGCTGATAAAAGGAAGTGACGATTTTCACATAAATCATAGTTTCGTTATGTCGACTAAAGATCCATTAAAAAGGGTTCAATAATGTCTTGGGTCGTTTGTAAAAGCAAGTTTTGTAGATATTGGAATATGAAAATGTACGTAAAAATATTTATAGATTAGGGTTTCGTTATCTTTATATATCCTTATTCATTAAATTAATAAATATTATATATTATATTTGATTTTTATTGCATCCTCAAAATATCTTATATTTTACTCTCGTGTGACAAAAGTAATTAATTAAAAGAATAAAGAGTCATTTCGTTATATGATTAAAAACAGCCGAGTCCACAATTTTTTCAGTATGGATGAATGTTATTTTATATATCGTTATTGTATGTTACATAAAATATGTTTGAAATATTAATATATTATATAAATATTTACTACGAGTAAATTGGTCACTAACGCGTGGCAGTCAAATAAATAGTTAAACTTTAGAATTTGTATTAAATGAGATTTTAGTTGTAAAGAAGCGACAGTTGTTCTATTTATTCCACTTAACTGGTGGTTAACAGTTATCCAACTGTTGCTATTAGCAATATTTTTTAAAAATTATAAAAATTATAGTTTAAAACTGTTATTCCACACTTAGAAAAGACAAATCCTTTTTTTATTAAAAGTATATACCCTGTTTTGTTCAATTTTTTTAACGCTCCCTAAGAAAAAAATATAATTACATCTCCGTCGTAGTCATAAAGGGAAAAGATTTTAATGAATTTTGTTCATAATGTGAATCTTTGAATAAAAATCGAACCCATGTTTTATGCACAGTAGTTAGTTATAAGACGGAAATTACATTGTAAATTCAAGAAGGCAATTTGTATGTTAATGCATATAGCATTCACAAAGCACTGCCCATCCGACCACTATGAATAAATGTACAAGTGTTTCAACTACGAGGTAATCAAATAATCAGCTTCACGCTGTATCCCGCACACAGCAGGGTAGTCAGAGGGAACCCAGTGTTAAGACACTCCGTTCTTCACTTTCTGCCGAATTCTAGAGGCATTGCGTGTTGAGTGGTAGAACTCAACGCCGCGCTTAACCTCGAGACCAGAGCGAAGAAATAAAAATATACATTTAAGTAAATATTTCATCTCCTCGGGATCGAACCCACAACCAGTCGATTTTACAGTCACACTTCATGCCGCTGCGCTACAACTGGCCTCGAGGTGCGTCTGAAAATTACTTTATTTATTTTACTGTCGCAGTAACGTTATTTATTTTTTCTAATATGGAAAAATATTAGCAACATAATATTAATCAACATCTGACTCGGTAGATAGACCACAATATGAAGTATGTATAATAAAAATAATGAACATTTGTATGTATGAGGCGCGCTACAACTTAACAAGTGGTATTGATTAGTTCATTAGGTCTATTATATATGCCTATCCCTTAGGCGCAGTTGTTATTCTTGCAGTGTTCGACTGACTGTATTATATTTTTTGTTATTTCTTTCGTATCAAAGTGATGGAAAAACGACTGTTATTTTATATCATAGTAGTGACCTAAACGCGTCTTCGCCCGCTTCCTATTTTTATATAATAGCCATAATTACCTTTACATAAATTATATGTAGTCTATGTGTTATTGAGACCAGTCGTGGCGTAGGTGCACAAAGTGTGACTGTAAAATCGACTGGTTGTGGGTTCGATCCCCACTCGGGGAAATGATTTTTATTTATTTACATTTATATTTTAATTTTTTTGCTCTGGTATAGAGGCAAAGCGCGGCGTTGAGTTCCGCCACTCAACACGCAATGCCTCCAGAACATGGCGGAAAGTGAGGAACGGAGTGTCTTAACACTAGGTTCCCTCTGCCTACCCTGCTGTGTGCGGGATACACCGTGAAGCTGATTTAATTTTGATTTAATTTAATTCTATGTGTTATTTTAATGTATAATCTATATTACAGTAAAATTTTATTTAAATCCATTCACTAGCTTTTGCGTCAAAGTAAAAGAGGAAAACATACATTTTCACAAATAAATATCAAATTTAAGCTTTATTGTAGCGTAAAACTTATTATTAATATATGTTAATTAGATTAAGGCGTATAGAACGTAGCTATAATAGTATAATGTATTTACAGCTCTGAATAGAGGTAACATCAAACTGTTGCTAAATGCAACAGCTTATATGTATACAAATTATAAATTATTCCTTTAGAAGTAACTTAGTGAAATGTTAGTATAACTTTCATAGGGAAACTCCAACAAAGCCCGTCAGAGTTAACAGTAGCAAGTAGATTTGTTTTATCATGAATTATTAATACTATTTTAATATTATTATAATGTTTGGAAATTTTAAGCAACTTCGCTATGCGATGTTATGGTGAACCCACTAAGATGTAGAGATATATGCCTATAATCAAACTCTAAATTTAAACTAAATTAGGACAATGCTTGCGTAGTATGCGTATGCGTAGTGCAGTAGGACAATGCTTGACTGTGAACGTGAAGGTTGTGACTTCGATTCGTCCCTTTTTAGATATGATGCGGATAACGTTAATCTTTATACTAGATTTTCCGTCTACCATGCAAAAGTTTCATAATATTATTTTAATAAGAAGATTGTTTATATTATTAAATTAGCTTCACGCTATATCCCGCACACAGCAGGGTAGGCCGAGGGAACCTAGTCTTAAGACACTCCGTTCCCCACTTTCTGCCGAATTCTGGAGGCATTGCGTGTTGAGTGGCAGAACTCAACGCCGCGCTTAGCCTTGACACCAGAGCGAAGAAATGGAAATATAAATTTAAGTAAATATTTCATTTCCTCGAGTGGGGATCGAACCCACAACCGTCGCGTTACAGTCACACCCTTGTGCCCCTGGGCCACGACGGCCTCATTTCCTCAAGATTGTTTATACATTTTAAGAAATATAAATAAGTTGACGCGATGTTTTTTTTCTAACCTGGCTGGTGATGTCGGCCATTTGTATATCTGTTATATCTTTAATGGAACATTATGGTTACGTAATATGATCATAAATATATAATGTTATAAGCTTCTATTCAAATTTAATAACATATGTTTTTTTTCATTTACTCTTCATTATACTAATATTATAAACGTGATTGCGTGAATTTTGTTTGTTACACTTCCACGTAAAAACTAGTCGAATAATTTTGTACACATATTCTTAGAGGTACTAGAAAAGTCATAGGATACTTTTTAGGATTCCGTTCCTTTTAAAGAAAAAATAAACCCTTATAAGATCACTTTGTGTACGATTATACTAAGGTCTACGGTCCCATGATTTCCTGAACAAATATTATATATTTCTACATTTATTTAAAAAAACTGGACAAGCGCGAGTCGAGTTCAGCCACCGAGGGTTCCGTGCAAGAATTGGAGGTCTGAAACTTTTTCTAAAATTTAAGCTTAGCTTAGCCAGAGTTTTCATCTGATACCCCACTTAAACAAGCGGCTTTAATACCAAATTTTGCCACCCTTTTAAGACTATTTTTTTTCTAATTAAACCACAGATGTATAGTTTTCAGATTTTTTCCTGAACTAGTACTACCAGTAAATGCTAGTCTAAGCCAACGGAAGTACTTTATTAATTTTGGTTCCCTTTATAGTGTCAAAATACGTGTTTTAGTGCGATATAAAAAAAGGTAGATATATAAAATTTCAAAAATCCCTTTGTGCGTTGTGCCCTTACACCACGGCTAGTCTCAACACTATTTTTTATTAAAAATATATAATAAAAAAATATGATACTTTGGCTATGATATAAAAATAAGTTTAAGCGAGCAAAGCCACGTTTAAGTCTCTAGTATAGTAGTATAAATGAAAATCATTATTTCAATACCTACTTGTTTTGTATATTCACCATCAAAGCCCACTCAATGATCGACATAATAACAGTAATAGTTATATTAATTAGTTTACGAGTATGAGTAAATTAATAGATTTTATTATACATATTATTAGTATGTTGAATTATTATAAAAGACAAAAAGGGAACGGAAACGAAGTGTTATATTTTAATTTACATATTGTTTATCGTATGATAATTAAAATATACCCAATTAAAAATTTTAATATCTTTTATTAATTTAATTTGAATAATACCCTGCCAGGTACGTGTTGAAGTCGTGTACGAAGAGTTCCGTACCATTATATATTTTATTTAGTTTTTTAATATTTCTTGTTATAGAATTAGGGTTATTCATATTCGGTTATTAAAACCTATGGCAGTTCCCTTTGACCTACAATTCCGAAATCGGTACGAAAGCCTCGGTGAGCAAGTCTGACTTTCAAATAACCGATTTTTTATACATTTTGTTAATGTAAGAAATTAAAATTTGTCACCTTATTACAAAGTGATGAGTAAGAAGGAAAAGGAACGTACATCTCTATATCTTATAAAATAAGAACGCATTTCGTCTCTGTCTGGCCTTTCTAAGCGATCTTCTTCTAAACCACCCAACGGATTTTGATGCGATTTTCACCATTAGATAGAGTATTTCTCAGGGAAGGTTTATATATGGTTTATTATATGTATATTTTATTGTAATTTGACATAAATATGATAAATGTGTATAAAGCCTTACCCGTTGAGACACTTTCACGCATGCGCTGCTTTAATGGTAAGTCCTACATGAAAACAATGTACTAGAGTATTATTCCTCTTAATAAGATCTACAAAAAAGTCAGCGACAGCATATTCGTATCTTCTAAGGATAACATACAGTGAGCATATTTCTGTCTAAAAATAGTAATTTGAATATATTTTTAATTGTGAGGGATGTTTGTCCATAATGGTATCAATCCTTATCCTTTTAAATACTTTATTATTTTTTTACGTTAAACGAAGATAAAATTTGCTCTTTACACTAATTGGAAATTACGAATAGTTTTAGAGAAAAACGCATTTAATTGTTGACACATCACGCCGGCTATAAGCCGCAGATTTGGCTCATGTTTCGTTTATCCCTTACTCACAAGGCATATAAATAAGTATATTAGTTACGTTGGCCATTTAATGTAGATCATAACTGTCTTTTACTGTTTTTCATTTTAATAAGTACTTTAGAAGTTGTTACAATATCTAAAAATCCTTGCTGCGAAACGGCTCGCCAGGCGCCATGCGTCCCCCCGCGCCCCGCGACGCGTCCGCCGCGCCCGTCTCCCCGCCTGCCTCTGTAGCGAAGTACATTTAGATGCGTTTGTGCGTATTCGATAATTAGAATGTATTATTTCAGCGCGATATATTTAGTTTAATCTTTTTTGATTAATAGAATAGTAAGTTGTCTTTTGTTTATCATTTCTTTCGTTTAAGTATCCTGTTGTTTATTTTGTTTACTTCTGTTCTTTTATTTTTTTTTACTTTTGTAAACATTTCCTTTTTTCCCGACTGCTAAGGAAGGGTTATGTTTTTCGCGCGTATCTTGTATGTATGTAATATTCTTTATTACCTCGTATCTCCAGAACCGCTGAACGGATTTACATAATTGAGGTATTGTTAGATTTGTATTAGCAGCCCAAGTGTTCTTATATAGGTGACGTTAATAAAAAATAATCATGGCGGCTGTGGTACGCCATTGGACTTAGTGAAAAAAAAAAATTTTGGTTCGAATACTACAATATGAGTATCAAACTCAAGAGCTCAATTTCAGGATTTCAAAAAGGTATATCATGATTATCATTACCATAATAAATTCTAACAAAAAAATGAAAAATAAAAAAGTATTTGTAAAAACAAAAACCCCGACTGCATCAAACTAAAAAGAAAATAAACAAGCCCAATAGTTTATTAGGATTAACAGTCGGGACCTATAAGTAATTCTTCAATCAATAAAATCTTTACAATGAACGCCGCATAATTTAAAGAGGTTCCGACTGTTAATCCTAATAAACTATTGGGCTTGTTTATTTTCTTTTTAGTTTGATGCAGTCGGGGTTTTTGTTTTTACAAATATTTTTTTAATTTAATAATGCCACGAAAAAGTCGTCCATAGGTCGTAGAACAAGAAATGAAAGCGTAGAGGAGACGGAAATTAGACGGTAATTTAAATATATTTTCTTATTGTAAGGGATATGTGTCCATAATGATATTAATCCTTATCCTTTGAATAAGTTATCAATTTTCTACGTTAAACAATGATAAACTTTGCCCTTTACAATATTTCGTAATTACGAATAGTTTTAAAGAAAAGCTATATCAACTCATGTTTAACCCTTACTTTCAGTATATATACAAGTATATTAGTTACCTTTTGGCCATTTAATATAAATTAAAATGTTGTTTACTGTTTTTCATTTCAATAAGTACTTTAGAAGTTTAGTAGCACAGATTTAAAATACGGTACTAAAAAATTCTTGCTGTGTAACGGCTCGCCACCCACCACGCATCCCCCCCGCGCCCCACAACCTTTTGCTTATAAAAATTGGATCCACCGCAACCGCCTGGCTTCTTTCCCCCGGGCTTGGGAGGAAGGCCTGGTCCGATACCGATCTATAACCCTCCTTAGCGCGGTCGCCAAGCTGTTCGAGAAGTTATTCCTCTCACTTCTCCAGTCGCACATCTACCCTCAAGCGAGCAGTTTGGCAAGCGGGTATACCACTCTGGTTATACTACGCCGCAACAGCGATCAACCGAAAGGAGAGTGCAATAATAGTTTTCTTCGACGAAGCGCGCGTATTCGACCGCGTTGGCACCCGGGCCTACTTCATTAAGTGCTCAGAGCCGGCAGCATTTTATCACCTGCTCTCTACGCACAATACACTGATGACATCACAACGCCCTAGCGAGTATCACTCAACGAGAAATCCTGCGGGTGGTCCAGAATCTCATCCTCCGTCGAGAGACGCAGGGGCCATACTAAGTGAGGAACACCACGCATCATCGCAACATAAAAATAGAAAGCCTGGAGGTACATATTGGTCGTCTCGCGTCCAACGCATTCCGCTGCGCTAATGCACCTAAGGAGCAGCACTCCGTGGTATACCCGGCCGCCCGAGGTCAGACGTAAGACTACTTCCGAGGGACTTTCTATTCTCCTCCAAATCCGACTTATGAGCCTTGGATTGAACCTTGGTCGTTTAAGACGGGCCTCCCTCAGAAAACCGAGGGTCTCTCCTGACTGAGTTGACCGCCTAGATGGCATTTGATAAACCTTCCAAATTCATACTGTGTCAACGCCCAGATGTCGTTCGGAGCTACTACGGAGATGGACGAGAGAATGCTTCAGTTCTGCGCCTGGCTCTATAGCAAAGTTAATTTAGAAGCGATTGCACGTATTTCGGAGTTATCCAATAATTATTATGTATTTCAACGCGACATAGTTGGTTAAATCTTTCATTTAAGTATATTTGGGTAAGAGAATAGTAGGTAGTCTATTGTTTATAATTTCTTTCGTAAAAGTTTTCTGTTGTTTGTGTCATTTATTTAAGTGTGTTTTTTTAAACAATTGGAACATCCTTATTGGAACTACGAAAATGCGGGTTGCATTAAGGTTTAAATAATTTTCACATTAGTAATCTTAAGTGTTTTGCAAACATAGGTACATTACATCAATAATTCAGTAGTTAAAGCGGGCGAAGCCGCGAGCGGGTCGCTAGTTTATTTATAAAACACTACCAATATAGCAGTATAGGTCGTACTTGTTTGCAAAACTATTAAACGTCCTTATAAAAATTAGGATAAAAAAATATCAAAGTTGAAGAAATTTTCACATAAGAAGGTACTATAAGTATACATCTTTTATTTTATACACACTTATACACGCTATACACTTTTTCATCAGCTTCACGCTGTATCCCACACACAGCAGGATAGGCAGAGGGAACATAGTGTTAAGACACTCCGTTCCCCACTTTCTGCTGAATTCTGGAGGCATTGGGTGTTGAGTGGCAGAACTCAACGCCTTTAATCTTGACACTGCGAAGAAATGGAAATATAAATTTAAGTAAATATTTCATCTCCTCGAGTGGGGATCGAACCCACAACCAGTTGGGTTTACAGTTACACCTCGTGTAGCTGCGCCACGACTGGCCATAAGAATTAGAATAAAAAAATATCAAAGTTTAAGAAATTTTCACATAAGAAGTCACTATTGAAGTCATAAGAAGTCACTAGAGGCCGGTCGTGGCGCAGCGGCACGAGGTGTGACTGCAAAACTGACTGGTTGTGGGTTCTATCCCCACTCGAGGAGATGAAATATTTACTTAAATTTATATTTCCATTTCCTCGCTCTGGTATCGAGGTTAAGCGCGGCGTTGAGTTCTGCCACTCAACACGCAATGCTTCCAGAATTCGGCAGAAAGTGGAGAACGGAGTGTCTTAACACTACGTTCCCTCTGCCTACCCTGCTGTGTGCGGGATACAGCGTGAAGCTAATTTATTTTTTTTTTATTTTTAAGTCACTATAAGTATACATCTTTTATTTTATACACATTTATACACTTTTTGTTATATAAAATATTAGAACACGAAGTAATTCATTGCATTCATATTCATTCATAAGTAATCGTATAGTAGAAGCGGGCGAAGCCGCGAGCGGGTCGCTAGTGTATCTATATATGTATGTATAAATGTACATTTGTATGTGCATATATCAGGTGAGGAGCAGTGCTTCCACGTCTAAGTTACTGTGTAACAAGCAGCGTTAGCTCTAACAGATGCTTTGGATTCTCAATGCATGTAAATATCCCACTTTGTATAGTTCCCTACTTGTTCGAACTTCACTTCAGATTCAGCGTGAGATTGCTTTTGAACTTTTATAATCTCGACGAAACTTGCTAAAAACTATTCTAAGCTATTGTGATTCCGTACGTATACGTTATTACTATAGCGTGTACGTATAGTATACTCGATGGTAATGGAATCGAAATAAATGTGTAAATGTTTGTATAATATTTGTACTTATTTGTTTTTGCAGGGCAGGTAGAAGGAACCTAGTGTTAAGACACTCCGTTATTCACAACCTGCCTAACTGTCGAGACTTTGACTCAATGTAGCTCTTGGTCTACCAGAGTAGAGTCTTTAGTTCAGATCGAACCCACAACCATCGCGGTTATAGTCAGAGTAATTATTTATTTGTATAGTAAATAATAATAATAATATACCACGTATGTAAAATTATGCATAGTTTGCTAGATTCTAGGGTTTCCTACAAAAAGGGTAAAACGGGACCATGTTACTAAGACTCCGTTGTCAGTCCGTCCGTCTGTATGTCTGTCCGTTTGTCACCAGGCTGTATCTTATAAACTGTGATAGTTAGACAGTTGAAATTTTCACGGAATATGTATTTCTCTTGCATGTAGAGAATTGACTATTCTATCCTTTTGTTATAAGTGTGGAATATGAAATAGAGAATAGAATATAGTTATAGGCATCAAATTTCGGTAGCACCTATATTTTGTATGTCCTAAAAAGAATCTATTTGCCAAACCGACCAGGTCGGTCAGGTGGTCGGTTTTCAGGAGTCGCGGGTTCGAGTCCCGCTACGTTAAAATTTTTGTACGTTTTCTAAATAAGTATTTTTCTTTCCCAAGCGTGAAATGACACTTTTAAAATAGTAAGAAGTTACTTACAACAGAATGTACTTTCTGGCAGCTTGGAAGAAATTCTACTCTAGCAGTGCACAACAAGATTTTACTGTACAAACAAGTCCTCATGCCAGTATGGATATATAACATACAGCTGTGGGGCTGTACCAAAAAAACAACATAGATATTATACAGCGATTTCAGAATAAAGTACTTAGAGCAATAGTTAATGCTCCTTGGTATATTAAAAATGATGACCTCCACAGAGACCATACATAGAGTTCGTTGACAGAGTTATTAAGAAATATGCAGAAGCATGCACGAACACAGACTTCATCATCATGTGAAAATCGAGGGAATCCAGCTCCTCGACTAAGAGGAACTCCCCCTTAAGTAGAGACAGTAAGAAAAGTGGTTTCATTATAAAACTAGGTTAAAATTAAAATAAGCTGAGAATAATTAGAACAATAATGTGACATCACTCTAAATCCAATATATTATAGCACTATTGAAGTTTTATTTTCTCCTTTTTAGAGCGTTTAAATAAAAGCTTTTTTTAAAAAAATTTTTTGCTTTTAATTTATTTAATATTTATATTTATATATGACATACAAAAATATTTTCTACTATAACTATAAATAATAATAGTACTGTTTTTAATATCATGATAGCCCTAGTGGTTTCGTAATGGAGCACTCTAGTGTATGTTGTAACATTGCTAAGGGTATCCGACTAAATTGCATGTAACAGCTGGTATTCCCTTGAACGCGAGCTGCATGTACATTTATATGTATGTATGCGACGTATTACGTATTACAATATGTTAAAAACAATTTAAAGATAAAGTTATTGTAGTTATTGTGTATTTTGTTGTTGACCCGGTGAGGTAACGTCAGATCGTAAACAATATACTTACTTCAATATACTTGTAATAACGTAAATTTTATCTTAGTTTCTTAATAATTTCGAAAGAAACTAATAAACGTGTTAAAAAGAATCTTCCTTGATTTTTAATGAAGACTTCACTTCCTGTAAAATATGTTGTACTTATATTTTCTGAAGTAATAAATAAGTGTGAATTAGGTAATAATTAAATTATAATTCAGCTTCACACTGTATCCCGCACACAGCAGGGTAGGCAGAAGGAACCTAGTGACACTCCGTTTCTCCATTTTCTGCCGAATTCTGGAGGCATTGCGTGTTGAGTGGCAGAACACAACGCCGCGCTTAACCTCGACACCAGAGCGAAGAAATGGTAATATAAATTTAAGTAAATATTTGAAATCTTCATTAAAAATCGAGGAGATGTCCTCGAGTGGGGATCGAACCCACAACCAGTCGGTTTTATAGTCACATCTCGTGCCGCTGCGCCACGACTGGCCTGAATTAGGGGAATTAGGTTTTGATCAAATAATTAAAGTGATCAAGTGGTGGGCCAGTCGTGGCGCAGCGGCACAAAGTGTGACTGTAAAACCGACTGGTTGTGGGTTCGATCCCCACTCGAGGAGATGAAATATTTACTTAAATGTATATTTCCATTTCTTCGCTCTGGTGTTGAGTTCTGCCACTCAACACGCAATGCCTCCAGAATTCGGCAGAAAGTGAGGAACAGAGTGTCTTAACACTACGTTCCCTCTGCCTATCCTATCCTGCTATGTGCGGGATATAGCGTGAACTTGAAAAAAAAATGAAGTGGTGGGCAAATACGGAGAGTATCACAGATTTTAAAAAATGCTCCACATGTTACACGTGCTGCACGCGCTGCTACATAAAAACAATTTATACATAAAACGATAGCTAAAAACAATGCAGGATGATACTATGAATATTTTCGTCATTTAGGAAAAGACCGAAAGGCTATCTTCGTTTTAGAATTTATACTGTTGAATAATTTTCATATTTTCAATGTAAAGCAACTAGTTCCGTTTGTGGAGCCTTATTAGTGAGTAATGCAATATAAGTATAATAAATGAACTCTATACAGTTTGATATTATTATCTTATTATAATAAGCTAAATTAATTTTTCCAAAAAAAAAATACGCAATTTGTTTCTAATTTATGATTTCAGCGCGTGGCGTAATACAAGTGCGCGACTGTAATTGCGACGGTTGAGGATTCGAGTCCCTCTCGGGGGAATTGAAAATATTAAAATATTTTCATTATCTCCCTCCGGTAACGAGGCAGAGCGCCGCGTTGCGTTTCGCTACTCAACACACAATTCCTTAAAAAATCAGTGCAAAGAGTCTTAATGAGAAGGGAGTGTCTTCACACTAGGTTCGCAGGTTCCATCTGTCTACTTAGCTATGTAAAGCTGAAAAAAATTATAAAAATATTTTACCTTAGCTACAATATAATTTATCCACGTTCACTCAACAACGAAATGGAAAAATTATGACATAGTTTATGAAACAAAACTTAATTAGATTGAAAATGGTTTTATGTATCTAAGTAATAGAAGACAGAAAAATCCTACTTTTGTGTACGTAAAAGGAACCTAGTGCTAAGCCATTCCGTTCGCCGCTTTCCGCCCAATTTTCGTGAGGTGTAAAATATGTAGAAAAATAATTCATTCCCACGAATCGAATGGGAATCAAATCCACAACCGTCGTGTTTACAATCACAGGAAAACACGGCTACTCAAAGTAAATTTCATTACGTACATGTACATATTTATAGTAGCTTAACATAGCCTTACTTCCGTATTAACTTCCAAGTTAAAGTTAAAGAGTGATTAATTAAAAAAATTAAACTTAACTTGAGACCCCTTATTTTCGTACCAGTGGAGTCGACTGGGCTATTGTACTTGAAACTATTATTAATTTCGTTTGCGCAACATGAAAGGTTCTCCAGGGACTGCTTCTAGAGAATTACTTGGAGCCCAAACAAAATCAACAATATATTTGTAGTATAAACAAACTTAAGGGTAAGGTGATTAATTAATAATAATGTGACAATTTATACTAAGTTTTAGTAATTTTAAAATGTTGCAGAGCAGGGGGTAGATAGACGAAAACTAGTGTTAAAACACTCCGTCCGTAACTTTCCGCCGAATTTTCGAGACAACGTGTTTCGCGTTGCGGATCTCAAATCCGCGTTTTGCTGCAAGAATAGGGAAATGAAAACAAATTAATCTTTGCCCTGAGTGGGAAAAGAAACTACTATTATCGCGTTAACACTCGGCTTCATTAACAGAAGGTATATATTATTAGAAATTAAATCTCTCTTTATAATTTAAGTTACTTTGACATCAAATTCGAAGTATATAAATTAGTAGTAAATCACTTTATTCTTTGGTTTAACTGATTCAAATGCACCAAACCACATCGCGTGTTTTGGTGTTATGTAGCAACGCGGGTATGAATAATGAATGCATAATATATATGTATTTACATGGCTCTCTGGCTCTCTTTTGGTGAAAGTATAAATGGAAAAAAGTTGTTTTATTGTTTTATTTATTTGAGCTGTATGCTGGCAGGGTAGGAAGAGAGAACCTAGTGTCCAGATACTCTGTTTTCAACTTTCCTGCTAAATTGCGTGTCGAGTGGCGAAACTCAATGCAGCGCTTTGTTTTGCTATGGTAAATAATTTTAAGACTTCGTAAGAAAGCAAATTAAAATATTATCTGAATAATATTAATAAATATTTTAATTAACACTATATATATTTAATATTTTCATTTAATTTAGCGCAAAGTAGGGAACGTAAGTTTTTTAATGAGAACTAAATCTTAGTCTTGACACTAGGTTCCCTCTGCCTTACTCTTCCATTTACGGGATACAGCGTAATGTAGAAAAAACCAGTAAAATTTGTATAACGTGGTAGTATAACATTCAAATAAATATTTAACATACACTAAACGTTATATGCAGCAACAATAAAGCTTTGCATGGCATATTTGCGTTTCAACTCTGCAGTCTGTAGCACTATTTAAATATGAAATTACTATGTAAATTTTTATCTGTAAATAGTATACTACGGTGATTCTGTTTGCACAAAATATATTTAAATATATATAAATATATTTCGGCATATACAATATATTTTAAATATAGCCTGGAATATTATAAAAAATAAAAATTAAACCAGCTCCATGCACGCAGCAGGATAGTACGAAGTATCTTAACTCTAGATTCCCTCTGCACCTAGTGTCAAAATAATTTGTTCCTCATTTTTCGCTAAAAGTATTGGGATATTACAAAAAATAATAATAATAAAAATATATATAAACAAACACATATTAGTTACGAGGGCTGCAGTTGAGGGGTTAAGAAAATACGATTTAATAATTTAACTAAATTTTAAAATGAAATACAAACTATATTTACAATACAAGACTTGATTATGCCACGACAGAATAATAAGTGAGGGAAAAGAATAAATTCCTTTACCACCGGCACCGTTCACCCGCTCTCTATACTTATCAGCATTTTGTGGCGCTCGGCCGCCTATAAGACGGACACATTAAAACAATTTATTTTTTCCGCCTGTGACACAGAGCACTGTAGAACATATTTAAAATCAACGTACATTTACGGATGACTAGGAATTTATTAATTTCTTGATGTACTACGCCAAAATTATATAAAATTAGCTTCACGCTATATCCTGCACACAGCAGGGTAGGCAGAGGGAACCTAGTGTTAAGACACTCCGTTCCCCACTTTCTGCCGAATTTCGGAGGCATTGCGTGTTGAGTGGCAGAACTCAACGCCGCGCTTAACCTCGACACCAGAGCGAAGAAATGGAAATATAAATTTAAGTAAATATTTCATCTCCTCGAGTGGGGATCGAACCCACAACCAGTCGGTTTTACAGTCACACCTCGTACCGCTGCGCCACTACCGGCCTCTATTTTAATACAAAAAAAAAAAAATGTGTTATTGTACTCACTAAGGATAAAAAATATTTTTAAGACACCTATGTAAATTAGATTGTAATGGACTCAAATTCGCAGCTTTGGAAATCGTCTAAGTGTTTTGACAACTGAACTTATCGGTTACATTTTTTTTCAGCTTCACGCTATATCTCAACTTAGCAAAGTAGGCAGAGGTAACCTAATATAAGGGTAAAATATTAAATATTTTATTTCCTCGAGTGGGAATCGAACCCTCCCTGCCCCCGCGTCTGAGAGACTGTTATTATTAGACTATTGTCCTTGTAGAAATGTCTGGTAAGAAGGCAGGCAGCCGTTAATCAGGCTTACCGCGGGGACAAAATAAATCAATTCTTGGCACTTCGGGTTTATTTTTTTATCTTGTTTTTCTAAGATAAGATAATTTAAGATTCAAATAGGCTTTCCAATTTTTAAGTCATACAAGTGTCATATAACAATCAATATTTTTATATAAATATAAATGTTTGTTGTTCGTATAACCATAGCATATAAATAAATATTATATTGACATGGTATGCCAAGCTGTAAGCTACTGTAGTAAATCAGTAGATTTTTTTAGCTTCACGCTGTATAAGGCATGTCGTAGGGTATCTAGAGGGGGCCTAGTGTTAAGATACTCCGCTCACCATTTTTTGCCGGTTTCTGGAGGCATTACGTGTGAGTGGCGGAACTCGAAGCCATGCTTTGCCCCGTCACATGAGATGAAAATATTCAATATTTTATTTCCTGGAGTCGGAATCGAACCTACAACCAGTCGCATTTACAGTCGCACTTTATGCTCCTACGCCAAGATTAGCAGGTAATAATTTGTAAATCCTTTTCTAATATAAAATATACATTATATAATTATGTTGCCTTTCATGTCCAGTATTTTTTGAAAGATAAGCCACCAACGAATTTTACGGCAGCAACAATAAAAAGAGCATTTCTTTTTTTTGGGTTTTTGCTATTTTTTACTAGCAAAAATATTATTTTTTTAAAAAAAAATGTTATTTTATTTTATTTTTTATATTAGTATAAAATTATTTAATTTGTTTATGTAAATAAAATAAAAATTCTAAAATAACGTGATATAATAGAAAAAAAATACATCATCTAAAATAGAAATAATATAAAAATGTAACCATTTTACTGAGGTGGTGGTCTGTGGACACTTTGTTCTCTTTATGCACCCGTGGGTTCCTCTGACCACCCGTTACATACTATCCGACATGCAAGCTCATTACAGTAAGGTCTGAAAGCGGTGATGCTTCAATTCGAAAATCAGTGGTAATAAACCGAATTTTATATTTCACGGTGCCTATGGGACTATCACGTCAGTTGCAGAGGGTTATATTATGTAAGAGTTATTTATTAATTTACGTCGACGATCCTAAAATATTAAATTACACTTTTCACTTACTATAGGAATTTCGACATAACCTTCTTTGGTCCTCCTCAACAACACTTTTTAAGGAACCTACATGACAAGTGTTAAGTTTCTACGTAAGTTTATACGTGTACGTTATATATATATATATATATATATATATATATATATATATATATATATATATATATATATATATATATATATATGTGTGTGTGTCAAATAGAGAATATGAAAATATATACAAATGCAATTTTTCACATTATATCCCTTCTTATCTTAATAATCGATAGCTTAAAACAGTAAACATTCAAGACGAAAACAAAACATCGTTTAATTAAAAGTTTCTCCCATGTTGACAAAATGAACAGGTAAATTGGTTTTTTCTTTAACTTTGTATATTACTCAACAGCTATAATATAAAGTGAAGTAAGTACACTTTATATCTATCTATTGTTATTTTTTTTTTTTTTTTTATCTTTCGTACTCAAAAAAAAATATATATATGTGGTTATTACAGGGTACTCTAAATATTACAGATTTTTCCAGTGACATATAAAGAGAGCTTCTCCCTTCTTCTTTCATAAAAAGACTATAGCATTCACAACAATCTTATTTGATACAAGACTAAGCTAAAAGGATATCTTTATCAAAAATGGATCTAGAATATCCACTTTGGCCCAGGCCCAGTTTGTACGGTAGTAGTGTAACGTGCTATTTTTTAGAGTGGCAGATCACATCATTTTTCCGAAGGAAATACTTGACGATGTATGAAACGCTATTAATAAAGATAATTAAGTGGTGTGTTCATTTGTAAAAAAAATAATGTTGTGGTCGTGGATTAAATTTTTAAATGGTCTAGAACTAAATGGTCAAATAAATGTAATAATTGTAAACTATAACATACTTCTTTGCAACTTAAAGCACTATTATGTTGACGTGGAAGTTAAAGTACAGATTATATCGAGGCCAGTCATAGGCACAAAATAAAAAAATATAAATAAAAAAATATTAAAAAATATATAAATAAATAATAAAAAGAGGCACAAAATGTAACTGTAAACGCGACAGAAATTAATTATTTTCATTTCTTCGCTCTGGTGTCGAGACAAAGCACGGCGTTGAGTTCCGCCACTCAACACGCAATGCTGCTAAAAGTAGGCGGAAAATGGGGAACGGAGTTTCTTTAATACTAATTTGCCTGTCTACCATGCTGTGTGCGAGATAAAGCGTGACGCTAAAATTAAAAAAAAATCACTTCATTTCAGTAAAATAGATTTCTTTTGCTTTTAATACATGTTGAACTTATCATTATTTCAAAATTGTGTTGTACCTAAAACGTATTTTTTGCAATCTATGGTTACACGTGTAGGTTCTCATGTTGCCACTCCTAAATAAGCGGATTATACAGTACGTTATCGCTTAACGTTATTATATTTAAATAGCATTTTTTTGTTGATTCATAAATAACGTACAAAATTTTTGGTTATTTTTTAGTCAAAAAGATAATAAAATAAAGAAAATATATTAAGTATTACTGCTTTTAGAGTTAATAATTAACAATAAATAATAATAATATAATTATATTTACACACCACATATTTTTTCCACATAGGCATTATATACTATATCTTCCTAAGACACAATTCAAAGCTAACAAGAATACTTGAATGATTTTTATAAGCAAGACTGTAAGTGCCGAGAAATATTTAAATTTCTACTTACTTTTCGTTTCTTCACTTTTACATTCTATATTCTTAAAACTTTTTTTAAGAATTTTAACATTTAAAATACACTTCGTTTTAAATGATCAACTTTATTCCAAAATGATTACAATATAACCAGATTTTTAAAATAAAATTTAAATTAAAAAAATTAAATCAACTTCACACAGCAGGGTAGGTAGAGGGAACCTTGTGTTAAGATACTCCATTAATCACTTTTCGTCGAGTTCTGGAGATACTGCGTATTGAGTGGCAGAACTCAACGCCGTGTTTTGCCTCGATACCAGAGCGAACAAATAAAAAAATATATGTGATAAATATTTCATTTCCTCGAATGTTCAAACCCACCAGTCAATTTTACAGTCACACTTTGTACCCCTGCGCCACAACCGGCCTCATTTGTTAAATTAAATTTAATTATATAATGCGCTAAAGGTCGTACCAAATAGTAATTCGTGGCTCAAACTTATCACACCAAGCAATATGATATTTAATACCTACTAAATAAAAAAAATATACATATTTTTATTCTATTTATCCCATATTGTGACATGCTAACACGCTTTGGCGTCGGTGAGCTTCAATTATCCACCATGACATGACCCTTTTCTGTACATGTTTCATAAAGCTTTACCCGTCGTTGAATGTGTGCTGATGTATGCCATCTAAGACTATTATTATGTTCAGTATATATAATAAAAACATTATTTTTTAAATATGTATTAGTTCTACATGTTTAACCGTGATCGTCCATCTTATTCATGAAGGAAGTAGAGGATTTACTTTTTTTTTGGCTCACGCATCTCCTGTCTATGGCATTGTTGGCAGAGATAACGTAATGTTAAGTGCCACCGGTTTTTGAATTATCTAATAAATTCTTAGATATTTATTTAGAAAACGTATAAAAATTTGATCGAAGCCGAACTCGAAAGCGCGCCTCCTGGAAACCGACCAGGCGCTCTGACCATTAAGCTATACGTTCACTACGTTCAAATTTTTATACGTTTTCTAAATAAGTATTTTTCTTTCCTAAGGGAGAAATAACACTTTAAAAGCATTCTCTCTTGCCAGACGATAATTCTTAGTATTTATTTTTTCACATGAGCGGAGCACTAAAGAAGAGATGCCATCCGGCCCACTCGAGTTGTGGATGTCCAAAGAAGACAAAGCTCGCTCAACAGCTTTTTGACTGAATTTAATTTCAGGCATTGAGCTCTGGCACCGCGGCCGGTGTGGCATTGGTTGGCGGCGTTGTTCCTCCGTCCTCCATAGTCATAGCCCTTTGAGTGGGCCAAAAACTTAGTTCCGGATGGGTAACTCTCAAGATTCTCACCGATTTTGGTGATATGCTCGGACCTCGCTCTGGCTATTTGCCTCTTAAAGTACCTCGAGGCTCGGTTATACTTCCTCTTTAAGGTTTTCACCTTCAGATCCTTAGTATCAAGTGCCTCAGTCCAGATGTGATATGCCTCACGTTTGCTTAAGGCAGCAAGTTTGCAAGGCGTATCAAATCAAGGCCGTGATTTGCCACCCATAGCCGGTTGCATATGCTCCATGAGCCGAAAATGATTTGAATAATCAGTTCCAATCTTAGCTAATATCATTTTAGCCAGATGACGTGGGGCAGGGACATCTAACTGCCAAGCACACAAAATACATAAAAAATCGCCCAAGGGTGAGTTGAACTCGAAAATAAGAGGTTCCGTATCATTATCTATAAAATTAATATAACGATAAGGTACTATCTAACTTTCACGGTTCAAACTGCCTGGTCACAGACGGATAAAGAGTTGAGTCGTAGTAACAAGATTGCGTTTTATTTTTGGTTATGAAATAATAAAAATCGGATATTGACTAGCTTTTTTCTACTTATCTTGATTTGTGGGAAACAGTATGATGCTAAATAAAATAACAGCTAATTAAACAGTACATACGTGTCATATATCCTAAGTGAATAAGTGAAACATACAAAGTAATGAAATATTGAAACGATTACGACATAAAATCAGCTTCACACTGTATCCCGCACACAGCAGGGGTCCGAATTCTGGAGGCATTGCGTGTTGAGTCACAGAACTTAACGCCGCGCTTTGCCCCTGTGCTACGACTGGCCTCCTCGACATAATTTCAATATTTCATTACTTGGTCCGAATTTTTTTTTAAATAATATACCAACGCATTTTTTTAGAAAGTTTTAGTAAAGAAAATAACATTTCCGTTACAAACATTCGTTCGTATAAACATTGACATAATATGCGTGGTAGGGATCGGGCCTTTTGAATAAGTTTTCTTTTGGATTTTTTTAAGAAATAATTTGAATTTGGGCTACAAAGGATGCTACAACAAAATGAGTTAAGGCCGCCCATAGACTTACAACAAACTTTGATGAGGTTCACTTGATTTAGATTCATAGCTTTTATAACGATTTCATAATTAATACAGGCCTTCGAGGGAACATTTTCAGTGATGAAATATTTAACAATTCTGATTTAGATTCATATATATATACTGAATAAAAATAAAGTTTGAAATGTTTTGACAAATGTATCCCTAATTTCCTCACACAATAAATTTGATATATCAGATCGAATATATAATTGAAAAAAAAATATTGATTTGATTTACAAGAGTATGAATCCACACCTCCTGGATCCTATCCAATACTCCTTGTATACATAATTTGTGAATAATGATATATACACGTTCATATGTAAGTGTGTATCAACGTCATTTAAGATAACATGTAGATAATATATTCATAAGAACTAAACGCCCCGTTTTGCCTTAACACCAGACCGAAGAAATGAAAATATTCTATCTCTCTCTCTTCCTAGCTATGAATCCCACATGGTAGTGGGGTCAGCTTTCCTAATTTTGCTTCTCCGCTTCGCTCTATCGTGGATGTCATCGTCAGTGACCTTGCATGCCTCCTTATCTTTTAGCACTACTTCTTTCCATCTCGTCTTGGGTCTTCCTACTGGTCTTCGACCGGGGATGTCAAGTTGTAGTGCCAAATTTCCTATGTAGTCAGGTGGCTTCCTCTTAACGTGTCCATACCATCGCAGCCTACTCTCCTGCATCTTGTCGGCAATATCACGCACACCGAGGCTACCTCGCACGTAGTCGTTGCGGATTTTATCGCGCCTGGTTACGCCACACATCCACCTTAGCATCTTCATTTCGGCAACTTGGATGGTATGGAAGAAATGAAAATATTAAAAATTTCAATTCCTTGAATGAGAATCGAAGCGACAACCTATCACTTTTAAACACACGCTTGTGCCCCTGAGCCACGAACGGCATAAATAACATAGTTTTCAGTGACACTCTTGGCCAATTATTAAATAAATATAAATTCAACTCTAACATAACACAGGATGGTTCACTTTTCACTATAATACATATGTAATGGGAAGACACTTATAAACTTACAAGTATGTCTGAAGCGCAACCCGTGCGGAGTACAATATCCTGAATGAGGCGACGCTCCCGACGCGACGCCATTCTACGTAACGATGCGGACGACGATAAGAATTCAATATAGTTGGGTTATTTTCTGTAAAGCCAATGGTTGATTTACTTTTTTTATGTACATACAGTGAGGCCAGTCGTGGCGCAGTGGCACGAGGTGTGACTGTAAAACTGACTGGTTGTGGGTTCGATCCCCACTCGAGGAGATGAAATATTTACTTAAATTTATATTTCCATTTCTTCGCTCTGGTGTCGAGGTTAAGCGCGGCGTTGAGTTTTGCCACTCAACACGCAATGCCTCCAGAATTCGGCAGAAAGTGGGGAACGGAGTTTCTTAACACTAGGTTCCCTCTGCCTCTGCTGTGTGCGGGATACAGCGTGAAGCTGATTTAATTTATTTGACTTTAATGTACATAATATAGTGTTTGGTCTTTATTTTTGAAAAAATCGAAATAATTTAATACTATTCAGCATATTTTGTATTGTAGTCATTTTTATTCATATTTATAGTTTTTATTTCTATTGACTTAACAATTTTGGTTTTATTTACTTATAAATTTTATCAATTGAGTCAGATGTCAGAAATATAAAAGACTCTGACTTCCCATATTATCTGTAGTTGATATTAGATTAACAATCGAAATGGAAATGTGCTTTCTAAAACATACCGATCATTATTTGTCACTTATGTACCTAGATACAAAGTAATAATAATTCATTTCCCCGAGTGGGAATCGAACCCGCAACCGTTGCGTTTATAGTCACACGCTTGCGCCCGTGGCCCTTACGCCACGACGGCCTTAATTTTTTTTCTATATATTTGTGACGCCGGCTTTTCTTCTTTCAAAGTGCATCCTTCGACATGGTATTGATAGAGTGTATTAAGCATTGCCAGTTCCTATATAAAAAGAGAAGATGAATTTGTAATTATAAACAATTAGTAAACCTATATACATTCAATGCGGGTATATACAGGGTGGAATAGGCAGCGCCCCATTTACGGAAACATCATATAGGGTAAAATATTTCAAACCTATACCTAAAGAAATTAATCAAGATGCCTCAACAATTTGGACGTAGGATTTTTTTTTCATTTCACAATTTTTATCCGTACCTGTATTTCGTGTGACGCGATTACGTATAGATCCTAATAACATAAACACTTACTACTACAAAAATACTACTAAAGATTAAACAACTTTAAACTTTATCGCCAATACATACGACTCGATTTCGAAAGGAGGCGTGTGCGGCGGTGTTCCTTTGATAGGTTTATGTGTGCGTGCGTCATCCTTACAAATGGCGTTTTGTTTTAAAATGACAATTTTATTATTTTTTTTGTTTGAAAAAAAACTTTTTCATTTTTGGGAATTTATTTTTTTCTGAATTATATTAGGCTTTTATAGAGTAGTTAAAACTGTGGTTTCATTTAATGTGGTGCTGACACTTCCACCCTGTATAACACGAATAGAAACAACTTTAAGTATTAAAACACATTGATTTAATTTACTCTAATGAAGGTTGTACAGAAACACTCTAGGCACGTTTATTTACAAAATTAAAACCTTGGGATGTTTCTAAGGGTTAAGTATTTGTTATTCACGTACATTCTCTCTCTTGATAAACTTTAGCTCAAATAAATACTGCCTACCAATTATATATTGATGAAGAATATTCTTGAGAGTATAAATTTATTTAATTATTTAATAAAATATTGAACGTATATCAAGAGCATCGTGGCGCAACGACATAGCCTCTGAGTGTAAGCGGTACTGTTCAGGGTTCAGACTCCTCGCAAGGGAATCTTTTTGTTTCATTTCCTTGCTCTGGTAACAAGGCAAATCACAGTGTGGATATCAGCTTCTCAAAACCCAGTGTTTTAGAAATTGTGTGGTACGTGGGTTCTCAGTGTCTTAGTACTAGGCTAGATTTAGTAAGAGAAATGGAAAGATAGGTCTACACCATTTTTGCTTCTCAATTAAACTATGAAGTTTGGAAACAGAAAAATATTTTATTATCTTATAATGATGAGGTTTTTATTGAAATAACACGAATTCACCAAAAGTGAACCCTTTGGTATTCTTTTCATTACTTATTTATAAAAGAAAATGCTTAAATTAAATCTTATGAATATTCATATTAATTATATTTATTAATATAATACAATACATGTAGACATGACAGAGATAAAAACTTAACAGTGGCAACACGTGCGTATACGTAGTGGTAAAACGTTAAACT
The DNA here is from genome assembly GCA_021202915.1 of Heliconius himera. Classification (NCBI taxonomy): domain Eukaryota; kingdom Metazoa; phylum Arthropoda; class Insecta; order Lepidoptera; family Nymphalidae; genus Heliconius; species Heliconius himera. The sequence continues at coordinate 568,365 of JAJHJA010000511.1, read as the reverse complement.
ATAGCAATGTAGAGTACTAGTACATTGCTAGATTTCCTAGAAGTAACTTTATATTACATTGTAAGACCAAATATATTATGATTTAATCTGGCTTGTTTGTTTTTAATTACTGAGCAAAACGTCTAATTTAGGAGTTCATAAAACCATCTAGAGTTTCAAGCTAAGTTAAGAAGGCAAACAAATTTGAGGTAATTGCTTGAGGACGTTCCCCTTCAATTATTTGTGGTCTCATTATTTATACTGTCCGAAAATACGACGAATTTCTTATTAAGAATGTTGTTACTTTGTAAAATAATTTCTAAACTCTTGGGACTATTCATGTTGAGATGTACAATTATTGTTGATGTTTGTGTATTTTATGAAAGCTTAGTATTTTGTTTGATTTTTCTTTTCAAGTAAGTCATATTCGATTTTTGATTTAAGTATTTACAAAAATATACCATTATCTCATAGCCACCATTAAAAAATAAATAGTGTACGTAGCAAGACTAATGAAAATATGCCCTTGTAAATAGCGCAAAAATTTTACAAATAGTACAGATTTGTTTAAAGTGATTTATGTTAACTTAAAAGTAAAATTATTAAGTTAAACATAACTCGTCTCATACTACCATGTGAGTTTCCAGCTCTGATAAAATAACACACGATATACACGACATTACTAAAAAAAGAATTTGAAAGAAACTAATGTTAAACACTTCTTAATATTAATTTATTTCTGCCTGATTGCTGTGAGGGAAAAAGTGTCAAATTAAAATAAAAAGCTGTAAATGTGTTTTTACGTGATAACATGATAAGAAAAATAATTCTAAATAAATGCATACTTTTATTAATTAAATTATTATATATTTTTTTTTATATAATGATAGCATTATATAAAAAAAAAAACTATTATAATGTTATTCATCTATGATTTTAAGTGAAATTTTAAACTTAGATTCTTTGTCTTTATTATCACATTTTTCTGAATCAATTAAAATACATTTTGTATTTAGTAAATTGCGTTGCCCATATGTTTTTTGTAAAATTTATATTTTTTTATTTGTTTTTTGCATATAAATATACCTATTTCGAGTACTTAGAAACGTCTATATTCAATAAAAGTAAGCTTACTTATAAGCTGATCTGTACGATTGAGAGGTTGCGACATGAATTTTCAATTTAGTCAACTAGTAGGCTAACGTTTATTTGCCTATAAAATGTATAAGTACTATAAAAATCAAAGTGCTTTCGTTATGTACCTAGTATCTATATATTTACCTAAACATTTTAATTGACGGCTATGGTACCATAAAATTAATAACACAATAGATTAGTTGTAATTGAGGGCAGACGATGGGCAAAAATGTGTTCGATTCTCATTCGAGGAATTTAAACATTAATATTTTAATTTCTTCGCTCTGGTGTCGAGGTAAAGCGCGGCGTTGAGTTCCGCCACTCAACACGCAAAGCCTCCGGAATTCGGTGGAAAATGAAGAACAGAGTGTCTTAACTAAGACCCGTTTCTTTACTATCCCAGTCTTGATTCTTTAACATAATTATAACAAAACAACATTTCTATCTCTTTGTAGAGATATTTAATCTACAAAGTCAGTATAAAATTTCAAAATCAAATTTGCGATTCTTAACAGGTCCATTGCCACTACGTAATATCGTGAAAAACCAAATCTTACTTGTTCAATGTAATAAAAGAATACGGCGGTCTCCGCCAGAGTCAGCGGACGAAAATTATACTCATTAATTGCCGTCCCTTTGTTTTTTATGATATAACTTATCCTAATTTAATTCTTTAAATTACGACTTGGATGGTTGGTTTTATTTCTTTTTTTTATAATTTATTTAGTAAACTTTTGCACGAAATTAAATATAAATGAAATATTTTGTTATTTTATTGCTTAATTTGTTTGTAAACATTTTTATTATCTTTTTTAAGCATAATTATTTACATATAAAAATATCAGAAGAATTGACATATTATGTACATATTTATATAAAAATATGTATAGAAAATTATTAAATCATTAAACGTTACCAGCATCTATATTTTAATTGGGACCCATACACTGACGTTGTCCTATGTTAAAGAAAAAGAAATGTAAGATAAGATAATTATAATTATAAACTAAGTAAATTTCATATAATTTTATTTCTTAACATTTACTTAGATGTATTGAGACGCAACTGTCAATATATTAATTTCCTTATAGAATATAAAAAATAAGAATTCATTCCCCCAATTGGGAATCAAACCCACAACCGTCGCGTTAGTCACACGCTTGTGCCCTGCGCCACGATTGGCCTCACAACAAAAATATCTGCATATAAAAATATATATAAAGTAAATATATAAAAGTATATTCAAAAATACACACTAAAATATTTTTTTCGCTAATAAAATCGCTATAAATCTCATAGCTTAATGTTTTCAAAATATCATGCCTGTTTATTTAGAGGTCGGGTCGGGTGTATCAATTATTACAGAGCTCCCAATGACGTCCGGTCGTACCCACTGTCGACAACTACTGTTACTTAATTAAATGTTGTCATACATCATCGAACGCTTTTTTGAAAACGTAATTTATGACTTTAGCAGCAATAATATCGTATTTCATCATTTTATAGGTTGTAAAGTGACAGTAAAAGAGTGTTAAACTGAAAATGTTACGTTTATGGATTTGATTTTCACTTTGGGGAATGATTAATGTATTTTTATTACATACTAACGGCACCCGTGCGGTACGCTCGCTTGAAATATACAAATGTTTATTTAAGTGTATTTAATAAAATACAGTAAAAATAATAATATGCTAAAATAAATAATATGCTAATAAATTAGGGGGTCCAAGATGGAAGGCTTGCCCATAGCTACCCCTGCCAGCCCTTATGAGGGCTGCAACGTACCATCCGCCACGTGCAACTCGCAAGAGCGCACTGATAGGGCTCTGGGGCTGGGCTCAGGGCTGTCTCTCCAAGGCGTCGCGCACCAGTGCGTCCCCGTTGGCGTGTCAAGTGGTTAGAATGCGGCGGAGTGTCTGGGATGTTCTAAGTAGTGCTAGAGGGAATGAAAAATTAATAATATGTGGTGATTTGAACGGATGGGTCGGAATTGCGCGAGGCGGTTACGAGGGAGTGCTAGGTCAGTATGGTGACAAGATAATAAATGAGGCTCGAAAGCTTATATTGGCAAACACGATGTTTGACCACAAACAAATTTACATGTATACCTGGGAGCGAGTGGAAGGGAAAAGTATGATTGATTTATTCCTCGTGGATCAGCATATTCGAAGCCAAGTTATGGACACGCGAATGTTTAGGGGTTCTGAGCTAGGAACAGACTACTTACTATCTAGTCGTTGCCAGAATAAGGGTCTGTTTGCAGGTTGGCGCAACTGCACAATGTATCCAAACATAGAGTCGAATTATCGCATAAGAAGCTTCAAGATGCACCGATTAGAAAGGCATATCAAGAAAGAGTATCCAAGAAGCTAGACTCGAATCGCTTCAATCTGGTAATGAAAATATTGAAGTATGCTTGCAGAACCTTAGGGATTTTATAAAGGAAGCAGCAACAGAGGTATGTGCTAAAAGCAAAGGAGGTTTTAGCAAAAAGCACGACGAATGGGGGAAGCAAAAGCAAAAAGCACGATGAATGGGATGATGAAGTGCAAGATGCTGTGAAAGAAAGAGTATGAGCTGTAAAAGCACCTAACGAAAGTACTAATAAAGATGAAGCGTGTAAAGGCAGAGAATAAAAAGACGAAAGGTTAACGAACCACTTCAGGGAAAATACGAAGCTTTTCTGGCGAGAAGTTAGTGTTTCTAGAAGTTGCTCGATAACCTGTAGGATAACAGGGGTGCTTTCGAAGAACATGTATGAACGTGATGACGCCTCAGTCTAAAGTATCAGCGAAACACTAAGTCTGGATGGTGAAATCAGTATAGAAGAAGTTGAGAATGCAATACGAAGTCTGAAATGTGGTAAAGCAGCGGAAGCAAATGGAGTTACTGCCGAGATGATCAAATATAGTGGGCCACGCATCTTGGACTTGTTCTGGTTTTTGTGCAATTCATGCCGGAAATCAGGGGAGGTCCCAGATTGGCGAGGTACAGTCATCGTGCCTTTGAATAAAGGCAAAGGTTCACAGAGATAGACTTTGCAATCTGCGTAATAAAGTTTATAAATTCAATCAACACAATCAAAGCAATTTATAAAAGCGTTTATATAATAACCTAATTCAGCATTTTCAAAAAAATAGTTAAGACCAGTCCTCGCGCTGCGGCACACGCATGATACTATATGCAGAATAGGTTGTGAGTTCGATTCCAATTCGAAATAATGAATATTTCAATAAAATGTTTAATATTTTCATTTCTTTATTATGGTGGCGAGGTTAAAAGCGCCATTGAGTTCCGCCACCCAACACGCAATGCCTCTAGACTTATACAAATTTCAAATAGAGACCTTTCATTAAGATTATTAAGAATTAAGACAAAATTTGAATAAAGCATAAAGTAAGCATTTAATAGGCTCAATAACGAGTAAATTCTCATATTTTATTTATTAATTTTACCTCCTTAATTACAGCGCGTTATCCCTATTTCATTTACTGATTAAAACCTATTTTTACATGAAAGTTGGTTTTGCTTAACATTTCAATATGTAATGAATTTGGATCTTTTTTAGCTTCACGCTGTAACCTTCATGTAGCAGGGTAGGCAGAGGGAGCCTAGTATTAAGACACTCCGTTCCAAGTTTTCTGCCGAACTTTGGAGGCATTCATATCGAGTAGTGGAACTGAACGTCTCGAAACCAGAGCGAAGAAATGAAAATCTTAAATATTTTATTACCTCTAATAGGAATAGAACCCACAACCTGTCGCGGTTAACATTTTAATTCTCATTGAATTAGTGTCTTTAGGATTTTTATCGTAAAATTCGCGTGAAAGCTAAATGCGTGACATTTTTTAACAAAGTGCAAATGAAATCAGTCACTGTAAACGAAGGCTTTGTGGAAAATTCAAAACAAATTTCGAATGAATTATGTATGTATGTTATATTTTTGTTTTAAGTTAAAAATGTTATTGTTTTATAATATAATAATTATATTAGTTAATACTTACAAGTTAACAAGTAGATATTTGATATAAAAAATATCTAATCAGATCGGATTAAACAATCAACGTGGTTAAGCAGTCGACGTGGCTAAATACTGACAAAATACACTGAACTTTCCAAGTGTTGACACGAAGAAAATAAGAAGAAAATTGTTATTATTATATCAATAAAAAACATTGTGATATTAAATTTCAAATTATTTTATCATCTCACATTTGATTTGGGACTATTATAGAGCAGTGACCAAGAACTTGGTTGTAAATCTTGACAAATGGCATTTTATTTTACAGCGATAATTTTATTAATTATTTTGTTTGAAAAAAAAAAACACTTTCTCATTTTTGGACAAAATACTTTTGTTTTAATTATATTAGGATTTTATAAAAATGCCTAAACTTTGTCTGATTGATTATAATAAAATAATAATATTTGTTTCACATTCTCATAACTTTTAAATTTCAAGGACAAGACCATTCTATTATATTCTAAAATGTTGTATTCGAAATACTTCTAACATGAAAGAAAGTACGATTACAAAACCAGTTTTGAGGTACAAAAGAAAGAAATTCTTCAGTAGTTACTCCGTAGAAGAGTCTTGAGAACGCCTTGAAGAATATTCATTCTTATGTTATACCTATTTCACGTACTTTTTTATACTTAATTTTTTTCTTTTTAAGTTGTCGATTAGATAGTAAAATAATAAAGGGTAAATATAATTTTGCTATTTCGATACCAAAACAAAATAGCTTAAAATTATTAATTTATTTGATACCATTTTTTTGATTATTTCTTTAATTAAATATTATATTCGATTCCCACTGAGTTTTTTTGGTATTTTTACAAAAAAAAGTGATATACATATAAAGTATAATAATAATAATCTACAATAATAAAATGTTTGGTATGAACCAGCAATTGGAAAATGTTTACTTCGCGTGAACGTATGTGCAGTGAACAAGTTAAGTTGTCAAATAGAAAAATTTAAAAAAGCTGTGAAGCTTTTTGGATAAAATCAACTCTCCTTTTTACTTTCAAAATATTTTAATTGATATGTTCCATTCAGTTCCTCCACTCAACACTCAATATCTCCAGAATTAAGCGGAACGTGGTATGCGAAGTATTTTAACACTACTGGCTCTGCCTACATTGAAAAAAAAATGTTTAATAAGCATGAATACTAACATAGTCGTGGGACTATGTAAAATTTCTAAATATTCAATAAAAAATTCAAGAAAAAAATATTTAAAGGAAAATTAATATGTACGTGTCTTAGAAAGAATGTAATAAGATTCTTAAACTCAGTGTTAGCGTTAAGTAGAATGCGCTGTGAGGGTCGCGTACACTAAGTTACATTGGTTATATAAACTGCATTTTATGTTCTAAAAACAGAACGTTCTAAGTAAATGTGAATATTGTACAATTGTATATAGGATGGAAGCGTCTGCGCTTCTTTTACGGGAGCAGCATATAAGGTTAAATATTTCAAACCCATACCTAAAGATATTAATCAATATATCTCGTATCGTAGGATTTGTATTTTCATTTCATGATATACCTGTATTTCGTGTGACGCAGTTACGAATAGTTACCAATAACGTAAAAACATACTACTACAAAAATACTACTATGTGTTGCCGATCTGCTACTTTTCATTCTCAAAAAAATACTAAAACGAGAAAGGGAGATCTCTCGTTCTATGTTACGCAATTCAACATTACCGTCATTATCTACGACTCGATTACGAGAATGAGGCGAGTGCGGCGTTATCGCTTTGATAGGTTTGTGTCTGTGTGCGTCATTCTTGCGCAACACATGGCGTTTTATTTTACAACGATAATTTTATTATTTTGTTTGAAAAAGAAACACTTTTTAACTTTTGGAAAAAAAATTGTTTTAATTGTATTAGGTTTTTATAGAGTAGTTAAAGCTGTGGTTTCATTTAAAGTGGTGATGACAAGAACATTCTGTATATGTGATTTGCTTAACGATTTCATTCAACCCTTCTTTAGCAGTCGGGAATAATCCCTGCTCACATAAGTGATATACTATGAAAATATTAGTTGGCTACTTATGTATGCTCAAACCAACATCAAATCATCATTTGAGATTGGTTTACACCCCCCATCACACTCTTACTATAAGGGTGAAAAATGTGTGTCGCTATTTCCGATAAAAAGCAATACTATCATAGTAAACACAATTTATTAAAGCCAGTGCAGCTTTCCCATGCTTATCGGGCTAGACTCTTTGTACTTAAATACACTTATAATATTAAATTCGTTTAATTCAAGTAATAGAATAATAAACTATAAGATTCGTAAATTCCATACAGGAGAAGCTGCGCGGGGGCCGCCAGTGATTTATATTTCGTATATTTTTTTCATATTATAAAATTATTTTTGCCTCGTCACCAGATCAAATTGATAAATTGGGGAACGAGCCCACATGTAGTCGTGCTTACAGTCACACTTTGTGCCCCTGCGCCACGACCGGCTTCAATGTTTTAGTGAAAGTAACTATTATATTATAGTGAAAATGTACTCAGTATTATCCTTATAAGCTATTATAATGGCAAATATATTGTGTCACTTTTTTTAGTTACATGCTACAGCATGCCGCATAGTCCCGGGCGTAGTATAAGCAGCTGGAACTTGGGAACCTAGTGTACAGACACTCAACTCCCATTAAGCCACTGGCGTTCCCCACTTCCCACCGAATTCCGGAGGCATTGCGTGTTGAGTGGTGTAAATAAGCGCCATGCTTTGCCTCGTTACCAGAGGGAAAAGATGAAAATATTAAGTATTTCATTTCCTCGAGTGGGAATCGAGTCCACGTCCGTCACTTATACAGTTGTAGGCTTGCCCCTGCGTCACGACTGTTCTCTAAGTTTATTTTTAATTTCTCAGATTTAGTTATCGCATTTTAAAAATGTAAGAAGACATTTTCAAGATTCTAAGGATTCAACATTTAGGTAAAAGACTAAAGACTTTTGTATAGGTTTTTGTGGCTGTCAAAAATTTGTTTCTGAATTTATGGCACAAATTACCATTATTTACCAACTTATAAAACTATTTAAATTCAAAAATTGAACTCAATTCAACACATGCCTCAACTTTACATAGCTAATTTTATATATAAGGCACAATGGTATTATTATAGGAAAAAAAATATAACATATTTTTTTCTATATTTTTTATTCAAACTCTCGCCTTCCCGAAATGGGACTTAGCTTATATACGGTGAACAAAATATTAAATGAACAAAATTTCCAAAAATTCCACGACGAAAGATATTTGAAATAATATTTTAAGAGCAGATATTTATAAATAATACACTGACCGCTTTTCAAAGGCCTCTTTCTGTTTGGTCGAAATTAGTATTGCTATTTTCAGTTTTTGAATATAATTAAGGAACGAGTGGGACTTTATTGCTTTTGAAACATACAAATTAATACATATAATTTTCAAATTGTAATCAAAGGCTAACAAAGTTTTGTTAATGGTATTGAAGATTATATTTTGTATATCTTTACACATTTCCGTCCATTTACCGAGGTCTCAATGTGAATAATATATTTGTCCATTCTCCATTTACTCCATATATTAACTATTGATTTATTCACTATATATTTGTTTAGGTTCAGGCTGTATTCCGCATATAGCGAGGCAGGCAACGGGAACCTTGTGTTGAGACCTTCTGAAATTTTGAGGCATTGCGTATTGAGCAGCGGAACTTAATGCAGCCCTTTGCCCTGGTACCAGATCGAAGAAGTGAAAATGTTAATAATTAATTATTCTTTCCTCTGGTTGGATATCGAACCCAAGACCATCGTGTTAACGTTTGATTCTATTTGCAATTATTTCTTTTCAAACACCTGCATATTGAATTTCCCTCACATGAGATTTGAACTCAGTTTTGCGTGACTGACGTGAATTGATGTTGCCCCAATACGTTCGCCACAGCGTCATAGCAGTTTAAATCGATTATAGCATTAATTTATCAAATGTAATATATTATTGTTTCTATATAACTTGGACTAGTCTCCTCTTGGTGAGTATTTAAATTACTGTTATATGAAGTAGTTATAAAATTCAAATTTTATTTTATCTAAATAATTTATAAAAAATAACAATCACATTTATTACCTATAGGTTAAATATTGATACAATCGTGGCGTAGTGGCACAAGCTGTAAACGCGATGGTTTTGAGTTCGATTCGTGGGAATGAATTATTTATTATTTGTTAATAGTTTCATTTTGCTCTGGTACCAAGCTAAAGCGCGGCGTTAAGTTCCGCTATTCCAATCCACCGCCGCATTTTCAGCTGGAAGTGGACAACGGAGTTTCTTATCATTAGGTTCCGGACCTAGAACGGGGGCTGTAATTTATATATTTTTTTTATATTATAACTAAATTATATAAAACCTTTAATGGGTAATAAACTATATGTAATATTTGCACGTACTTTTATTTAATTTAACGTAGCATTATAATGATGAAATGGTTGAGTACTTTTTATGTTTGTCCACATACAAATCTTTCCTTTTTATATAATAGTATAGATATAGATTAAATGTATTAACCCAGTAAGTTAAGAGAAAATTAAATATCATTTTCTCGCTGTTTCAAGTATTCCAGATATAAACAGATTTTTGACACTAGTTTCCACAATTGATATCATTTTTTGAAGGTAAATAGACAATTTCCTTTTTTAAATTTCTTTGTAGCTTTTTCAGATTACCTTAACTGTAAAACAACAGTATTTTATTTATACGAACGACTTAGATAAACATGGGTAACTTATTTTTCAACATATCCTCCAAACACGATTTAGTTTTGTGATGTCGCTTAACTTAATAACTTTTTATTGCGTCGCTCAAAAGAGATTTTTCTTTTATATATTCCCTTCACAGATTTAATCTATTCTCAGTATTGATGGATTGAATACAAAATAAATTATTTAAGGGTCCAATCAAAAAGGTCTTCGAATATTACGTAAATATTTTTTTAATATCATCATGAAGACTCCAAATGGGGTGGCGTACTTTCCATATAAGAAACATAATGTTTACCTTTATTCATGTTTGTGCCTTGCAGGATAGACCTGTCATCCTTCTTAACTAATTAACGACTTGCGACGTTTATTGTTTTTTTAACTTCAAGCTGTATCCCGCACACAGCAGGGTAGGCACAGGGAACCTAGTGTTAAGACACTCCGTTCCCCACTTTCCGTCGAATTCTGAAAGCATTGCCTGTTGAATGGCTGAACTCGACGCCGCACTTTGCCTCTAGTCCAGAGCGAAGAAATGGAAATATTAATTTAAATACATAAATATTCCATCTCCTTCAGTGGGGATCGAACCCAGAAACAGTCGATTTTACAGTAACACTTTGTGCCCCTGCGCCACGACTGGCCTCAATTAAAAATTTGCTTTATTATATTCCTAATGTGCTCATAAATAAAAGAACACCAAAATAGACATGCAAACAAAAACAACCGGACAAGTGCGAGTCGGGCTCGCCCACCGGGGGTTTTATACAAAAATTAGAGGTCTCGAACTTTTTCTGAAATTCAAGCATAGCTTAGCCAGAGCCCTTTCTATCTTACTTGAAGTAGCGGTTAAAAATATTAAATTTTGATCCCCTTTTTAGGCTTTTATTTTTTAGGATTTAACCACATATGTATATATAGCTTTTTGTTTTTTTTCTAAATTAATTAATAATAGTTTTGGAAAAAACAGAAAACTATATATATAATTCTAGGTTAACCGAAAGTACCCTATTTATTTTGATTCCTTTTATATTGCCAAAATACGCGTTTTATTGCGTTTTTGCAATATAACCGGCAATATCATTTTTTAAAATAATAACTTGAAAACGTATAATTGAAAAGAATTGAAACAAAACAACACGTTGATCAAAATGTGTCGTTCCGTCCTCTTAATTACTTCGATCAGTCGCTAATAGGTTTGATCGGTACTTGGAGCGCTGAGATGTCACAGCTTGTTTTAATTAAAGGTATGGCTTGCCTTTGCTTGTTGAGATTCTCGTAAGATAGAAATGCACTTTTATACTATAATATATTTTTTATCTTAATTTTATGGCCATCGCGTTATTTTATGTTTTATGTAATGTTATCTGTAATGTATTGAGGCCGCTGTTGCCCAGGGGCACAAGGGTGTGACAGTAACGCGACGGTTGTGGGTTCGATCTCCACTCGAGGATATAAAATATTTATTTACATTTATATTTTCATTTCTTCGCTTTGGTGTCGAGGTAAAGTGCGGCGTTGAATTCCGCCACTCAACACGCAATACCTCCACAAACGCGGCGGGATGTGGGGGACGTAGTGTCTTAACACTAAGTTCCCTCTGCCAACCCTGCTGTGTGCGGACTACGAAAGCATGCCTATCATCAGGTTAGGGAACTGGGAATGTCGGATAGTTCGAACTAAAAACAAGACCATCGCACTATTCGACGGACAAGACGGAGTTTCCCCTTTCACTAAGGTGTGCAAGGTGCTCGACCATCAGGGCACCGTGAACACAGATGCAACCAAATACGGATCCCGGACACTAAGCGTTGACGTAATGAAAGGAGATCTTGTAAAAGGTGCCGTCACAGACCTACTGGGATGTATTTCAGCCTCAGTAAAGTACAACATAGTTGTGTATGAAGATCGAGGACAAGATTTAGCTTTCTTAAGAGCAAAGAAAAAGGACGACGGAAGGCCAAGCCCTTCAACATTGAGCGGAGCGCAGCGCCTTGAAAGGAAGATAGCCACAGAAGAGGAACAACAAAACAATCAGAAACAACTTAAAAACCAAAGCAAAAAGTTTAATTTACCACCTACAATACTAAAACCGATACAAAAACTTATAAGGAAGGGTAGAATCACTAGAGCAGACAAAGGCCAAGTAACAGCACCTGACCTGTCTCCTGCAAACGATGCCATGCAACACATGCAAAACGCATTCCTAGAGTACACAGCAATTGTAAGGGAAACCATCAAAGTCAACCTTGCAACCTGCGAGAAAATTAGGAGGACCTTTGAACTCGGAAACGAAGGTCTGCTTAGAGTGTTACTCGAAGAAGAGAAAGCCGCCATATATGACAATAATAAATTGGAATATTTAAGGGGAAACCCACCTAAATTCCCCCATATGGCGGCTTACAGCGGTAAAGATGGCTTTGTCAACAGTAGAAAATTCCCCACCCAGATACGCAACATCTTCGGACGACCCAATCCTCGTCATAGCTCGATGCGCGGAGGTAGCGCTGGAACAAAGGATACTAAATACAGCGCTTACCATTCAAGCCTCAAAAAATCCAACCAGCATCTGGGAGCATTGGGAGCCACCTGACATAAAATGGGTGAATGGTGTTCCTGGCTGCGGTAAGTCCACTAGGGTGGTGAACAATTTCATCCCCGATAGAGATCTGGTAGCAACTACAACTACTGAGGCAGAGGACCTCAGGAGTAAGATCCCTTTTAGTTGCACCAGGGACGCAAAAATCAAAGTCCGAACGATCGCCTCTATTCTGGTAAATAGTGTTACAGAAAATCCCGCAAGACTTTTCGTGGATGAGGCCCTAATGAACCATTTTGGGGCAATCGTAATGGCGGCCATATTATCAAAGGCCAAGACACTTATACTTATCGGGGACATAAATCAACTACCCTTTATCGACAGATTAAACATCTTCCAAATGCACTATATCGGCCCAAACCTCGTGACGACCATCAGTCAAGAGCTAGCGAGATCATATAGATGTCCAAAGGATGTGACATACGCGCTCAACGAAGTTTATAACGGAATCTACTCAGCCCGACAGATAACTCGCTCCTTGAAAAAATCGCGATATACGAGTGCCTCCATCCCTATAGATTCCCCCAATACTCTGTACCTGGTCCATACACAAGCAGAAAAAGCGGACCTAACCAGGAAAGGAAACGGAATGGGGGGAAACTCACGCACCCTGACCATCAAGGAATCTCAGGGACTTACATACGAGTTTGTAGTAATCATCCAAACTAAGGCCATTAAAAACGCCCTAAACGACAGCATATCACATGCAATCGTCGCCTTAACAAGGCATACAAAAGGATGCATCTACTACACTGACGCCGAAGAAGACGCTATCGGCAGGTTCATTCGCCGGGCAAATGAAGGTTCCGTGACTGATATAGTGGAACACAACATTAAAATGGCTATTTCCTATAGAGATGAGGAGGCAATAGATATATTACAGAAACAACTAACTGTGCCGCAATCAATAATCAACGGCCAAAAACTCGGATTTGACAAAAGCAGACCATTCAAGATATTAACGTCCACTTCACATTTTTAAAAAGAAAAAAAATAACATTTTTAAAAATAAATTAAGAACAAAAAAGGCACGGACAACAAAAGTCTGTGGCGCAAAAAAATTCAAGTATAAAAAAAAAAAACCCTGCTGTGTGCGGGATAAAGCGTGAAGCTGATTTTTTTTAGTAAGAATAGTAGTGTAATGTGTAACGTAGCTTAAAAGAACTGTAATTTGTCGCATAATGTAGTAGGTAATAGACATTTAATTTAATTTTAACTTTTACATAAAATGCCCTGGACACGCGTCGTTTGAAGTTTTTTTGAATTTTTAAAGTAACTTTACAATAACTAAGCAACTGACATTTCATATTACAAATAATCACCTATCTTTATACTTCTTACATTGTCCCACTATGTTTGTAGTAATCACCACTTTATATCAAAATTAAGCCACAATACAGCTAAAAACATTCTCTATTTTATTTTCTGTTTTAAAAATTACTTTACTTTCACTGAGCCTAAAAGCCTTATAGAGTAAACCAAAAGCTCACTTCTTTTCCTCATGGTTTTCCTCAAACTTGAAAAAGTTAATCAAACTTTATTAAGCCAAGACATGAATGACGAACCCCTGCCGTACTGACATGAATTAAAAAAATAAAGCACAACAATCTTCATAATTTTTATCGGGAGTAGAGCCAATTTTAATAAGGTCAGAATTTAATTGCATAAAATTACCTTAGTAGGTGTGTGATGCTATTTTATGTCCCAGCCCCGGTGTATATAGTAGTGTCCGCCCGTCTCATACGGCTGTGTGGTACTATTTTATGTCCTGGAACTCTGACGTATATAGTAATGTCCGCCTACGGTTCGAGATACGACTGTGGGGTGTTGTGCGTTTATTTAATTATATTTAACGTTTCGGCATATCTCCTTGCGGTAGTGCGTTTGTTCCAACGACTTATGTTGATCTCTTAAATCAATCAACTTCACAAATCATTATTTGTTAAATAATATTTTCAAAGATGTTTGGGATATCAGTTGCATCAAATGTACTAGACATTTTCATTAGTACTACTTGCGGATTCTAACTGCCAATTTTTTTAATTCTAGGTCGATCGAAAATACACTATGCATTTTGATTCCCTTGATAATGTTGAAATATGCTTTTTGCGATATAAACGGCTATATCTTTTTACTAAGTAAACACAAAAATGTGCTTTTCATCAGGAATTTTGGGGCCGTAGATTTATATGGTTTGAATTTGAACTCGATATGAGGTACGGAATCATAAAAACGTATGTAATTAAAAATTCTTTTACACTTATTTACTGATTATTTAGCCCTCTATTTTAATTTATTACTGGTTAAGAAACATTTTCACGACGACAGAATATTTTAACTAATATTCTTAATTTAACTTAATCAGAAACCTGACAAGTAATCAGGCTTCTTTTAAAGATTTTTAATATCACGGCTGATCCAACTAAGCAATCCTTTTCAAACGCAAAAGTTTAGTAACTAACTATTCAATTACGAAATGAGGTCAATATTAAATTAAATAATGTAATATAGAAAAATATAAAATATTTTAAGACTATTTATATATAATATCTATTGGCGCCATCGTGGGTTAGGTGGGAAGATTATGTACATGGTGGTTATGAGTTCGATCTGAAGTGTTCTTCATATAACATGGCATTGGGATGTGATTTTTTGCTGAACTGGCCTGCTTGAAACGCCATAAGAAATGAACCTGACCAATCCGCTGTTAGAGTTTGTTTATATTTTTCTCGTAAATATTTTTTTTTCTGATCTGGACAAAATGAGCTTGTAGATACATCATCTATACAATGCCTTTAAAATAGGCGAAAAATGGACAATAAATTATGTTAGGACTAATTTTTCTCTGCCTATCTCTGATAAATGTAGGAGACGATTTCAAATAAAAAAATAAATATCAGCTTCACGCTATATCCGTACACAGCAGGGTAGGCAGAGGGAACCTAGTGTTAAGATACTCCATTCCACATTTTCTGCCGAATTCTGGAGGCATTGCGTGTTAAGTGACAGACTTCTACGCCGCGCTTTGACCTCGACACCAGAGAAATGGAAATATAAATTTAAGTAAATATTTCAACTCCTCGAGTAGGGATCGAACCCACAACTAGTCGGTTTTAGTCACACTTTGTGCCCCTGCTCTACGACTGGTCTCTAAAATATAAATATAATTGAAGAAAAATATTCACTTCGTCTCATTATTACTCAAGGCTGCTTAAGGCATATTTCAGATGTGCTCTGGAGAAAAAGTAAAAGTTTCGGTTCATCAAAAAGATATTACAAGACACTGCTGTCATGAAATGATATATAATTATATTTGTAGTTAATTTAAACAACACGAAAGATGAAATGTGTTTCTAACATATCTTTTAAAGAGGATATGATTTCCCAGAATGGAGGCAGTTTGAGGAATGTACCACTGAAAGATCGAATAATAATTTTATTATCGCTTTTGTAAGCCTTATTACGGGGTAAATTTTAAATGCCCTCTATTTGAATATTTTATATCTTGGGTAAATCAGTATTGTTAAATATTTGTAGTTACTCTTTATATCTATGAATGTAATTGCTGTTGGTTCAAACTTCTGTGAACACTGTTGACCTTTATTAAATGTTTCTTCACTTTTCGCCGAAGTTGCGAGGCATTGCGTGTTGAGTGGCGGATCTCAACGCCGCCTTGGTGCCAGAGCGAAGGAAAATAATTAAATTTGAATTTGAATTTGGATTTAAATAATAATAATTGATTCCATCGAATAGGGATCGAGCCTACAACCACGGTGAGGATGGTGGTCCAACCATGGAGACTTCGTTATAACAATGAAATGTAAATTTTATTCTCCTTGTTTCGTATAATAATAATTGCTTGAGTTATACGATCTGAGTTTCCAAGTAATTTCTATCCTGTTGCCCGAAATAGAAAACATTTTCGCGAAGACTAAGCAAGCCGAGTTTATTACTTTCGAAGTTCAAGCGAGTTTTCCGACTTTTAATGGTATCATGTACTCACACAAAATAAATGCTGTCATACTTGGCGTCACATATATAAGTGTATTATTAAATAGGTATATGTATGCGCATAACGTGCGACATGCGACAGATTGTAGGTTTGATTTCCACTCGAGAAATTTAAATATTTAATATTTTAATTTTCTTCGCTCTGGTAACAAAACACGCAATGCCTCCAGAATTCTTTCTTGTCTTTGCCTAATTTTCAAAATTACGATTAATATCAAACGCAAATGTGTATTTTTTTAATATTAAAGAGAATACATTTGAAAATCGTTTGTGACGAGTGTTTACTGTAGAGTGAAATTAAATTTACTAATAATGTTAATAACTATAACTTGTTATTTAGGTATTACATAATGCAATTAAAGTGGACCGAGTACGAAATTAGGAATTATGATCTAATTAACATGACTAGCGTCCCGATCGCGGCTTCGCCCGCGAAATAACGAAAACATTCTTGTTTTTTTATATATGTGTAAAGAGAATATACTCTCTTTAAATATAGAGCGCTTCTATGACACTTGTCAGATGTCTCAAATTAATCGACAGCCACATAAAGTATATAAAAAAGTGAATATGTACGGCAAAGTAAGAAAATAATAATTAATTGAGCGGATAAAGATCAAGGATAAGAGAGAGAGACGAATAATTAACTTAATTGTCGTTTCTCTAATTTACAGGTAACTTGCTTTTGCTAAAATGTTTGTACATATTGTAATTATGTTTATAATAATATTGATTAAAATATAATCTCTAATTTACAGAGAAACAAATTTAGTTAATTTATTCCAATAACCCAACCCTGATATAAATCATATTATAAAACGACAATTTTCGTCGCAAAATGAAATTGAGATTTACATTCAAAGCTGTGGCTTCAGCAAAGGATAGTAAGACTACAGTAATAGCTATAACCTCAATCACTACAGAACAAGGAGAACAATATGCTATGCCAGAGAAACTCATCTATGCAGACTTCCATGAGCAAATAATAAGTATGGAAAATTTCAAAAAGGTAAGAGAATCATTAAGAAGGAGGCATGAGGAGTTGAAGGTATGGATAACGATGACAAAAGATTTAGCGAAGGTGTATACGGATGAGGAAGGAAATATTCAATTCAAAGGAAGATATTTAAAAGAAATAATACAAGGGAATATTAAAGAACACACAGATTTAGCAGAGATATTGAAGAAGTTAGTGGAAAAATCAGAGAAAAAAGAAGAAGAAAGAAATTTGAAACACATTATAGATAAATTTGTATTAGGAAAATTTAATTATAAAACATCTAATGTGACACAATGGATAGACACGTTTGAGAAGGAGTGTGAGAAATTTCAAATAGAAAAAGATAAAACCAAAATCGAATTATTAAGAATATTTCTAGATGGAACTTGCCAAGACTGGTACACTTCTACAGTATTAAAAGGAGAGCATGAAAATGATTGGTATGGTTGGAAACAGGGATTAATTGATACCTTCGCAAATAAAGGATGGAGTAGCAGAACATACGCTCATTATTTCAGGTATAAAGAAGGCTCACTAGTACAATATGCAATAAAGAAAGAACGACTCTTATTAGAAGTAAATAAGAACATGGACGCCGATACAATGATAGATAGGATTGCATTTGGCTTGCCAGGATTTATCAGAGAGAAAATTGACAGGGAAAAAATGAAAGACAAGAGATTTAGTGAGTGAATTACAAAGGCTCGAGGGAATAACAGATAAAAAGAAGATATTTAAAAAAGAAGGTAAATCAGATCATAAATTTGGAAGTGAAGAAAAAAAACCATGCAAGACATGCGAGGAAATGAATAAAGGTGTAAGATACCATCCGGAAGAGAAATGTTGGTTTAAACTAGGAAAAAAAGAAAAACCTAAAGCTATAGGAAACAATTCGGTAGTAGAAGTAGATCTAAATATAGAGAAAAAAAACTAATAGCTACACCATTGATCAAACTTAAGATGATAGTCGAGAATCAGATAGAGATAATGGGAACATATGATCCAGGTTCTCAAGTCTCCTTGATAAACTCGAAGTGGATAAAGATAAAAGAGAATACAGAAGACGTAAACAGAATATTTCTAAAATCGGTCAATGGTGTGAATCATACAAATGGATTGATAAGAATAAGAATAAAAATATTCAATATAGAAAAAGAAGTGGAGGTATACATAGTGGAGAGAGAGGATTTCGAAGATTTCATAATAGGATTGGATTTAATTCCCATATTCAAATTGAGGTTGAATGAAAACTTAGAAATTTCACAGAAAGTAGACGAAAAGATAGAAGAACCAAAGATAATACTAAGAGAAATAAAAATTAAAACGATGAATTGTTCAGTTAATTTTAATGAACATGTGGAAACAGACGAATTCAGAATAAAGATAGAACATTTAGATAAAGAGAAAAAGGTTAAAATAGAAAGATTAATAGATAACAACAAATCAGTGTTTGCAAAAGACAAATATGATGTTGGAACAGTGAATGAGTACGAAGCTAGAATTGATTTAATAGTAGAGAAATACTGTAGTAAAAGACCGTACAGATGTAATATAAAGGATAAGGAAGAGATAGAAAAACAAATAGCCAAATTACTAGAGAAAAACATGATCGAAGAATCTTACAGCCCTTTTGCTGCACCTGTAACGCTAGCATACAAGAAAAATGAAGGAAAAACACGTATGTGCATAGACTTTAGAGATTTAAATAAAAACATTGTCCCTCAAGCACAACCATTTCCTTTAATCGATGACATAATAATAAGAGCCAGAAATTGCAAATACTTCACGACACTGGACATAAACTCAGCTTTTTGGTCAATACCACTAAGGATTGAGGATAGAAGAAAAACAGGATTTGTGACGCAAGATGGACACTTTCAGTGGACATGTCTACCCTTTGGCTTGAAAACAGCTCCGGCTATATTTCAACGAATTCTGAGTAACATATTGAGAAAACATGGGCTAATGGAATTTTCAGTGAATTACATAGACGACATCCTAATACACTCACCGACGTTTAAAAAACATTTAGATCACATTGAAAAAGTATTGGATGCAATAAAGAAAGAAGGATTTAGATTAAAGTTTAAAAAATGTACGTTTGCAGCAAGTTCAGTTAGATACTTAGGGCATATAATAGGAGAAAATACAGTCACACCATTAAAAGATAACATAATATCAATAAAGAATTTTCCGACTCCTACCACACAAAAGCAAATCAGACAATTTCTGGGGAAAATCAACTTTTACCATGAATATATAGAGAAGAGCTCGATATTATTAGATCCATTACATAAATTACTAAGGAAAAATGTAAAATTCATATGGACAGAAGAGTGCGAAGAATCCTTCAGAAAGATTAAAGAAAAGCTATGTGCCCAACCAGTGCTAGAGATATTCGACAAAGATCTTCCAATCAAGATATATACAGATGCATCACTTGAAGGCATAGGCGCAATATTAAAACAAATACAAGAGGATGGAAAAGAAAAACCGGTGGCCTACTTCTCAAAGAAACTTAATGAAACACAAAAAAGAAAGAAGGCGATATATCTTGAATGTTTAGCAATAAAACAGGCCATAAAGTACTGGCAACACTGGTTGATAGGAAGATACTTCGAAGTACACTCTGATCACAAACCACTAGAAAATATGAACATAAGAGCACGAACAGATGAAGAATTAGGAGATCTAACCTACTACTTATCTCAATATGATTTCAAAGTTATATACGTCCCAGGGAAAGATAATACAGAGGCGGACTGTTTAAGCAGAAACCCCGTACTAGAATCAAATATAGAAGAAGAAGAGGACTTATTGAAAACGGTAAACCTTATTGAAATAGATGAAATAAAATTAGACCAGATAAATAACGTATCATTAATAAATAAAACAGAAAGGTTAATAAAGAGAAACGGAATATACTATAAAAAAGTAAAAAGAAGAGAAAAAATAATATTATCTGAAAAATTCAGCATTGATCTGATAAAGAGAACGCACAAGGAGTGGTGCCACACGGGGGTAACACAAACAAGAATAAAGATATGCCCATACTACACCGCTAAAAATTTGACGGAGAACATAAAAAAAGTATGCAAAGAGTGTGAAATATGTCTTAAGAATAAATCTAGGGGACAACATAGATTCGGTTCAATGTCACAACTAGGACCAGCGACTAGAGCTTTCGAAATTATGTCTATAGATACAATTGGAGGATTTGGAAGCACTAGATCGACAAAAAAATATATACATTTACTGGTCGATCATTTCACGAGATATGCATTCATTTCAACGTCAAAAACACAAAACGCCAATGATTTTATAAAATTAGTCCAAACTGTGTTAGAAATAGAAAAAATTGGAACAATCTTGGCAGATCAATACCCGGGTTTAAATTCGAGGGAATTTAAAGATTATTTAAAGGAAGAAAAAGTGCAATTAATTTTCACTGCAATTAATTCACCATTCTCCAATGGCTTAAACGAAAGACTGAATCAGACATTAATAAATAAAATAAGATGTAGAATAAATGAAGAAGAAAAGAAAAGAGCGTGGACCTCGATAGCGAGAGAATGTGTGAATAAGTATAACAGACTAGAACATACAATCACAGGATTTACACCAGAATATCTATTACATGGCACGGACACCAGTAACATACCAGAAGAGTTGAAGAGAAGGAAAAACGGAGAAGACTGGATAAGAGACAAAAAGTTAGCACTGGAAAGAACACTGAGATCACATAACTACAATAAGAGTATATTTGACAAGAATAGAAGACATCATGAATTCAATGTGGGAGATAGAGTATTCATAGAAAACGGGAACAAACTCAATAGGAAAAAACTAGAAGAACTAAGGATTGGACCATTCACAATAGAAGAAAAAATTTCAGACTCAATTTATAAAATAAAAACTGGAAGAAGAAATCAAGACACAACCCTATTTCACGTTACAAAGCTACTTCCGATGATAGACAATGAGAGTGATTAGGAAAAATACACAACTGTGCAGTTTTCTTCTCGAGGAGGGGAGATGTAAAGAGAATATACTCTCTTTAAATATAGAGCGCTTCTATGGCACTTGTCAGATGTCTCAAATTAATCGACAGCCACATAAAGTATATAAAAAAGTGAATATGTACGGCAAAGTAAGAAAATAATAATTAATTGAGCGGAAAAAGATCAAGGATAAGAGAGAGAGACGAATAATTAACTTAATTGTCGTTTCTCTAATTTACAGGTAACTTGCTTTTGCTAAAATGTTTGTACATATTGTAATTATGTTTATAATAATATTGATTAAAATATAATCTCTAATTTACAGAGAAACAAATTTAGTTAATTTATTCCAATAACCCAACCCTGATATAAATCATATTATATATGTATGTAGTATCAATAAAAATATTAAATATTTCATTTGCTCGAATGGGAATCGAAGCAACAACCTGTCGCGTTTACCGTCGTCGGAGTAGATTAAGCAGGAAGGTACACCTTAGCAACATACGCCGGGATTCTGATATGAAAAATAATTTAAAGATTTTTTTTTTGTCTAAATTTTAAAAACTTACCTCTTTTAAAATTTATGTTTTTATAGCTAAAAGTTTTTTTTAAATTTAAGTTATATATGTTGTTATAATGTTTTTTTTTTCTTGTTGATATAATGTTTTTTTTTTCATTTAAAAATTTTAAGATTTTAATTTTTAAATGAAAAAAAAAACATTAATTTACTCCTATATAACTAAAATAAAAAAAAACTTTTAGCTATAAAAACATAAATTTTATTACATTAAAATCATCTATTAATAATATATCTACATAAAATAATCGACAAAAATTAAAACAACATTAAAATTAAAGAACATTAAAATACACATTTAGTCATATTAGACCAACACTCACTAATTTATTACGTTAAATAATCACCAACAAATTGGTTAATACCCGAAAATAAACGAGGGATCTATCAGATCCGATTCGATTACCAGTATTGGATTTATGGTGTCACGTCGGAAACGCCTGCCGTCATTTGTCACGCATGACGCGCCCTATATACGTCATGGCTTCAAGATCAGTTGTAACCAATTTGTGTTTGTGGTTAGTGGGAATACATTTTCAGTTTTCTTTGATTACCTATCGTATACTTTGTGTGCGGTTTCCATTATTGGGATCGGATTTGGCTGTGTGAGTTTAATACTCATTTAAACCTTTAAATTATGGGTTCAATATAATAATATAATTATCGCTCTAGTATTGAGACATAGCGCGGCGTTGAGTTCCGCTACTCAACAGGCAAGCAAGCTATTGGAAGTGGTGAACGGAGTGTCTTATATAATTAGGTTTCCTCTGTCTACTCTACTATTTTAGGTAGGCCGAATATATTCGAAAAGCAAAAATAAACATTTATTAGTGAAAATCATCCCTCTGGGATAACGTTAAATTCGATCGTGCTATTTGCGTTTTCCAGTCTAATACTCCTATAAATTGTTCAATAAGAGTTATCAAATCAAAATCAGCTTCACACTGTATCCCCCACTGCAGGGGGAACCTAGTGTTAAGACTCTCCGTTCCCCACTTTCTGCCGAATCTGAAGGCATTGCGTGTTAAGTGGCAGAACTCAACGCCGTGAAAACGAATTAATAAGAGAATAAAAGTTATGAAATTAAATATATAATTTGTATGCTTTATGCCTGTCTACCTTGCAGAATTCATAAAGTTAGCGTGCATAAAGTTCAATATCTGAATAAGATACCGTATTACATACATGGCGCTATAGTCGCGTAGGAACCAATTCGAAATAAATTATTTGCGTTTTACCGCTCTGGAGGAGAAAGATCAAAATTTAGTCCCAACACTTAATTAGCAACTTGTCAAAAATCGCGTGGCATGTAGGGGACTAATTGTCTAAGGGAAAACTAGGGTAGGTTTCCAGTCTCTGTCCTGCTCTAAATCTTAACAGAAAATGGTTTCTTTCGTAGAATAAGTATACGGGCATCTTCTTTTAATGTCAAAATAAATAATACCAACAAAGGTATCTCAACTGATCGAGTAGGTTTCTTCCGTCTAGTTAAAGTTTTAGATACATTGTCACAATCGAATAAAGATTCAATAAAGATTATATAGGGGTACTTCAATTAGTATAAAATAGCAATATAACATAAATTTAAAAACTCTCATAAATTTAATATTTGTATTTTAGGAAAGAGTGTTATTAAAAGGAGATCAACTTTTAAGCATAAAAAAGCAGAATGGTTTAAAAGATTAGTGTCTATAATGTTAGTATTTAAGAAATAATAAACTACGTAAACTAAATTTTTATTAAAACATATAATATACTATAACTTAATTAAAGTTATCCGAATCAGCTTACTTCATGAAACATAAAGTTCTCCCCGAACTTGCTTAACTGAAATGTATAAACAAAATATTGATAAGAAATATCCACATTAAACTTTTAAACTGCTAACTTTGATGAAAATTCCTCAAAAACAAAATATGCATACATTTAACCCTTAAATGCATCTTGTATCGAAATCGATACTTTGTGTTTCTTTAAGGTTATCATGTTTTTTTACATGGAAATAATTATTCGTGTCAACAAAAACCATCGACAGATATACAATAAAAAATAAAATAGTGACAGCATGTCATTCGTCCCGCCAAATTTACGAATATGAAAGTGTTTTGGTGTGTACTAGTACATTTACGATTTTGATACAAAGTCAATAACTTCGATCAACTTTCTTCGTGAATATTTTTAAAATTACTGTGTTTGAAAAATATTACCGACAAGGTATGTATTTCAAGCGTGCTCTCCCTTTACTATATCTAAAATATTTTTACAATAAATTGACACTTGGCAAGATTTTTCTTTGTATCGAAATTGATACATTATGCAATAACGGTAAGTAAAATTGTTATTTCCTAATACTATAAATTATTTTGTAAAAATATTTATAAACTATTTATTTGCTTTGCTTATTTTTTCTGGAGTTGGGCTATCTATGGTGTGGTGCATAGTTGTTTTTATTTATATACAGTCATGGACTCAAGGGAAATCGAGAAATACCTGCGGCAGCTAGAAAATGGTGAACTCTCTTCAGATGGAGAGGAATCTGATTATGATGATCTGGATTATTACACTACTCGTGACGCTTTGGAGGCTGAGTTAGAAGGGAACATTGAAAATGGCGTCGAATTAGACGAGGTTATCCCTGACATCACGCAAGGCCATCACGAAGATAGGACATTTCATGAAACAATATATGCCAAATAAACCCCATAAATGGGAGTTCAAACTCTTCATGATGTGTAGCCTGCACGGATATGCTTACAGATTTATGATCTACTCTGGCAAGGCTGACTCAGATACATTGCCAGGTGAGCCCGATCTAGGACCAATTGCTCAGACAGTCATCAAATTAGCGAGAATTATTCCAAGACGTCAAAATTACATAGTTTATTTTGACAACTATTATACTTCTATCCCACTTATGGCGTATTTAGCAGGGGAAGGAATTCACACCTTAGATACCGTTCAGAGGAATAGACTCGGGAAAGAATACAAACTAATGACCAAGGAACAATTATTGAAGCAGGCTCGTGGAACCTATGAAGAGAATATGACTAGTGTAAATGGCGTAGATATAACAGCAGTAGCCTGGATGGATAATAAACCAGTCACCCTAGCCAGTTAGCCTAGCTACTTATGTGGGGGTAAGCCCTGTGGGTCAAATTCAAAGGTATGATAAAAAGGAAAAGAAAAAAGTAACCATTGCTTGTCCCAACTTGGTAAAGGAATATAACGCACACATGGGAGGAGTTGAACTAATGGACTCATATTTGGGTAGGTACCGAATCAGGATGAAAAGCCGCAAGTGGTATATGAGAATTTTTTACTGGATCTCACTGTAATAAACGTCTGGGTACTTTACAGTAAGGTTGCCACGGAAAAAGGTGAAAGCCCCAGGAATATATTGAAACTTGCAGATTTCCGAGCCGAACTGGCAGATACACTGTGTAAATTCACTCCTCCTCCTACTAGAGGTCGTCCGGCCAGTATTGAAGATATTCCAAGAACCAAAAAACTACGAAAGGGAGTGATTTGTCAGCAAAAACCTCCAAGAGAACTTCGTCTTGATGGTTTTGGTCATGACCAGAAAAGAGGGGACAGTAGGAAGCGATGCGTGATGCCTGGATGCGATTTATTAAGTATAATATATTGTAGTAAGTGTAAAGTGTATTTATGTTCAAAAAAAAGTAAAGACTGTTTTAGTTTATTTCATAACTGTGCTGATTTTTAGAAGAGTATTCTGTTTCTTGAATACTATTACAAGTCTATAATAGTAACCTAAATGCATGATGTATCGAAATCGATACATCATGTTTTTTGAAAAAATAAACATTATTATATAGAACTAATATTTTTTTATTATTTTTCTCTTTATCTAGACCTGGTAACCTATCATATATATTTATTGCATGTTTTAAAAAAATCTCATGCATTTAAGGGTTAAGCCACGCGACGTTACCAAGTAGAACAACGTTAGCAAATAGAGTATCTACTTATATCTACTTAATATACTATGATTTTTCTTTTGTTTTTAAGCTTCTGCAGGACACCTGCACACCAGGAACATAATGTTAAGACACTCCGTTAGTTATTAAGACAATTCTGATTCCCGAATTCTTGAGGCATTGTGTGTTGAGTGGCGTAACTCAACTCCGGGCTTTTGTCGTTGGGCCAGAGCGAAGAAATGAAATTATTAATAAATAAATAGTAATTCATCAAGAAAAGGAAAGGAAGGAATAAGATTATGATAAGAATACTAATACATAGTGTATATCTTATTCTTATTCCGAACATACCGAGATATTTCAGCAAAATAATTATCAACCAAATCAACATTTTCACTAGAGGTAAAATTTAGCTTTAACTTTTTGTTTATAAGTGACCTGGTTTTGAAACATCTTCCGCTATGACTAAAACAGTGTGCAGCACTTATATTAAAAAAATAATTAAGCTAGCTACTCCTTAATTGAACAAAAGTTTTTAATAAAAACATTTACCGCAAAGTTTCTCATATTTGTGCACGTGTGCAGTGTACTATCAAAGCTAAATTGATGACTATAAGATTTTTTTTTCAATTTAAGCTAAACGTAAAGATCATGCAAACGCTAGCTCACTTTTGCTCAGAAAAGCAAGTGAAAATGGCCTAGTTTCGAACTTGAAGTGGTGGTTTTAACCAAATGAGCGTCGCGCAGTTTATAGTTCGTTGTTAGACAAAGAGGCCGACCCCGACCTTAACGAGTCGAGGTGCAACGTCGACACATTTTGATGTATCTTCTCACAAAAGAAGCTTTTAACAAATATAATTGTCGAGTTCAACGTGAAGCAGGGGCACAAGGGTAAGAGTGTAACATGACAGATGTGGCTCCGTTCCATCCACACTCGAGGGAATAAAATATTATTTATTAATATGTTCATTTCTTCAATCTAGCACCAATGCAAAAGCTTGGCGTTGAGCTCCGCCACTCAACACGCAATGCCTCAAAAAATTCAACAGAAAGTCGGGAACGGAGTTTTACTCAGATTAGGTGCCGTCTAACTACCCTGGCATATGCGAGATACATCGTGAAAAACTTCCACAAGCCAATCCAGGCAAGGCCAGTCGTGACGCAGTACAGCGTGTGACTTTAAATTCATAGAAAAATGTGGAATATTTAAGTTGTAACAGGAACGTTGGCTTGATATAAATAAGTAAAAGAGGAAAAATATACACAGTGAATGCCATAGTACGTTATTATAGGAAATTCATTGAAGCAAGTTTTATCGCGGGATTTCAATTTTATCCAAATCAAACAGTACCATTATTCAATTTGACTTCAAGAAAGTGCACTTGAAAGGTTTAAAATGTTTTGAATTTCAATATTTAATATTAATATTATAATATTCTATTTATTTTATGCAAGACACGAAATGATTCAAAGTTTTGTTTTCTACTTACCTTGTACTTTGAAATAGAAATATTTTTTTTCAAATCACATATTCCAAACTTATATTGCACTAGTGGGTGAAACCACTCTCAAGGATATAATTATATTTCTAAGGCAGTTCTTCATAATATTGAAGTTGTTATTGCTTATACATAAATCCAGACCAGAGAAGCGCGTCATTTCCGTTTCCGTCACCTACCACGCAATGTGTTGGAGCGTAATTTAGAGTGATATGATATACGGATTGGAGACACTCTGCTAGAAATACATATTTTTTTCAGCTTTACACTATATGCTGCTTGTAACAGGGTAGGCAGAGCTTAGTGTTAAGACACTCCGCTCTCCCTCTTTTCGACGAATTCTGGAGGCATTGCCTGTTTAGTAGTGAAAAATAAAAATATATATAATTTGCTCGACTGGGATCGAATTCACAGTCTGTTGCGTTTATAGGCACACTATTGTGCTCCTGCACCAAGACTGGTTTCTAACTATCAATCTACAATATTTATAAAGTCTATTTTATTAAATAAATCAGCTTCACTATATTAGCAGTGAATTCATATTACATAATTACAATTAAAGAGATACATGTATTTTTTACTAAGTTATTGACTATCCAATCTTCATCTAAGTCGTCTTTTCTTCAGAAGTATTAGAATAACTGCCACCATTTGCCTAAGTGGCCAATTCATCGAATCCCTTTTTAACAGATTACTTAGAGGTCACGTATCATTCTTTGAGCTGAATATTTGGGCATGAGGAAGTAAATTGCTTTTATGTTCTATAATGAAGATGGGAAGACAGGATGTAGGGTATTTGAGATATTTAGTGGCTTGGGAAAATAAAATCATTTCCGATTTTCGTATTTACCTAAGTATTTATTAAACCTTTTAGGACTTTAGCCATAAGTGTAATATGTCGAAATTATTTATGTCATTGAAAACGAATTTATTCGTGGTTTGCTCCTTTGGTTTGCTTGCATTCTTAATATACAAACCGCTATAAATAACGTATGAATTGTTCGTTTTTTAATGTAACAAAATTTTAAAATATATTTACCTATATTAAGATTTCATTATATTTAAAGGTATTGCTTTTTCTAATATTGCACTTCCCTCGAATTTTGATACTTCTACTTACACTATTTGAAAATACTTTTACCCACACACAGCAGAGTAGGCAGAGGGAACCTAGTGTTTAGACACTCCGTTCCGTATTTTTCACCGAATTCTGGAGGCATTGCGTGTTGGGTAGCGTAACTCGCCGCGCTTTGCGAATAGAAACACCAGAGCGAAGAAATTAAAATATTAATGTTTAAATATATAAACCTAAAGTATGTAAATGAATCATTTAGATTTAGGCAAATGTCGACTTCTTATCACGTATTTCTACATCACAAAGGATTTAAATTCAAACCGTCGTAAAACACACTGACGCCTCAAATGTAAGGGTATTTTATAAAATTAATTAAACATGTGGCAGTCTCATAACCAAACTTCAAAAGAATGGCGCAGCTGCCTCAAGGCTGGTCTCTGTTATAATTATTTTACTGCAATCTCTATATATAATAAGACAGTAAAAATATTTTGTCTGTACATTTAGTAATTTTGACTGAAATAGATAGAGGGACACTTAAAAAGAATAATAGAAAGCAAAAATTTTTTTTTTATTTCTTGTCTGTCTATTTGTCTGTCTGACGATATATTTTTGTCCGCATTTTTCTCTGAAAATACTGAACCGATTTACTTAAAAATTTCACCAATTGCTTTGTTTTAACTCAACTTAACTACTACAGTTCGGTTCATCAAAATCGGTTGATTAAAAAAAAAGATATCGTCATTTGAATGAACTCATTAGTTTGCCTGCGAACTAACGTTCGCAATACTACTATACAATATTTTATACAATAAAGTAAACAAAAATGAATTGTTAGTGGAGATTACCTTCATAAAACATAACAGTTAAGTTGAAATCGTAATTAATTCAACACAGAGATAAAGAACTATTAGATCTTCAAAGAGATAAGCAAATACATAGATTTTGTGGTTCGTTCGTTCGTTTGAAATAAATCTATATAAAAATGTCTAAAAACATCCTTTCTACGCGTACTCTGTAATAACTACATACTTACCAATTGTACATTTAGCTAATAATATGTGTAACTAATTTAAAAACTGTATAGGAGTTAATATGCAAAAATTACAGTTATTTTACAATGAATATTATGAATCCTTACCCAAATCAATAATTTTACATTTAAGGCTTTTTCTGAAGCAGTACATTAAATTATTAAATAACAATAGGTAAAAAGAACGTAATGTTACAAAAATATATACTTATAATAAATAATTAGCTTTATGTATATTTTATGAATATCAATATCAACATTGGTCATATTTTTTAGTTCGAAACAATCAAATTTTTTTATAGAAGTTACGATAATGTCGTAAAAAAATCATATTAGACTATACAGATTAAAGTAATAAAACAATAATATTAGAAGTCATTAGAGTTGTCAATCAATTCTGTTTATTAAATCAATAATCATGTATTTTAAGCGGGCGAAGCCGTGGGCGGGCCGCTAGTACTTAATAAGACAATAAATTTTACGTTCCCGCCAAGTTTATACCCGCCGTATTTTCTTTATGGTGTCTAATTAGGGATATTTAATTTCTGAAATTACTGTTGCTTTAAATATTTATTAATCTGTATATAAACGTGCCTATTACAGGGTTATATTGTTATTTTATTTTCGCTTCACGCTGTATCCCGCACAGAGTAGGGTATGCAGAGGGAAACTGGAAAATGAATCATTAAATCTTAAAATCAATTGGCCTAGTTGTAAAAATCACGAAATTGCTGATTGACCACGAAGTAATAATCTAAATGAAACTTTCTAGGTTCTAGAAGAGTATGACATTACTTCGTACTAGCATAATATACATACCTACTACTATCGACTTGTCCTTGGTTGCTTCCATTTGAACTACACGATTATTTATTTAATACATTGAATTGCGTTCATGTTCTAGTACTTATTTTTTTTATCAGCTTTCCGAACACAGCAGGGTAAGCAGAGAAGTCCAGAATTCGGCGGAAAGTGGGGAACAGAGTGTCTTAACACGAGGTTCCCTTTGCCTACCCTGCTGTGTTCGGGAAGCTGATAAAAAAAAATATTTATATTTTTATTTTTATTCAAAATAAGAAGTTACATGCTTCATTTTTTGAACGTCAAATAATTTACCTCCAGTTCACTGAAGTTAATGCCTCAGACCTGTGAAGAACCGGCGCAAGAAACTCAGAACCGGCGCAAGAAACTCAGTATATATTATTAATCCAAGATGTAAAGCGATGTACATCAAGACCAATCGTATTTCAGGCCAGTCGTGGCGCAGTGAAACGAGCGTGCGACTGTAAACGCTACGTTGTGAC
The DNA here is from genome assembly GCA_021202915.1 of Heliconius himera. Lineage (NCBI taxonomy): Eukaryota > Metazoa > Arthropoda > Insecta > Lepidoptera > Nymphalidae > Heliconius > Heliconius himera. Next base: position 537,439 of record JAJHJA010000511.1, on the reverse strand, counting down.
GACGATAGGTTGTAAAACGATAGGTTGTGGATTCTATTCCTACTCGAGGAAATGAAATACTTAATATTTTCCTCTGGTGTTGAGTAAAAACGCGGCGTCGATTTCCCCTTAGTTAGCTTAGTGACGTCAGTTTCACGGACCAGGATTTTTTACCTAAGACTTTGCTAATAACTAATCAGTTAGATTATGTATAGATAATTTCGTTTTAATCTTACATCTATATATGGCAACAAAAATATAATATTTGGTAAATCATAACTTATAACATAACGGTATATTATTATTATATAATCATAGTTAAGCCACTTAAAATCCACACGTTTTTTCATATGTCTTATATTTAAAAAAAAACTAATAACAATCTTAAGCTTCCATGTCTTAAGTCGGTCTTTATTATTCTTATGATAAAAGGAACTCTTGCATAATCAAAAAAAATATATGTCCTTCTAGCATAAAAAAAAGGTTAGACCTCCTTAAAAACTATTCTATTATCTATTTCTATTCTTGTACCGTCAAACGAGTACTGCAACTAGGCACTACGTTAAGGCACAAATATTTCTTGCTTTTGTGACAAAAATAATTGGGTTGTTCAACGTTTTCACCATCCGCGTTCTCGGCACCGACTTTTCCGAAAAGCACCAACAGTCCCACTCATATCATTGATTTTCAAGTTTTTTCAATCTCAACACTCAACTATGTCTGTGGTTATCTTGTTTGAGACTCAATTAGTTTCACTAATTGAGTCTAGGCAACTATTATATAATATAATGGCTTCTAATCCGACCGAATAAGCAATGGGATTATTTACTACATTTCAATATAATTTTGCCAATTACACCTTTCTAAATAAAAAGACTACTTGTTATCATGTCTACATTCGCGATCACTCAACTCCAAATTTTTATTTAAATACGAGATATTCCAGTTCTACTTCACTTTCATCTTCGTTATTCGACGATGTTTGTGACAAATCTTTATCAGATAGTATAGGCTCTACTAACCAACGCTATCCGTTATTGTAAAACATTCTGAATCAAATAACATTTGTTATATATCAATAAAATTATACAAAAAGCTGATTTATTAATTGAATCTATAATCTATACTTATAATAAATCTGTAGAAAAGTCGTTTCTGTACATTGAAAATATTTAAGAAAAAATTAGCCAGGGTGTTAAAGGATAATTAACAGAATCCATTTCCAACATTTTTGGAATTTTTGTCTGTTTGTCTGTTTATGTGAACACGTATCACGTAAAAAGTACACAATAAATTTAAGCAACTTTTATACATAAAAATTACAAAGAAATCAAGGTAGGTTTTAGTGTTTATTTCATTGTAATCGCTTCACTCTATCAAAAGATATAAGTATTTAAGTTTTCAAGACGTTAATATTTGAGATAGTAAAAAACGACGCAAGTAACGCTATCTATTGACTAATAGTAGGTACTAACGAATCTTGATAACGCAAAAAACGTTCTGTGGAGTTAAACACTAATTATGACGGGAGGAATATTAATCATTTTAATACTAAAAAATATTAATCATTTTAATACTTTTTTTTTTTTTTTTTTTTTTTAACGTGAGGAAATCCTTTTACGGATACCGGCCCGAGTGGGGACTCGAGCTCGGTTATGTGGGGCTCGCGGACTGGCAGATGTTAGGCCGTCCGAATACCCACTAAAACCTCACGGTGCTCCTCCTCGACCGCCACTGGCCGCGAGACGCGGGGACAATAGTCGTCCGCGAAACGCGGCGGCGGGAGCCTGCAAGGCACGTCGCGGAGTCAAGGGTGTGTGGTCACCCTCGACGGCCTGCTCGGAGTAGCGCGCGGGAGCATCCTGCGCGCGACTACTCGGGCCAGGTTAGTAGGCGGCCAGCTTCCCCAAGCTGACCGCCCTCTGGCTCATTAGGGCGGAAGGCGGCGATCGTGTGCCGCCCTCCGGCGACCCGGTCTCTTACGGCGGATGGCGAGTTCGGCAATAGCCTCCCTCGCCCGTTCCGCAGACTCCTTCTCGAGCACCACCGCCTCGCAGAAGGAGGAGACCGCATCCCACGACGTCTCGCTGCCGGCCATGGCCTTGACCACGGCCGGCAGGGAGAGGTCGTCCCCTATGACGTCGCGCAGAGCGCGACGTTGAGACGCCCAGGCTGTGCACACCTCCAACGTGTGCTGGGCCGTCTCATCGAGGCAGTCGTCGCAGTGGTGGCAGCGAGCGTCGGGCTCCCTCCCGGCGATCCGACGCAGGTAACCCCCGAAGCAACCATGCCCCGTGAGTACCTGTGTCGTGCGGAAGGTTAGGACGCCGTGACGCCGCGTTAACCACTGGCGGAACACTGGACGAACAGCCTCGATCGTCAACCGGCCGGCAGTTGGTGTCGCCAGCCGGGATTCCCACATTCTTATCGCGGCTTCCCGCTCCTCCTCGGTGCGCGCTGGGCTTGCCACGGCCCCGGACGCGAGGCCCCGACGCCGGCAATAGGCCGACGCCAGAGACGTCGCGTCCAGGTCCCACGGCACGACTCCGGCCAGCACACACGCTGCCTCACCAGAGATGGTCCGATACCCCCGTATCGCCCGGATGGCCATCACCCTCTGCGCACGTCGCAGCAGGGCGATGTTTTGCCGATTCAGGGCGTCCGCCCATACGGGAGCGCCGTAGAGGGCCATCGATCGGACCACTCCGGTGTACAGCCGACGGCTCGAGGCGCTCGGCCCGGCGACATTGGGCAAAAGGCGCGCCAATGCCGCCGCCGTCTTCAACAGTTTCGGGGCCAAAGATGTAAAGTGGCCCCGGAAACTCCACCGACCGTCCAGAACAAGTCCAAGGTATTTCATGCTCCTCGTGACGCCGATTTCGACGCCACCGATGGTAATGTGGGCCCCAGATGGTGGGCCCTTTCGAGGAGCATGAAAATATAGAGCCTCGGACTTGTTTAGAGCGACCTCCAAACCGAGCCGCCTGATGCGGCCCACGACTTCAGCCACCCCGGCCGTAGCCAATATGGCCGCCTCCCGATAGGTTCTCTGCTGCGCCAAGACCAGCGTATCATCGGCGTAACAGAGGACCTTAATCCCCCTCAGGGTGCCGCCTCGCAGCACCCAGTCGTAGCCGATGTTCCAGAGGATCGGACCCAGCACCGATCCTTGTGGAACACCGGCTGACACGCTGAACTCCTCCCAACCTCCTCCAGGAGCGGGAAAGGTCACAGACCTCCCGGACAGGTAAGCCCCGATGACGTGGCGCAGGTATGGAGGCACACCGTGGTAAATAAGTGCCTCCTTAATGCAGGGCCAGGGCAGGGAGTTAAAAGCGTTGGCGATGTCTAAAGACACCGCCAAGACTCCATCGCCCCGGGCCACCGCATCCTGCGCATAGGACTTTACCTCCAGTATGGCATCCACAGTCGAACGGCCACTGCGGAAGCCATACTGTTGGTCCGAGAGGTCCGGACCTGTCCCCTCCAAATGGTGTTGTAGCCTCCTCGCTACAACACGCTCGAAGAGCTTGGCGATCTCGCTCAAGAGCACGATGGGCCTGTAGGCGGAGGCAGAATCCGCCGGGCGACCCTCCTTCTTGATGAGGACTAACCTGCCTGTCTTCCACCGCTGTGGAATTATGGCTTGAGCCAGACAGGCAGTGAATAGTCCTCGCACTCTGGGCCCCAGGGTGTTCAGGGCCAGAGTTAGCGCCCGGCCGGGGATGCCATCCAGACCCGGGGCGGTGCTCTTGAGCCGAGATCGGCGTACAGCCTCTTCGAGCTCCTCCTCCTCCACAGGTGGTGCGACACTGTCTTCCTCCTCCTCCTCACGCGCTGCAGGGCGGGCCATACTGGGTGGTGTAAAATTGGCCCGCTGCGGGAATAGCGACGACAGAACCCCTCGGAGGATATCCGGTTGGAGTGTCTGCGTCAGAGGTGGTGCCCAAGCCCGTAGCTTGCCCAGTACCATACGGTAGGGCGTGCCAAACGGGTCTTGGTCTATCCCCGCGATCAACTGGTCGTGCGACTCGCCTTTCGCACGACCGATTTCCTCCTGCAGCTGCGTTTTCGCCTCGACATAGACGCGGTACAGTCGGTCTTCCTCCTCCTGCACCTTCTGTACCCGTCTGCGATAGTGGCTGTACTGGCGTCTCGCGTTAACGCAGATGGTACGCAGTTGCGCGATCTCCCACGACCACCAGTACACTTGCCGCCGTTGAGGGCGGCGCCTGGAACGGGGCATTGACGCGTCACAGATACGCGTCAACGCCCTCTGCGCCCAGGATGCGGCGTCTTCTGCAGATGCCAAGCTCTGGGGCAGCCAGGATTCCACTATCGCGGCCTCCTCCAACAATTGCCTGTCGAGGCGACTCAGTTGCCACCGCGGTCCGTGCTCTCGCGAGGTTGGACTGGGGGTTGGTTGCGCCGCTGTATGTGTGGAGATCTCGTATAGGATGTAAAGGTGATCCGAGAGAGTCTCCACATCATCCAGCACTCGCCAACCCTGAACACGCTGCGCTAGGACCGGGCTCGCGAACGAGACGTCCACGACGGATCCGCCCAGCCTTCGCACACACGTGTTCTTAGTCCCCCGGTTGAGGACAGACAAACCGGTGGCAACTACCCACTCAGACAGTGTCACACCACGCACACTCGTCGTTGCAGAGCCCCACACGCTGGATTTAGCGTTGAGATCGCCCGCGACCAACACCTCCGCCGGACGAAATCGTTCTACCATTTCCACCAATCGAATGAGGAACTCCTTGAACTCCGCGAGGATTCGATTGGGGGAAAAGTAGACCCCGACGACAACTACGTCGCCGACAAGTGCCGCGACGCATCCCGCACCTTTCTCAATACGCGAGAAAGGCGGAGAGCCCGCAGCGACCTGGGTGATGAGTGCTACCACCCCGGTGTTATCGGCGACCCAGTTATCTCTGTCGGGAACGCTGTAAGGCTCCGCAACAACCGCCACCTGAATAGACCACTGCGCCAGGCTTTGGACCAATAAGTCCTGGGCCCTGGCACAGTGGTTTATATTCGCCTGCAACACACGGAGAGCCATTATTTAACCTCCATATGTTGCACCTCCCCTACCCTGACTGGGTGACTTGTACTAGCCGGCGCGTCCGGCCTCGTACGTCTTCTCTTCCCCCGCGACTTCGCGCAAGCAGCACTCCCTGCCTTATGATTAGCTGGCTTCTGTGCTGCTTCGCAGACCGGGCAGTGCATCTCAGCCGAGCATCCACGCTGTTGATGCCCGGGTTGGCCGCACCGGAAGCACTGATTGCTCCGGTCAGCTACACTGTTACACTTCGCCGCCATGTGGCCAACTTCATGGCAGCGGTAGCATCTCTGAATGCGGGGCTGCAGCAACTTGACTCTCGCGGAGACGAAACCAACGAGTAGTCTTCCTCCACTAACCTTCTGCGCAGCCCCGAACGGGCAGCGAGCCCACGCTGTCCCCAGACCGGCCCGATCTTGTCGGATTTCGCCGACCTTCACGTCTCCTGCAGCACAGCCACCGACTCGACTAATTGCTGCAGAGACGTCTTCGGAAGTTGCAGAGTCGTCGAGGCCACTCACCCTTAATTCCGCGCACTTCACTGGCCTCGACACCTGCACTTCTTCAGGGCTCAAAACCCCGCGCAGCTTCTCCGCCAGCGCGTCCGCCTTGCCACCAGTGTTGGCGCCGGGTAGCTCCAGCATTCTGGCACCAGTGGATGCTACCCGAAACCTAAGGTCGCTTATACCCAGGTCCTCCAGTTTGATGTTTTCCTTGACCTGATTTAAGACGTCGGTGTAGGTCAGCTTGTCGGCGACAGCCGGCTGCACCTTAAGCACCACCACCTGCGACCTAGGTCGACGCAACTTAGGCTCTTTTTGCGGCTTTGGTTTCGCGCTTTGCGCCGCCCGTTTCGCAATGGGCCGCCCTCTTTTTGCTCCCCTTTCTTGCAACGACATTCCACCCCTCGGACATGTCGGTTGGTGCCGGAGGCAACGGTCGGGGTTCAGCGGGTGCAGCGCGTTTAGGGGCTTTCACCGCTCCCTTCTTGCCTTTGCCCTTCTGGGCCTTTGGTGCAGGGTTTGCCGGCGCCATTAGCGTGGTCACGACGGGCTCCACTCTCGCCTGTGTCGGACCAGCCTCCTTATTTTTGTCGGCCGCTAGTGGTGGCCGCATCCTCTTCTCCGGAGGGAGTCGCTCCTTGAAGGCCTCCAGCCTTGTACTGACCATAGTGTCCACTTCCACCATCACAGTGCGCACTATGTCATCAACGGTCTGAGACTTCGCCGATATCTCTGGCGTCTCTACCGTACGGGAACACTCCAGATCCGCTCTTAGGAGGGCAAACTCCCTCCTTAGGTCCGCCAACTCCGCCTGCAACCGCGTGTTTGTGGCTCTGAGGAGATGGATTTCCTCTGACGCGGTCCGGTTCGCCAAGGTGTTCACGGCTTTCGATATCGTACCGGCCGCCTCCTTCAGGGCCTTCGTAAAGGTGCCCTTTAGGTTTTATCATCATTTATAAGGTGCCCTTTAGGTTTTATAATCATTTTAATACTAAAGAATATTAATCATTTTAATACTAAAGAATATTAATAATTTTAATACTAAAGATATAAGTATTTAAGTTTTCAAGAAGTTTATATTTGAGATATTAAAAAATCGATACAAGAACGCTATCTATTGACTAATAGTAGGTACTAGTGAATCTTGATAACGCAAAAAACGTTCTGTGGAGTTAAACACTAATTACGACGGGAGGAATATCAATAATTTGAATACTTTAACACAACATCGTTTTCGGTTAATATAATTTTATGTTAGGTGAAATTTAACATAAAAACAGCATTTTTAAACTGTCCTTAATTTTAAACCTAAATAGATGGCGCATTTAAATAAACGGCGCATCTAAATAGATGGCACTTTGCATAAAAAAATATAGTTTGGAAAGGTTACTGCTACACTCTATCAAAAAATAATGTACTTAAAGTTTAAAAGATATTTATATTTGAAAAAAAAAGAAACATACGCAATGATATCTATTGAATACATATGATAATGAATGTTGATAACGCATAAAACATATTGTTGAGTTATTATTTGCTAAACGTTAATTTCGTCGTGTAAGTGTAATCTATACTTGCGAAATAATTGTGTAATCTATACTTGGGTGCGAAGTCGGATAACCTCCACGTGTGTGCGCTTGCTGTTGGCCCTTTTCGAATGCTGGTCATTCGGGGAGGACGAGCAGTATAGCGTACCGGTGCACCCTGGGCGGCGAGTAATTATTACTTACAGGATCCGTCCTTGGGTAATGATTGCTCGTCGGCTAATAATCCGACGCGACGGCGTTCTTCCGCGTGTTCCTCTGACTAGCAGAGGACACAGTGCGAGGAACTGGGAGGGCGCGCGTGGTGTGTACTCACACTACCGCCACGCAGGCACAGTGATATGTGCCAGCGCCGATTATATCGGAACTCCACTCGTGGTTGCGGTCATGTCTCGTAATCAGGAGTGGAACCGAGGGTCTTGCCTTCACCGGCCGGGCTGCGAGGAAGAAAACCTCTATAAAAAATTACCCCAACCCAAGCGGCGAAGCAGCGCAAGGGGTGCGTGGCTGATGGGATGATCAGTCGCTACTGCTGGTCCCGCCAGGGTACCGGCCGACACCCGTGGCGTATTAGGCTTATCCAAGGACAGGGGGCACTACTTGGACGGACCGTTTTTCCCCCATACTCGTGGGAACAATATGGAAAATGATAAACAAAACCCAAAAAAAGATGATAGTGTAGGAGTTTTAGAGTCCGCTTCGGACTCGGGCGATATAAGGTACTTGCGTCGTAAACGCAAAACAGTAAGAGGAGAAGTATATTCTGGCACGGAAACCGAGGCAATGCATGGATCCAAATGCCATACAGCGAGGAGGGGTCGGCCCCCGAAAACTCGTGGCACTGGTTCATCACGCGGTCGTAGAACACAGAAAGGTCCTCGTGATGAGGAAACCAATGAGGAAGAATTTGAGCAGAACTTATGTGAATGGGCATCTCGAAGAGATACATCTGCTCATACGACGGACGCGGACGACGTTTCTGTTGTGGAAGAGAGGAGGGATACCTCTCTATGCACAGCTGAAGAGCTCCGCGCCTATGCCGTACAAATGGTGGCTTCTATACAGGAGGTTGCAAAGAAATCCGGCCACCTTAAGGGCACTTATGTGCGCAAGCTTAAGGACGCTTCTGCAGCAGTAACAGACATTGTTGAGTCTTTGGTTTCTCGCACCGAAAGCGAAGAGGTACGTCGTCTGCGAGAGGAAAATCGGCGCCTGAACGAGCAATTGAACAATCTCCGCACGGAGTTACGATCCCATGGTAAGGATGTAGAGGGTCTGAGGGTGGCACTTGCAGCCACAGGAAAAACTTCCCAAGTGGTTCCGGCACCCGTGCTCAATGAAGCAGTATTAGAGGAACTGAAACGTTCCATTGTATGTTCAGTGGGGACGATGATAGACGCCCGGTTTGCTGGCATCGAAGAGCGTCTTTTGCCAGCCAAACGATTGCGTCCCCCCCTGGCAGCTGATGCAAAAAGGGCTTCTCGAGAGCAAATTGTGAGAGTCGCGCCGCCCGTGGTGGAAGTGGAAGCGGTGGAAATGGAGAATCAAAAGAGTTCTGGGCATAAAGCAAGACACAAAAAGAACTCTATTAAATCCTCGCAGGTGAGTGATAGATCATCGCTATCTAAATCCTACCATAATTCGGACCCTGGAACTTCTTTTACGGGCTGTGCAGCTCCTCAAGCTTCAGGTAAGAATAATGACGCCGTGTTAGAAAGAGCAACAAAGGAAAGAAAACCACTGCCACTAACCTTTCTACGCCTAAAGTGACAAGTCTACCTAAATCGAAGCAGTCATCCAGGCCTAAAGTTGCTAAGCCGCCTCGCACAAGCGCAGTTATAGTTACTTTGACGCCAGAGGCCATTGCGAAGAGAGTCTCTTATGCTCAGGTACTCGAGAGAGCACAGCAGGGCATTAATCTGGTGCAATTAGGTATCAACGAAGGGATGACGGTGCGCCAGGCAATTTCTGGTGCTAGACTGCTGGAACTAGCTGCTACACACTCCTCTGAAAAAGCGGATATGTTAGCTGAGCGTCTGCGGGTAGTGTTAGACGGTGTTGCTGTAGTCACCAGGCCTCATAAAATTGCCACTTTAAAACTAGTAGGCCTGGATGATTCAGTCACTAAGGATAAGGTAGTAGATGCCGTCGTGAGCGTTAGTGGATGTTCAGCCGACACTGTAACGGCATCGGATATATCTAACGGTCCTGGAGGTATGATGACAGTAGTCGTGCGGTGCCCGTTAGAAGCGGGCAAGTGTATAGCGGAGAAAGGCCGTATCTTGGTAGGATGGAGTTCAGCCAAAGTTCACGTTTTGAAGGAACGTCCCTTACGATGTTTCAGGTGCTTCGCGTTAGGACACTCTAGGCCTCGGTGTCCGTCGGCGGTAGTTCGAGAACACCTCTGCTTCCGCTGCGGAGGTGAGGGGCATAAATCTCGAGTGTGCAAAGCTGAGCCAAGATGCATGGTGTGTACTGATGCAAAAATCCCAGCCGGGCACATCATGGGTAGCGGAAATTGTCGCCCACCAATAGTCAAGGGGACGGAAGCTCAGGGGATCGGTGTCCTCTCTGGAGTTGGAGGCCGTCAGGGCCCTGAGGATGAAATAATGGCGGTATAATGGATAGACGACAAGTACATTTCCTCCAGGCTAATATCAACCACTCTGCCAGAGCGCAGGATCTGTTCATACAGTCCATGGCAGAGTGGGATATAGGCGCTAGTGTAGTCTGTGAGCCGTACTTTGTTCCTAATCACCCGTTGTGGATTGGTGATTTGGACGGCTCAGTCGCTATTGTGTTTGGGAACGTCACCGGCCCCACCATATCAGTTTTGGAAAGGGGTTCGGGATATGTTGTGGCAGAGTGGGGGGAGTACATTATCGTTGGTTTATACTTCTCCCCCAATCGCAGCCTGGCAGAATTCGAGATTTTTCTTGATACCGTCAGGACTGCGATTAATCGACAATCGCCGAAAAAAACATTAGTCCTCGGCGATTTCAACGCCAAATCCCGAGCGTGGGGCAACCATATATCAAACAGCAAGGGAAAAGCTGTGCAGGTATGGGCTTTACTCACCAATCTGACCCTACTTAATGTAGGGTCAGCGTATACCTGCGTGCGGCACAATGGAGGATCAATGGTGGATCTGTCATTCGCCAACTCATTGGTCGCTCGCAATGTCTTAAATTGGAGAGTAGAGGAGGAGGTGGAGACCTTGTCAGACCATTTATATGTAAGATTTGAGGTTTCCACACAGCCCTTGCCAGTGGTTCAATCTAGAGGCCCTTCTCGTAGTTTCCCGAGATGGGCCCTCAGCCGGATGAACATAGAAATGGCCAAAGAGGCGGCCATTGTGGCTAAGTGGTGCTCCCAGGGTAGAGTGGCGGAAGCCAACTCTAGCGTTGAGGAGTTGGCAGGGCAGATGCGCGATACTCTGACAGGCTTGTGCGACGCGGCAATGCCAAGAGCCCGACGGCGGTGCTGTCGTCGGCAAGTGTACTGGTGGACACCCGAAATTGCGCATCTGCGGTCGTCCTGCATTCGGGCTCGTCGGGCCTATACAAGGTGCAGGAGAAGAAATGGCTTCGACCCTATTCTCGAGGATCGGCTGTATGGCATGTATAAGGAAAAGAAAAAGGCCTTACAGCATGCCATAAGCCTGGCAAAGTCCGAGGCCCGTCAAGTCTTATTGGCAGGCTTGAACAAGGATCCATGGGGGCGACCCTATCTTGCTGCGCGAAATAAACTTCGTGCGCAGGGAGCCCCACTGACGGAAACACTGTCACCGGAATTTGTTCTCCATCTTGTTGAAGAATTGTTTCCGGAGTCGCCTGGGCATATCCCCCCTGTTATGGCCCCTTCTTCAACGCATGAGGAAGAGTCGGTTTTTCCCTCCATAACAGACGAGGAGATGCATTTGGCGCTCGGAAGACTGAGGGCTAAGAAGACGGCTCCAGGTCCGGACGGTATTCCAGGGAAAGCTTTAGCGATTATCCTGGAATATCTAGGCGATAATCTTCGGGAACTGTTTGACCAATGCCTCTTAACTGGACAGTTCCCGAAGATATGGAAGGAAGGAGCACTGTGTCTGTTGCGCAAGAGTGGTCGACCTCTTGACTCCTCTTCTGCATATAGGCCCATAGTGCTGCTGAATGAGACGGGTAAAATCTTTGAGAAGATTGTTGCCTTTCGTGTTATTCAGCACCTAGAGGAGGTAGGACCGGGCCTTTCAGAGGCTCAGTTCGGATTCAGGGCTGGTCGGTCAACTATTGACGCCCTGAACGCTCTGAAGACTCGGTCGTTGGCCGCTACGGCAGAGAGAAATGTGCTTCTCGCCGTCTCGTTAGACGTGGTCAACGCATTTAACAGCCTGCCGTTTGAGACGTTAAAAGAAGCACTCCGATATCACAGAGTGCCTCTTTATCTCCGGCGGCTGTTAGATGACTACCTCCAGGATAGAGTAGTTTTATGGATTGGGGGAGACGGTCGGATCGGTCGAAGAAGGGTCGGTTGCGGGGTTCCACAGGGGTCGGTGTTAGGCCCATTATTGTGGAATCTCGGATACGACTGGCTCTTGCGTTGCCGCCTTTTCCCCGGGATGAGCATCATTTGCTATGCCGATGATACTCTGTCACATTCCGGGGATCGAATTACGAGGAGGCCGCACGCTTAGCCGAAGATGGAACTCGTCTCATTATCGACCGCATCGAAGCTTTGGGTCTGAGAGTCTCAATGCCCAAAACCGAGGCTCTCCTTTTCCACGGCCCGCGTAGAGGTCCCCCCCGTGGGGCTACTCTAAGCATCCAGGGACAGGAGGTGGAGGTACGGACCCAGATAAAGTATCTGGGTCTGACACTGGATGGACGATGGTATTTTGCTTCGCACTTCGCTCAGCTTGCGCCGAAGCTGGTAAACGCCGCCGGGGCCCTTGGCAGGCTATTGCCGAATGTCGGAGGGCCAGACTCTCCATGCCGACAACTTTATGTCGGCGTGTTGAGATCCATGGCTCTGTATGGCGCCCCCGTGTGGGCAGATTCTCTCACCGCTCGCAATAAGACTCAATTGCAGAAAGCACAGCGGGTCATAGCGGTGAGAGCAATCAGGGGGTACCGTACGGTGTCCTAGACGGCGGCAACTCTCTTGGCAAGCGATCCGCCTTGGGAACTACGGGCGGAAGTTCTTGCCAGAGTACATGCATTCTGTGCAAGCGAGCGGTCGCGAGGCGTAAAACCATCGTGGGAGGAGATCGCGCGGATCAGAAGGAGAGCGGACGAAGCCCTGATCCGGCGATGGAGGGAGGACCTGGGGTCTCCGGCGGCAGGCCTAGCGACGGTGGAGGCAGTCCGCCCTCACCTAGAGCGCTGGGTTAATAGGAGTTTCGGGGTCCTGACGTTCAGGTTGGTGCAGATACTGACGGGGCACGGCTGCTTCGGCAAATACCTGCATCAAATTGTGCGTCGGGAGCTGTCGCCGGTGTGCCACGAGTGTGATGCCTCCGTTGACTCGGCGCATCACACTCTGGCGGAATGTCCCGCTTGGGTCCCACAACGCCAAGTCTTGATGGCTGTAGTGGGTAGGGACCTCTCACTGTCCAGTGTGGTGGGGGCCATGCTGAACAGTGAGAGAAACTGGTCTGCAATGGTCTCCTTCTGCGAATCAGTAATCGCACTGAAGGAGGCCGCGGAGCGGGTGCGTGAGTCCAGCTCGAACGCAGACTCGCCCCGCCGCCGTAGGCCAGGGGGTAGAAGAAGGCAGTACGCGCATCTTCTACTCCCCCTACCCTAGAGGAGCTACTGCGGAAGGATCAGGGTGATCCTCCTGCAAGCCATCGAGGCTGCAGGTGCCCTAGGAGAAACCCCAGGACACCCTGAAGGCGACGGTGGCCCGCGTTAGGCGGGCCTTCCACTGAGGCGTCGTAGTAGTATGCGTGAGCGATCCTGCGGCGTTTCATTTTGGTGGAGAGGGTTTCCGCTGGGTTTTAGTGGGTAGGATCGGTTTCACCGGTGAGCCCCACAGTACCGCTCATCCGTAAGGCATTTGTCTTGCGTGTGGGCGGTCTGCGTAAATGCATTTCCCAGCGATAAAAAAAAAAAAAAAAAAAAAATCTATACTTATAATAAATTTAACATAAACATAGTAGTATTTTTCTAACAATGTTCGAATGGTTACAGTTCAATTGTAAGTCCAATAGATGGCGAAAATTACCTTCGTTACAGTCTAGCTTAATTCGTAATTATTGAACACAGTGATAAAAAATGATTTAATATTCAAAGAAATGTTTTGAATAGGTTCTTCAGTCCGTTCGTTCGTTTATGTTATTAATATTTTTTTAAAAAACGTATAAAAAAATAACTTATGGGAGCAAACTAAAAAAAATCTCTCAAGAAAAAAATGATCTGACACTGTTAATAAAAATATCCCGCAGTATTATTTCATAACTTACAAGCGACACGTAACGGTATTGCACTATTGCGCCTGTATGTTGCATGTATGTATGTGCCAAGGCTATTTTAGGGTACAAAAACACCTCATAATCCTTTTAAGATAACTTTGTTGTTTGTCTGTCTGTCAAGAGTATTTTGTACAAGATTGCTTAAAGGTTAGATACCTCAATGTTCAAGTCTATATTCCCTTAGAGCACAAAAAAATCTATCATCTAAATCATCGCAATCAAATGACGATAAACTATGAGGGTTTATGCATCCCGTTGATACACAATTACGAAATTTGTTAAGAAGTTAAAACTTACGGCACGTATAAAGGAAAATTCCAAAATTATTTTTCAAAAATTGATAACTTTTTGTATTTGTGTCACAGAAAAAAACTATTAGGTACAAATTTTAATCTGTACTTAATTTGATACAAAATGACAACTTTAATAAGTTATTCTTTTGGTGTATCTCCATTCTTGAAACTGGTACGAAACTCTCGGGTACGACGTCGGTACATGAGTACGACTTGAACTTGACCGAAAATATTGATTATTTCATAGATTATATAAAAATGCCTAATTACGTGCTTTCTATGTATATTTTGTATACCAATTATATATTTACTTAAAATATGTGATTAATTTAAAAACTGTACAGGAGCTAATATAAGTTATTTTACAAAGAATATAGTGAATACTTATCCAAATAAATAAATTAATAATTAAGGCTCTTTGTAATATCTCTATTTCTTAAATGAATAATCATCTAATTCAAGCGGGCAAAGCCGCGGGCAGGCCGCTAGTACTATAATAAAATAACAACATAAGGAGTACGTACTTTTGCTAATTAAACAAGTTTATAAAAAAATACATATTCGAGTTTGAATAATTTACTTACATAACTGGTGATGCCGGTCTCATGGACCGGTACCAAAACTCTAGAACTTGCGCTAATGGTGTTGTTATAAAGAGCAGTAACTGCAAAGAGGGCAAAATGAGACAGGCACTCGATATTACAACACGCATCGATATTCGGTAAAAAAAGTATACAATTTTTTAGACCCACCCGGTCTCATAGACACACCGGTTACCAATGGTTGGTTAACCCGCAATGTCTCCAGAATTAATGGAAAATGGGGAACGGAAGTGTTTTAATGATAACGGAATGTCTTATCACTCCCCTACCTACCCTGCTATGAACGGGATACAGGGTGAAGCTAAAAAAAATCAAGACCACTCCGAAAACCTTACTAATAATATGAATATTAGTACACTTTTTGTCACATAATAATGATAAATTCTAAATATAAGAACTTCCGAAAAGAGCGTTCAAATACAAAGAATTTAAGTAACAATAGTACAAAACGGCAACAACGTAATGGAATAAGTCTGATTTTATATGGAACAGAATTGATTGATAGCGCGGTCATTTTCTATCTATCATATAAAATGGTGAAAGGTAAAATTGTATTCAAGTGAAAAATTATAGGTTTATGGAAAACATGCAATTTAAAAATAAATAATTGAATTTGATTTATATGATTTGTATGAATTGTGAAAATATTTACGATACTGATAGATACAAGTTTAAGATCAGTGTTGCTATTTGATTAACGTTTTCTCAATCAATGCCTTTTAATAGACGGTATACATATATATAAAAAATGTTATAACCCCCAAATAGCGGGTTAGGCAGAGGGAACCTGGGAACCAAGTGTTAAGACACTCCGTTATCATCAAGACCCTTCTCTTCCTAACTTAGGACCAGAGAAGCAAAGCACGGTATTGAGCTCCACTCGAGTGGGAATTCAATTCACATCGTGTCACGTTTACATTCGTAAGCTTGTTCGTGTAGTTCACAGGCTATATACATGGTGAAAGGTAATTGAGCCTACATCCGTCGTATTTACAGTCAGACGCTTGTGCCGCTCCGATACGACGGCCTCCTATAATCTGATAAATCCCATTTCACTATAATCTGATAAATCTACGTGACAATAAAAAAAAGCCGAGAATGAAATAAAGAAATAATATTTATATTTTGAAGTCTATTTTTAAATGTTTGTGTATATTGATCTACATTTTTGTTATAAAATATAAAGATTTTCCAGCCTAAGTAATTATTTTATACCTGCTAATAAAATTGTTATAGAGGAGAAAATGAGGTGTTCACTACAAAACATATAAAAACAATGGGACTTTTTTACCTTTTATTACAAAAGTAATATAGTTTTATGCATAGAAGGCAGGTTTAATATGAATATTTATATTAAAACCTAGTAAGTAAATAATTATGTCACAAACAGTAACTGGTCCACAGAGAAAGTAAATTCTGAAATGATGTCTTTTGCGAGAGAAGTAAATGCTTTGTAACACAGCCTCGGGGGTCGGTTGTGTAATTGTTGTAACATGATACTTTCAAGTGAGTCCGAGAAAAAAAAAGCCTTTTTTATGAAAATTTACAATAAAAAATGTTGTAGCGTTTTATAAAGGAGGATAGGTTAAAAATATTTGCCTTTAGAAATATAGTAAATAGGATTTTAATTAAAATTAATAATTTAAATGGAAAAACAAATGACATAAAATAAATATTCGTACATTTATTCCGAATGGTAATTGAGCCTACATCCGTCGTATTTACAGTCAGACGCTTGTGCCGCTCCGATACAACGGCCTCCTATAATCTGATAAATCCCATTTCACTATAATCTGATAAATCTACGTGACAATAAAAAAAAGCCGAGAATGAAATAAAGAAATAATATTTATATTTTGAAGTCTATTTTTAAATGTTTGTGTATATTGATCTACATTTTTGTTATAAAATATAAAGATTTTCCAGCCTAAGTAATTATTTTATACCTGCTAATAAAATTGTTATAGAGGAGAAAATGAGGTGTTCACTACAAAACATATAAAAACAATGGGACTTTTTTACCTTTTATTACAAAAGTAATATAGTTTTATGCATAGAAGGCAGGTTTAATATGAATATTTATATTAAAACCTAGTAAGTAAATAATTATGTCACAAACAGTAACTGGTCCACAGAGAAAGTAAATTCTGAAATGATGTCTTTTGCGAGAGAAGTAAATGCTTTGTAACACAGCCTCGGGGGTCGGCTGTGTTACATGATACTTTCTATTGTGTCCGAAGAATACAAAGACCAAGGCTTTACGAAAGATTATAATGAAAATTGTCGTAGCGTTTTATACAGGAGGATTGTCTGGAAATGTTTTATTTCAGTTACGGGACTTGCCCTTGGGAATAGAATAAATATGATTTTAATTAAAATTATAGTATAACGAAGAAATATAAATAAAAATATTTTTTAATGGAAAACAAATGAATAAATATTCGTACATTTCCCCGAATGGTAATTGAACCCACAACCGCCGTGTTTACTCTCATACGCTTGCGCCGCTCCGCCACGACGGCCTTCATCTTTTCACTATAATCTGATAAATCTACGTAAAAATGAACAAAACATAATATCTACACTTAGCAACGGGGCCGTAAGCTTTAAAACAGCGACGACAACAAAACAAACAAATAAATCACAATTTTTCTAATATCGATCAAGTAATTACATTATAATTTAATTGCTTTTATAATAGAAATCATTTATATGTTGAATTCTAATTTTAAATATTTGTGGATATTTAACTACATTTTTCTTAAAAAATATATAAAACATACGTAAGTAATTCTTTTTATACCTAATAATAAAATTGTGAGTATTTTAGTGGAGAATTGAGTGTTTTAACGCTATATGTCATAAACAGACATTCATATAAATGCAAAGCTCATCTTAGAACTCGCGGACTGTAAAATAATTGTATATATCATTGTTATATGTTATAAAAGAGTTTCAAAATATAATCAAATAAGTATTGTTAGCATAAGTTATTTATAATGTAGTAATAGATGTCGCTGTAAATACAAGTACGTCATTTGATATTGTTTCCATTGTCGATTGTATTAAGTGGCGGTAGTGTGGTGCGTCTTTTCCGGTGGATTTCCAATATAAGCACAAACGACACGGCACTCGTGTTCATTACGTTCTAAGATATTGTCAAGACAACTTGTCATTACAATTCATATTTCAATATTGTGACTACGAGAGTATATGTGTATATAACAAGTGTAAATAAATTTATTGTAAAAGCTGGATTTTGTGTCTGATTCGATGGTTCGCCTAACAGTTCAGAAGCGGGATTACGAAAGGATATACAAAATTTCCTGCCACGCTCATAAAGTGTAAGTAGACTATATATATATATATATATATATATATATATATATATATATATGATATATATATATATATATATATATAAATATATATATATATATATATATATATATATATATATATATATATATATATATATATATATATTCTTTTTTTTTTCTTTTCTCTCATTTTTCTTACTCCTTAAAGATTAGCTGAATAATTTGTATGTAAATTGAGTTCTCTATAATTTTTATTTTTTCTAATCTGAATATAAGCAGAGTGTTGCTATTCTAATTATAGTTTTTAGTTACTCTTATTTCTTATACATCAAACAAACAACAAACGGATAAATGAAAGATCTTCAATGGAAATTTAATAAATAGTTTTAACAGTTAAAGTTTACTGATGACGATACATAGAAATCTTGTACTTCGAACTTTTCGTTGTGTGGTGATTGATAACTTTTATAACAGCCAGAGTGGTTTTTTTTATGAAGGGAATTATTGGATAAATTTGGAAGGTTGGATAATTTGAGAATACACTGGATGATGTGCATACCTAAACATTTTCCATTTTATAGTACTTACGTAACGTTTCAGTTTTGAGGGTAGTTGATAAATTTAGGATGAGGTTGTTTAAGATATACTTTAAAAGAAGTATACAATTGCTTATCTGCATCTACGTTGGTAGACGTGATCGATAGGATATTAGTTCTTCCAATAGAGTATTTACTTATACGGGTGATAATTTAAAGATATTTGACACCATGATATTTCACACGTTTAAAGATATATGACATGCATTGGTCATGAATAATTTCAGTTATCAAGATTTTCTGGAATACTTATTTTGAAATATTTATAATGGGTATATTCAAAATTTATTTATTACATATTTGGAATATTTCTTTCGCTGTTTTTGTCATTCTTTGGAAAGCTTTTACATCGTATAGAGGATATTGTATTTCGCTATCTATTGGTTAACTATAAATGATATTAGAATTGTTTTTGTGATGACAATAATATTAGTGAAGTAACTATTTTGTTGTCTTAAAAACGTCAATATGATTTTGTTTTATCATCATGCGGAATTGTTCTACATATATTCTTTATGTGTAGTTTGTTTAGAATTGATAAATTATCTGAATTGAAATTTGTAAATATTTTCATTGGTTTTTACTTCCGGCTTTGTCACTTTATTGAGAACTGTCGTCTTGTCGTTTCCTATTTCTGTAAGAGTTGTAAAGCTATTCTCGTAATGTAATAGTCTCTTTTTGAATGTATTATTTTTGAATTAGATTGTTCTATGGTATACGAATTTATTAACACGTATAATAGACACAAACATAGAAAATATATTCGTAATAGCTATGGGATCTAATATTCCAATGAAATTAAAGTACATGTGTTCTTATCTCAATTTATTAGTATCTCATTTTATTTGTGTTATGACATATGGTAAAAAGTCCTTTCTTTTACGGGATAAATATATTGTGATTTGATAATTATTCCTGGTTTTGGATAATTGTTGTTAATGTAGATATTACAGTGTAATTCTCTTTATCCCGTGAGGACCAGCCAGCTTAGGGAACTTTGGTGTTATTCATTATTTGTTCAATTGACTTTCTTTTCCGTTTGCTGTTTGTTTGTTGTTAACATGATGTCAAAGTATTGGCCCTGTTTCACGTAATTGTAGACAAATCTAGATTTTATTTGTTTATTGGTCCATTATTGTCGATTGAGTGTTTTGATTTGTAATTTTCTCTGGAGCGTTAATATTCTTGGTTATTATTACTTTATAGCGAATAAAAGTCGGGTAATTGTAAAGATAAAATATCATTTATGTGCATTTATGGCCAGATTATACAGTGTCGGTTAACTTATTAATTTTTATGAATTTCGAATGTCAAAGTTATTTGAATAGATTTTCAAATTCATAAATTTGAAGGAATTTTATGTTAATGTAATTAGGTTGATAAAAAAGTTATTATGATGTGTGCAAGTCTAAGCTTATATTGTTTGAGTTTCAGGAACATGGAAAATAATATTTCCCGAGGATAGGGCTTGAGATTGAATGATGCCCGAGGATAGGGCTTGAGATTGAATGATGCCCGAGGATAGGGCTTGAGAATGAATGATGCCCGAGGATAGGGTTTGGGATGATGATGCCCAAGGATAGGGTTTAGGGGGCGGATGGTGCCCGAGGATAGGGTTTGGGGGTGAGTGATGCCCGAGGATAGGGTTTAGGGATGATGATGCCCGAGGAGAGGGTTTGAGGATGGATGCCACCCGAGGTTAAGGAGTTAAGCATTCATCCTTCATCATTCGTCCCTCGTCATTCATCCCTCATCATTCGTCCCTCGTCATTCGTCCCATATCATTCGTCTTTAATCATTTTAATCGTACCCGAGGTTAAGGGTAATGGATGGATTATACCCGAGGTTAAGGGTGATGGATGGATTATATTTCAGGTTAAGGATAATGGATGGATTATACCCGAGGTTAAGGGTGATGGATGGATTATATTTCAGGTTAAGGATAATGGATGGATGATACCCGAGTTTAAGGGCAATGGATAGATAACATTTCAGGTTAAGGATAGTGGATGGATGTTACCCGCGGTTAAGGGTAATGGATGGATGATATTTTAGGTTAAGGATAATGGATGGATGTTACCCGTGGTTAATGGTAATGGACGGATAATACCAGAGGTTAAGGGTAATGGATGCAAAATACTCGAGTTTAAGGATAAAGGGAGGAAAGGGTTAGTGAAGTCATTTTTGAGCTCATTAAAGAAAATTAATAAAAATTGATTGATTTTTCGAAATTTGAATTGATATTAAAGTATTTCTTTTACATTGTTGTAATTGACCGGAATGGAATAAATTCATAGCGAGTCGTTCCCAAACGACGAGAATTAAGTATATTCATTTTAACAAATATGTTAGTATATATGTGTTTACGATGAGACACGAAGCAAAATTCTTATAAAATAAAACTTTTAAATCGGTGTGAAATAATGGCTATTGGTTGGTAAATGGTGGAAATGATCACGGTGTAGCAATAGATACAAATAAAGACATACGTAGGTAGGTAGGTACAGTAGCTTAAGTTATGAATCCTAAAAAAATGTTTGAAATAGTTTTGATCTGAAAAAAAAAACATATATAAAGGGGAAAATAATGATAATGGTAACTACAAAAAAATGCAATGTATAGCTGAATTAAGTGAATCGAATTTAAATTATTCTTTTTATTTTTATTTTAGTAGCAAAATTACAAAAAAAATGTCTAGGGAATCTATGATGCGAGTCTTACCATTGGCTCAGAAATATATTTAGATTTATTTTGGCTGAGAAGAGCCGACAAAATATTCAAGAAAACGGTATTTGAAGATAAAATTTACAATAAAAGTACAACAATCGTTACTTTCCAGTTTTAACATCGACATCCTTTAAGTCCATATATTAATATCGTTATAGTAATATAGGATACAAGCTTTGCCTAGTAATTGAAAATTGGCTGTGGAATTTTATAATGCATACGAACATGGAAAATGATGCAAATTTAGTATAACTTAAGCCTAAAGGAAAATTAAGAGCATATTACTTTATCTGTCAACTTGTTGTTATTTGTTTGTTTTTGTATATTATCAATTTCTTGTTTATTACAAGTAGACTTTCAAATTATTAGATTACGCGTACAGCTGACATTTGTTGAGGAAAGTAGAAGTAAACCTTAAAATAATCTGAATTAAAAAAAAAATAACCAAAAAAAGACCAATCGAATTCGACACGATTTTGCCCACCAACCTCCTTTTGTTGATTCAGAAGACGAATTTTCCGCAGATTTAGTGTATTGTTGATCGGGATGTTTCATATTAATTTTAGCTTGATATTTCCATGTCTTCTTTAGATAATCAGTCGTGAGAGACAGACAGACAGACGTACGTAATAAGGACAGGACTTAATGCATAAGCGTTTGTAGATATTAAGCACTTATTATTTTTTACATGTGACTGGCACCGGCTGTTCGTAAGAGCTGATGGTCAATGTTCGCGGCATATCATTGACGCGACCTTTGTCCAGTGATGGACGAGGACAGGCTAATAATCATGGTTGTGTTGAGGATCATGGTTATGAGGACCATGGTGATGATATGGATCGTGGTGATGATGAGGATCGTGGTGATGATGAGGATCATGGTCATGATGAGGATCATTGTGATGATGAGGATCATTGTGATGATGAGGATCATGGTGAGGATGGAGATTATGGGGGTGGAGATGGCAGTCATTATGGTTGTGATAATGTGGTTTGAATATGGAAGTAATGAGGCGAGCGGTGTCACGTTCTGTTTATTGTATTTGAATGATCATGGCTACACAAATTGTGTGTTGAATATTTTTTCAAATGAGCTGCTCTTATATGTAAGATTTGTACAATGTATAAAGTAAACGTGTGTCATTAATTATTAGCTGTGGTTGAGTTGAGAATAACTTTGACAATATATATGGGTCTTTAATAGGAAATAGAGTAACCCTACAGTCATGTTGGTGCTATATAGCAGTACTTTTTATATGTTAAGCTTATAAAGTATATGAAAGTTAATGAATGAGGCCAGTCGTGTTGCAGGGGCACAAAGTGTGACTGTAAAACCGACTGCTTGTGGGTTCGATCCCCACTCGAGGAGATGAAATATTTACTTAAATTTATATTTTTGGTCGAAGCTAAGCGCGGCGTTGAGTTCTGCCACTCGACACGCAATGCCTCTAGGATTCGGCAGAAACTGGGGAACGGAGTGTCTTGAACACTAGGTTCTCTCTGCCTACCCTGCAGTATGTGGGATACAGCGTGAAACCGATTTATTTATTTTAAGTTAATGAATCTGCTTAGTTTACGAATTGAAATGTCATTAATAATGACATGCTCTTTTAATGTACTAAAATAAGTGTTCCATATTAAATAGGAATCTTTCATGTAGCGTTGTTAGCGTTGTTAGTGTTGTTTAGCCAAATTCTTGTGAAAAAAATAATATGTAACAATTAAATTATAACATGAATGAATATGGCTATGAATGTATACTGATGGCTCATTGTGTTAACGAGAATTATTGAATTGTATAAATCTACATAATTATATATTATCTAATATACATAAATATATAATTGTTGTATAAATCTAAAATCAAAAAAACTAAAAATGTATAAATACAAAAAAAAATGTTTGCAATGTAAAATATAATTTATAAATATTTTGTATAATCAATTTAATTACGTAACGAATTCAGTGTAGTTAACATTTACTTTTTTTAATTTTACTCTAGTTTTATGTAATAATTATTTTGATTTAAAGAAAATTACGAATTAAGAAAATGTATTTCAAATTGTATAATTTACATATTATGACATGTGAATATATCTAATTTAATAGTTTTTGTAAATATCCTCACTTGTGCTAAAAAATATAATTGTTATGTAACTGTTGGTACAAAACTAAAGCTATTTAAATTAGGACATTTAAAAATTGTGAACTATTCTTAAATCGCGAAGGGACTCGCGATTAGCAGGATGGCCGAGCTGTTAGCATAAGTTATTTATAATGTAGTAATAGATGTCGCTGTAAATACAAGTACGTCATTTGATATTGTTTCCATTGTCGATTGTATTAAGTGGCGGTAGTGTGGTGCGTCTTTTCCGGTGGATTTCCAATATAAGCACAAACGACACGGCACTCGTGTTTAATTCTGCAAGCGCCTGGCCAAGCGCTACTACGAGCGTGCAGATTCCCATTCCAACCCACTCATTGTCGAAGCGTGTAAGTACGCTCCTCACCCACATCCACGTCTTCGACGCCCTCGAAGCGTGCTTCTGGACCCCGACGATCCCATCACTGCTGCCAACGCCCAATACATTGGGAGGACCCACTCCTCAGTCCCATGTCCCACTCTCCGCCGCCGTAAGAGGCGGCGAGGCCAGTCATATCTAACGGCACGCCCGCGCCTCGGCGCGGCGGGTCCCAATGGACGAAACCCACCATGATTAGCGTACGCGGGGCATTCCCCCGCGATCGCCATCACTTCACGAGCGTCCATCAAAGCTCGTAATTCTAATCTTCAGGGGCGAGCTACACTCGCCCCTCCCAGCCCGGTGACGCTGTCAAGACCATTCCAGGTCAACAGCATTAAAGTCCATTCGAAAAAAAAAAAAAAAAAAAAAAGGCACTCGTGTTCATTACGTTCTAAGATATTGTCAAGACAACTTGTCATTACAATTCATATTTCAATATTGTGACTACGAGAGTATATGTGTATATAACAAGTGTAAATAAATTTATTGTAAAAGCTGGATTTTGTGTCTGATTCGATGGTTCGCCTAACAGTATGTACTAAATTGGCCACTAACGCGTGGCAGTCAAGTAAGTAGTTAAACTTTAGAATGTACGTTAAATTATAGACAGAAGGCGGTATTCGTAAATACTAACTTGACAGTGGGGCCCTTTCTGAGGTAGCGCCAACTAAGGGTACACGCTCACCTACTACCGACCGACGTAGGCCTTTACGCCTGCCACACGTTAGAACGTGTGGCAGGCGTAAAGGCGTAGTTTGTCTATAGGTTGCCTATCTATAGATTGTTTAAAATTGGGACAAAATACGTTATACTAGCAAGCCTCAATTTTACATGTATTATTTACAGGACTATTTCAAGACCCCTTATTGTACCCAGACCAATCCGATGGCTCAATCACCTTCCCAGACAGAAATGTAAATAAAGGTTATTTAGTGCTACCTCTGAAAGAGCTTTACTTTCAAGTTAGTGACTATGCATACTGTCTTCACTACGTATCAGACTAATACGAGGAGTATAGTAAAATTTCTGATTTGCTAAAATGATGTAGGTCTGGGGGACCTTATTAACTTTTAATTAACTGATATTAGTAATATGTTTTCAAATTTTTAATCAAATTTTAATATTTTTTTTAAAACATATATAATAACATCTCCGTCTGTAAGTAATAAAAAAACAACATTTTAATGAATTGGTGCATGATGAGAATCTTTGAATAAAATTCGATCCCATGTTTTAGTTAGTTATAAGATGGAAACAATGTAAATTCAAGAAAACAATTTGTATGTTAATGCATATAGCATTCACAAAGCACTGCCCATCCGACCACTATGAATAAATGTACAAGTGTTTCAACTACGAGGTGCGTCTGAAAATTACTTTATTTATTTTACTGTAGCAGTTACGTTCTTTATCTATATATACAGAGTGGAATCATCAGCGCTCCTTTTACAGAAAAAGCATATAGGGTAAAATATTTGAAACTCATACCTAAAGAAATTAATCAAGATACCTCACAGTTTAGACGTAGGATTTTGTTTTTTTTTCACGATGTTTATCCATACCTATATTCCCTGTGACGCAGTTAAGCATAGATACCAATAACATAGACACATTTTACTACAAAAATACTACTAAAGGTTAAACAACTTTGAACTTTGCCGCTAATATGTACGACTCGATTTCGGAATGAGGCGTATGCGGCAGTTTCCGTTTGATAGGTTTATGTCTGCGTGTGTCGTTCTTGACAAATGGCGTTGTACAATACAACAATAAATTTATTATTTATTTTGTTTGAAAAAAAAATCTTTTAGTTTTTGTGAAAAAAAAAATGCTAGGCTTTTATAGACTAGTTGAAACTGAGGTTTCATTTAAAGTGTTGCTGACAAAAACACTCTGTATGATAATGAAAATTTGTACGTATGAGACGCGCTACAACTTAATAGGTTGTAGTTCATTAGGTCATTATATATGCGTAGGCACAGTTATTAATCTTTTAGTGTCCGACTGACTGAATTATATTTCCTATTATTTCTTGAGTATCAAAAGGTGTGAGAAAACAATGGTTGTTTTATATTACACTAGTGACTCAAATACGTATTATTATTATATCATAGCCAAATTATACAGTCTTTACATAAATTTTGTTCTATGTGTTATTCCGATGTATAATCCACATTACGGTAAAGTTTTACCTGAATCTATTATAAAAAATAGACATTATTGCGTTAAAGTAAAAAAATATATATATTCTCACAAACCTACAAGTTTATAATAATAGTATGATTACCAAATAAATATTATTTTTAAGTTAATGATATAGTAAAACTTATTATTAATATATGTTAATTAGAATGAGCCATATGTATATAACGTAACTATAATAGTATAATGTATTTAAAGCCCTGAGTAGAGGTAACATCAAACTGTTGCTAAATGCAACAGCTTATATGTATACAAATTATAAATTATTCCGTTAGGAGTAACTTAGTGAAATGTTAGTATAACTTTCATAGGGAAACTCCAACAAAGCCCGTCAGGTTTAACAGTAGCAAGTAGAATTTGTACTATCATGAATTATAAATATAATTTGAATATTAATATTATGTTTAGAAAATTTAAGCGTCTTCTACTAAGAGATGTTATAGTGAGAGCGCCAACAAACCTATTATAAAATTGTAAAGTAAAACTAAATGTATAAAAAAGAAAATCTGCTTCACGCTGTATCCTGCACACAGCAGGTTAGGCAAAGGAAACCTAGTGTTAAGACACTCCGTTCCCCACTTTCTGCCGAATTCTAGAGGCATTGCGTGTTGAGTGGCAGAACTCAACGCCGCGCTTAACCTCGACACCACAGCGAAGAAATGGAAATATACATTTATGTAAATATTTCATCTCCTCGAGTGGGGATCGAACCCACAACCAGTCGGTTTTACAGTCACACCTCGTGCCGCTGCGCCATGACTGGTCTCAAATGTATAACTAGACTAATCGAATAGTAATAAAAACAGTTCATGAGGCCGCCGAGGAATGTTATATTTTATTAATTTAAAGAGTAAACTGGAGATATTGAAACAGTTTTGAATACAAAATTATTTATTTGGATAAGGATTCATGTAAAGGTATGAATTACATACTCTGATTATAGTAGATACTTCTATCTAATATTAAACTGTAAAAAAGTATTGGTATTGTCAAAACTATAATAGTGAACATATTGTATCACGAAGTATTTTTAAATTTGGATATGCTCTTTAATTTTGTAGAACATTATTTTGTTCTCTACTTTTTTACACCTTGGTTTACATTATTGAAATTTTTGTATGGATCCCTTAATTTATATAGAAATCAATATATCCTATGTTACTCAGTGATAATGTAGCATTATTATAGTGAAAGAACTTTAAAAATCAGTTCAGTAGTTTTTATATTTATTGACTACAAACATACACATACAAATCTTTTCTCTTTATATAATAGTATAGATTAGTATCTCAATTTAATGATTTTTAAAATATCATGTGTTGAAGTATTTAGTATGCAAAATATCCCAAGTCCCAATTGGCAGATTCTGTGGCGGGTGCATGCGAATACAATTTTGATATCGTTTGTTAGAGAGGTATGTCTGGCATACCTCTCACTGTAGTTGGCACATCGCCCTCTTACCTCGTTAAGCAATAACAAGAAAATATATTTTATGTTTATTTAACGTAAATTTAGATAGATATTCATGCATTTTGTATGGAAACTTAAGTACCTACCGCACCTGAATACGAGACATTGCGTGATGGAAAATAATTCGTTCCCCCGAATGGGCACTGAACCCACAACCATGGTGTTTTATTAAGTATTCTAAAACCGAACGGTACTGAAAGATGTTTAAATTAAAAAATCTGTGGAAATTAGCCGAATTTTATATTTCGCGGTGTCTATGGGAAAACCACGGCAATCACAGAGGGTTAAAAATAGATGAAAGGCAAATTTGATAGATAGATAGATTAGGAGTAAAATGTTTTATATCCATTACGCGCTATACGAAACTATGCCTTAACACAATGTTTTAAGGTTGAATTTTATAAAAATGATCGTATATCATAAGTCTGTGTGTAATAATATTTTGAATTTCTGTTTATATTAACTAGTGCCATATTTTTGAGCCGTATTTGTATGCAACCTGTTATATAGTAGATAATTGATCGAAGCCTGATGATATGAAAGTTGAATAAAGTTTAATGAATTTATAAAAATATATTAAATCTAACAAAACCTAACGTTTAATGTATACTCATTTTATGATTTTAATGATAATATTTTTAACAATGATTCTAAAATTAACAATAAATTTTAGTGTAATTATATTCTCAGGGATGCGATTAATTAAAAAAGCTTAGTACATCTTTCAATTTTGATACTTTTTCACACAGGTTACAGGTTCACGCCCCCGCACACGGCAGGACAGGTGAATGGGGAAAGAATCCAAAACTATCGCGTCAACATTACACTGCCCCACTGTACCGCGGTGGTGTATATATTATAAAATAGGTATCTTGTCATAAGCTCTCGGTCTAACCTGAGGCCTGTTATATTAAGCCTGAAGCTATAAAAAATAAAACTGATAATTGTTTAAATTTTGATCAAACGTACATATAAAGGATTTCCCACATTGGTTTCCAAATAGCGAATTCGTAGGCAAAATTTAACCCATTCCATTCACATTCGGTTTATCGCAGATAGTGCAGTGCTACTGCCAAGTAAGGCGTTAGAATTAAAGGCGACCAATACACTCCTCGCTTAACGTAAATGATATTCAAAGCCTATTTTATCGTGAAATCTCAAAACATTGAAGTTTTATTACAAGGTCTAGGTATATATTCAAATTTAATATTTTATTAATTTGTTAAATTCACTATAAATAATATTTTATTAATTGGTTTTTGTTAATTCTGATCAAATTTTTATCAGAGTATCTTTTTAATAATTAAATGTGAAACAATCCCTTAAGTTTTAAGGCTTCATTATTATTTCGTTATCCTTTAAATTAGTTATAACGATGGTAGTAGACTCTTTCTTTTATCAAGGTCACCTCAGTAATTGTCGTTTCTTTATTTTCTTAATTTTCACTTGTAAATTGAATAGTTCCTCTATTCAATTTACAAGTGAAAATTAACTCAGTGATGTTTTACTTTGTAGCTTTTTTATATTTTCACTTATACACGAATACGATGGTATTTCATCTTATGACATAGATTTTGCTGTATCCCCTAAATAGTAGGGTAGGCAGAGGGAATCTAGTGTGTACTTATTTAGAAAAATGGCTTAGTGGTCAGAGCGCCTGGTTGATTCCCAGTAGGCGCGGGTTCGAGTCCTGCTAATAAGTATTTTTCTTTCCTAAGTGTGGAAAGTGTTAACTTTAAAAATGTTAAAGAATCTAGTGTATATTGTAATATCTGTCTTGTAAAATGCAAGAGACGCATAATATTAAGGAATAATGTTGTAATTTTAGAGATATTAAGACCGATTTAAAGCCTTAGGAAGTCTATTGTATTCCTTAAGTTTCCATTCAGTATACTATTAATGGTATGGCGGCATCAGTTCTTAGCACAAGGTGCAACGTTCAGCTTGTCAAAACTTCAAACTTGTTACAAAACTATAAAGTGAGTGAAGTAAGTAAATTCCTGCTTTATAGATCTAGATAGTACCGAGATAAATCTTGAGATATGTTCCAAAGTTCATTCATCAATTTGTAATTGAGCCCAATGAAGTGAATTTAATGTTGCAGTTAGTGTAGGTTATCTTTATTAAGTAATTTGTATCATTTATTAAATGGAAAACAGAGTGTATTAACACTGAATTCTCTTTGCATACCCTGCTGTGTGCGGGAATAAAATATAGATCGGTAAAAAAAACAAGTGAACAGTAGTGAGATCCACGGACTGTCTCAGCCTACTAGGACACACTATATAGATGCACAAATATAAAAGGAAAGAAAAGAAAAATAAAAATAATAGACTATAAAGTTTTTTTTTAATAATAAATATATTGTATAAAATAATATGTCTAAGCATTCATATTACACATCATTAATTGATTCATTCGTTATAGCATTTGAATAAGTATTTTTTATGTGGTAGCAAAAATCATTCAAACAGATTGCTTTGAATAGCATTAAGTAAAGATAGTACTAACGACTACTAGAAATAAGTCCGTTAATTATATCAAATACGAATGAAATATTTGTAAAAGCTAGTAGTAGATCTTGAATTCGGTCGATTCATTTAATTTGAAACGAGGCAATAAAACTAATCGCCTGCAGGAAGCGTTTCTTAGTTTAACACCTGAGCTGCACTGTGGATTACGATGAAAATGCAGAAATTGAAATACTATCGCTGCCGTTTATAATTAAATTTATTTTGTGTTAATATATTTTATATTATAGTGCGCCAGCCTCAATAAGGCGCAATATTGGGACTGTAAACGGAGGAAGTTGTGGGGTGACAACTCCCACTCAAGAGGATAAAATATTTAATATTTCTAGTTTCTTTGCCTTGGTGTCGTTAAATTTAGTTTAGTCAGAAACTGAGTGTTTTAACTGGTTTTCTTGCTTTATGCAGAATACAACGTGAATCTAAAAAATAAATAAAAAGTGTATCCCTATCTGTACTTCAAATAAAAAATGTTGAAAATTAAACTGAGTAATTCTAAGACAATTTTTTTTATTCAGGTACGTTGAAAAATTTCAGCTTTCTTGGTTTGAGTTTGAGTTGAACATGTTACTTTCATGTGTAATAAGATATTACTATTATCAATATGTATAATACTCGCTCAGAAGAATATTTATTTGTCATAGAATTTTATTTCCTAAGTCCTTGGCAGTTTCGAATAGTTAGCTATTCCTAGTGCTATTATTAAACCATATATCAATCAATCCTATCAAATAACAAAGGCAGTGACCAAATCTATACTAACAAAAATGATTATTTTTTTTACTTATTTTAGAAAAACGAGGTTTGACTGAAGTGTATGCTAAATTTTGTATGTATGTTTGACACAAATATTTCTAAAACTAAAAGTTGTATTGAGTTTATTTTTATTGATTAAATCTTACAATTAATACAATTACATACCATTGAATAGTTCAAGTTTTATCACAATCGGTTCTGTAAGTTACGTACGTGTTAGGTTCAATTTTTTTTAATTATTCTTCTGTTTTTTTTGGGTAATCTTTAAAAAACCGAGCGGTAAGATTTCTTTATAATCTACTCATTGCCTATTCGAAAACGTAGTCCGTTTTTTTTAAGAATGTACCACATTTCAAAACATAAAATCAATAATATTTCCCATTAAACTCGTATAATATAAACAAATGTCATAATTCATTTTCTATTATTTCGATTTTTTCAATAGACCCTTAACGGTATCGATAAAAACTTTCAATCTAAAATAAAAACTGATAAAAGATTCCTAACCAATAAGTGTTCGCAATAACTTGAACAATCGCTTCCAGTCCTCGACTCGCGACGAGACGCCACTTTTATTCATTGCTTTGTCTTACACTCAAGTTTTTTCTACCGACTTCTGCCAACTGTCGCTGTCAATAAAACTTTTTGATTTCTCAAATAATTGTGATTTAAGTATAATATTCAATTAATAGATGTATGGTTTTCAAATTGTCTTTCATTGTGATTGAACCTGAGTTACTTATTTAACCGACTTCAAAATCTCTACATTTTGATAAGTAAACAAATGTTAATACATATCTTATTCACAGTAGAAAATTTACGTTATACGCCCGTTATGCCCGTATGTATGTAATTCATATATTTAAGCGGCCACATTAATTTGACTAAACAATACAAAACGGCGTTTTCGTAAGAAATGACGCAGAGCGCTTAATTCAGGAAAATTTCTGTGATTTATTATTCGTATTTTAATTACATAAAGACAATGACGAAAATGTTTCGAAATTATTTACATTTATGAAATATAACTCAAACTTTTTAGCTCGGTTTTGTTTTGTCTGTACAATAAACAATTCCTTTTAACTAGCGCTGCTCGCGACTGGAACTACACAAGTATTTATTAAAGCGAAATAGTTTGTTTGTTTGTTTAAACGCTAAGATCTCTGGAACTACTGGTCGGATTAACATTTTTTTGTTTAAAAGCTACAGTCCTTGAATTCTTGAGACGCTGCTTATTGTGAGGAGGTTTCCCTCTTTGGAAATGTTTTTTATATTTTTAAATGTATTTTTTATTTTCATTTATTTATTCAAGACAAAGCGCGGAGTGAGTTGAGTTCCACCACTCAACACGTAATGTCTCCAGAACTGTTCGCAAAGTGGGGAACAGAGTGTCTTAACACTAGTTTCCCTCTGCCTACCCTGTTGTGTGCGGGATACAGCGTGAAGCTGATTTTTTTTTTAATTAAAATTTATTTTTCTTAGATAATAAAAGTATATATTGCATAGTACTGTTGATACTGTACTTTTAATATCATGATAGCCTTAGTGATTTCGAAATGAATTTTAGTCAAGACTTCGTTTTCTGTGACATTTAAACACTCTAGTGGAGCACTCTAGTGTATGTTGTAACATTGCTAAGGGTATCCGACTAAATTGCATGTAACAGCTGGTATTCCCTTGAACGCGAGCTGCATGTACGTTTATATGTATGTATGCGACGCTCGCAGTGTTACTAAAAATTTGTTAAAAAACCATTTTAGTATAAAGTTATTGTTTGTGCTTTACTCTGTATCCTGCAAACAGCAGGGTAGGCAGAGAAAACCTAATGTTAAGTCACATCGCTTTCTTTTTCACAGGCAATTGAGAGTTGAGTGGTGGAACTCAAAGCCTTTTCCTTGACAGCAGAGCGAAGAAATAAAAATATAATTTTAAGTAAATATTTTATTTCCTCCAGTGGGGATCGAACCCATAATCAGTCACGTTTGCCATCACACACTTGTGCCTCTGCGCTACGACAAATCTCATAAAGTTGTTGTGTATTTTTATAATATTTGTGGCCGTCGAGACGCAGTGGGATAACGTTAGATTACGAACAATATAGGTACTTCAATATACTTTTATTAACTTGAGCTCTTATAAAGTATCTTGATAATTTCTTTAAAAACTAATTAAGCTTCTATTGTAGCAAGAAAAAGGGATTTTCATTTTTTTTATCAGCTTCACGCTGTATACCGCACACTGCAGGGTAAGCAGAGGGAACCTAGGGTTAAGACACTCCGTTCCCCACTTTCTGCCGAATTCTGGAGGCATTGCGTGTTGAGTGGCAGAACTCAACGCCGCGCTTGTCCTCGACACCAGAGCGCAGAAATGGCAATATAAATTTAAATAAATATTTCATCTCCTCGAGTGAGGATCGAACCCACAACCAGTCGGTTTTACAGTCACACTTTGTGCCCCTAAATTGAAAAAAATTGGCCATGAATTTTAGTCAAGACTTCGTTTCCTGTGACATTTAAACTTACTTACAGTTTCCACGGTAACACGGTAATGAGACGTAATTTGTTTCTAAGTAAATGAACACTACGAGATTAAGATATTTTTTTTATTTTATAGGATTAGCTTATCATTAAGCTTCTTAGAATGAACTAAGTGACTTTTCCAAAAAAAATCCACCGGCTTGTTTCTAGAAAAGAATACAGTTCAAAGCAACATTAAAATTTTTTACATGTCAAAATATTTTACCTTAACCTCAATGTAATTTTCTCAGATTCACTCAACAACTCAAATGGTATGATTATGATAAAAAATAAAATTAAATCAAATTGAATCAGCTTCATGCTGTATCCCGCACAGCAGGGTAGGCAGAGGGAACCTAGTGTTAAGACACTATGTTCCCCACTTTCTGCCGAATTTTGGAGGCATTGCGTCTTGAGTGGCAGAACTCAACGCCGCGTCTAACCTCGACACCAGAGCGAAGAAATTTAAACATAAATTTAAGTAAATATTTCATCTCTTCGAGTGAGGATCGAACCCACAACCAGTCAGTTTTACAGTCACACCTCGTGCCGCTGCGCCACGACTGGCGATTGATGATTATTGATTTAACACTGTTTGATTAGATTGAACACTGTTTTATGCAACTAAGGGGTTTTTAACTACGCAGAAGGAACCTAATGTTAAAACATACCGTTCGCCCAATCTTATTGACATTACCATTATAATCTTAGAGATATTGTGACTTCAACGAGTTAACTTAAACAAAATCACGATTTGTCTTATACCAGGGGGGAGTAATAAAAATGATGCGTTCCCCGAATGGGAATCGAACCCCCAACCGTCACATTTACAGTCAGTCTGTATCGTTACCACGACAGCCTTATAAGAGCAAAGTTACTCCAATACAAACATTACGCACATGCATATATTTATAGTTAGTTTAACATAGACTTACTTCCATATTAACTTCCAAGTTAAAGTTAGAAAGTGATTAATTAAAAATTGAAACTGAAGACCCCTTATTTTGGTACCAGTGGAGTCGACTGGGCTATTGTACTTGAAACTATTATTCATTTCGTTTGCGCAACATGAAAGGTTCTCCAGGGACCGCTTCTAGAGAATTACTTGAATCCCAAACAAAATCAACAATATATTTGTAGCATAAACAAACTTAAGGGTTAGGTACATTACGAACGGAACTAATACTGTGTGCAATAAAGTTTCTTTTTTAATTTTCTTAAGATATATATTTACCACTCATTTATTTTTAAATTTTCTCTTTCACAACTTAACTTAAATTTAAGTTTTATAACTTCTAGAATCTGTATGAGACGAAAACTAGTGTTAAATCTTTCCGATCCTCACTTTCCGCTGATTTTTCGGGACAATGCGCATCGCCTTGCGGATCTCAAATCCGCGTTTTGCTACCAGAGCTGGGAAATGAAAACAAATTAAATATAATATTTTTTTATTTTAGCTATATGTTGACAGAGTAGGAAGAGAGATACTTGGGTGAAGTTACTCTTTTTTCCGCCTTTTGTCTAAATGGCCTGTCGAGTGTAGAAGTTCAATACTACTCTTTGTTTTAACATGGCAAATAATTTTAAGATTTCGTAAAAAAATAAAATTTAATATTATACCTAAATATTTGAATTAACAGCATAAATATTTAATATTTTCATTTCGTTTCGCCCTGATAGCAAGGCAAATCGCGGCATTGAGTTCCGCGAAATGTCTCCAGAATTCAACGGAAAGTGGGGAACGGAATTGTATTAATGGAAACGGAGTGTTTTAACATCAGGTGCCCAAGTTTCCTCTGGCTATTATACTATGTTCAGGATACAGTCTCAAACAGTAAAAAAACTGTTAAATTTGTATAACATGTTAGTATAACATTGAAATAAATATTTAGTGTACACTAAAGGTTATATGCAGCAACAATAAAGCTTTGCATGGCATATTTGCGTTTCAACTCAGCAGTTTATAGCACTATTTAAATATGAAAATACTATGTCAATTTTTATCTGTGTAAATAGTACACTGTGGTGATTCTGTTTGCACAATTTTTTTACTGAGTCATAAATTTCGTACGATTTTCTTTGTGCACTTTTGCCTCTACTGTATTTTACCAATCCTTTATGTCGGTATATATGCATATATATTTTAACTAGCCCGAAATCTATATTAATAAAATAAAGCGGAAGAGTTTGTTTGTTTATTTGCTTAAACGCTAAGATCTCTGGATCTACTGTTCAGATTTACTTGTTTTTGGTTTTGTATAAAAACTACGTTCTTCAGAAGTGCTATATAGGCTTAATAACAATAATAATGAACGTATATTATATATTTTACTTTTTGCAGTTCAATGGAACTGCAAAAAGTAAAATATATGTCAGTACATTGTATGGAAGAAATGTTCTATTTTATTAGTTCTAAAAAAAGTCCACAATATCTTCTATCTTTTATAAATAAATCACAATGAGGCATTTTGTGACAAAAAAAGAGTTGCAAATTTGCAAGGTGATTATTTCAACGTTTTTTATATCAGAAAAATATTGAAGCTTACGAACAAAAATTATTGAATCATCAAGGAAGTTTCATGAAGATATGCTTTGACCTTTATAGCATGTATGTTGAACGTATACTTTTTGAGAAAACATAATTTTAAAATAATTCAACGGTGGCGCCATATATATTAATGTACTACAGTACATATGTATAGATTTTGTCTTGAGTTCGATGTTTTGTTTTGACTCCCTAATAAATCAGTTTCACGCTGTATCCCGCACACTGCAGGGTAGGCAGAGGGAACCTAGTGTTAAGACACTCCGCTCCCCATTTTCTGCCGAATTCTAGAGGCATTGCGTGTGGAGTGGCAGAACTCAACGCCGCGCTTGTCCTGGACACCAGAGCGAAGAAATGGAAATATACATTTAAGTAAATATTTCATTTCCTCGAGTGGGAATCGAACCTACAGCCTGTTTACGACTTGTCTAACTGAACAATTCGGTTTAAAATGCTTCTTACTACTAACGATTAGTACGTGGTATTCCCCCGTTTAAGATTAAATTAAAGGGCGCATTTGGCATTAGCCGGGGTTTTTCGTTGGACATTTTAATGTATGTATGTACGTATGTACATAAAATTCTCGTAATATATTCTTCTAGTCGTTGTGCCATTGCTGTTCCAATTTTGAAAAATTTTGACAAATACGTCATAACTATATTTTCAACATTTAATGTTTAAATATAATGTGTAATAAATCTATATATTACAGAGATATTTATAATATTATGGTTTCGTATTAAAACGACTATTATTTTTAACCTGGTTACCGCTCAAAAATATTGGAATTATAGTCTTTTAGAAAGTAAATGAACAAAAATTTTAGAAGCTTAGCTTAGCTAAGAAGGCAGACAGCCGTTAATCAGGCTTACCGCGGGGATCAAAAATACTAATTCTTGACACTTCGGGATTAGGTTTAGTGGCAAAGCGAGGCGTGGAGTTCCGCCACTCATCACGCAATGCCTCGAGAATTCGCCGGAAAATGAAGAACGGAGTATCTTAACATTAGGTTCTTTGTACCTACCCTGCTATAGCGTGAAGCTGATTTATTTTTTTTTTAATTCGATGTAGTGTAGTGTAATTACCAAGCTTTGACCATTCCACTTGATTCCAATGAGGAATCGTTTATCGAGATTAAACTGTTCTCGTATTGACCTTTACAAAATGGAAACGTAAACCTTTTAAATCGTGTAAGTAAATGAATATATACAGGTACATATAAAACGTTCGAAATGATGGATGCTTTTAAAAGAAAAAGCAATTCATTAAAAGCTTATATATGCATATTTTATATGAGGCCAGTGGCACAGGGGCACGCAACGCGATAGGTTGTGGGTTTCCCCACTCGAGGAAATAAAATATTTAACATTTTCTTTCTGCGCTCTGGTGTCGAGATAAACAATGCCTTCAGATTTCGGCGGAAAATAGAGTGTCTTAATACTAGTCTCTCTCTGTCTGTCCTGCTATATGGTATACTGCGTGAAGCTAAAAAAATAATTAAGCTCCTACGTACTCGTGCGTTATAGCACTATTAAAATGAAAAAAGAATAATGGAAGATAATATATACAAATGCAATTTTTCACACAATATTCTTTCTCATCTTAAAAATCGAACG
Organism: Heliconius himera; assembly: GCA_021202915.1. Lineage (NCBI taxonomy): Eukaryota > Metazoa > Arthropoda > Insecta > Lepidoptera > Nymphalidae > Heliconius > Heliconius himera. The sequence goes on along the minus strand of JAJHJA010000511.1, from coordinate 500,196 downwards.
GTTAAAACAGTTTGTAAGAAAATATATTAGTTACTTTTAACATTTTTAAAATGTTATCGCATACTAAGAACAGAAAAATATTCAAGATAATGGATTACAATAGCGAAAGACTCGAACCCGCGCCTCTTTGATAAAAATACAAACAAAAACAGTACATAAAAGTGGCGTGACTGAAATATATTTTGAATATGTACAACATTTCAGTTGCCTGTTACTTTTTGTTTATATTTATTTGAATAAAATTAAATTGCTGCATGACTAGTGTTTGTTTAAAAATGAAAATAATAACATATTTCAATTTCTATTGAAATTCTAAAACAAAATTCAACTATGACATAATATTTAGTTCGTTAGAATCAATTGAAATCGATGTTAACGGTCTAGCGATTTTATTTTCAAAGTAAATAGCGCCGGTCAGTTCGTAAAATATTGTCATCTATCTACAGCTAGTTTAGAATGCCGTTTTTAGTCAGAAAGCAAATAAGTCTAGGAGGTTCATCTTGAATTTTAGGTTCTTTAAATTCTTTGTGCTTATATGTAAGTCTGAAATGTTTGTGATCCCTTCTCCTCAGCCTTGCGCACTTTCTTAAACTATGGCAATTTTTTTGTCATCGTTTCTTCTTTCTTTTAATATAATTATATCCAACCGTAGCAAGGTAGACAGAGGGAGCTTAGTGTTAAGACACTCCGCTTCCCACTTTTCACCGAATTCTGAAGACTTGTTGAGTGGCGGGTCTCAACGCCGCGGTTTCGGAAACCAATAAAACTAGGTTGCTTTACATATATACAAAATAAAACTATAAAAAAAGGAAGAATATATAGATACAAGAATATAACGGTATATCTAATATAAGCGTCGAAATTGATTCGTATCTTCGAAGGTTGAAGACGAAAGCAAAACATCGTTTAATTAAAAGTTTCGTCCGTATTGACAAAATGAACAGGTAAATTGGCTTTCTTAAAAAGATTTTTACATTTTAAATATAAGTATATCGTATATTACTTTATAGCTAAATAAAGTGGAGTAAATATATCTTACATCTATCTATTAATGTCTATATTTAATTTTTACTTTTCTAATTTAAAAAAATATATTTTACAGGTTGAGTAGCGGATCTCAACGCCGCGCTGTGCCTCGACACCAGAGCGAAGAAATGAAAATATAAATGTAAATAAATATTTAATTTCCTCGAGTGGGGATCGAACCCACAAACATTCGATTTTACAGTCACACTTTGTGCCACTGCGCCACGATTGGCCTCGATAGAACTCGGCGGAATGTGGAGAACGGAGTGTATTAATACTAGGTTCCCTCTGCTTACCCTGATGTGTGCGGGATATAGCGTAAAGCTGAAACTCTAAATGTTATTGTTGTGAATTTTCCAGTGTACATAAAAAGAGAACTTCTCAAAATATTCAGTCAATTAAATAGAATGAAACAATAATTAAAAAAATAATAATATTATACCATTCATAACAACCTTATTTAACACAAAGATAAGCTAATAGGATATATCTTTATCAAAAATAGATCTAGATGTCTGCCGATATTGCAATCCACTTTGGCCCAGGCCCAGGGGCTTTACACTTGCAGTGTAACGTGTTAATTTCAGAGCGATAGATTGTTTGATTACTCGATAGAAATATTATAAAAACATGCTAGACTTAGAGCTCTCCATTTAATATATAATTTATAAAACAAATTCAAACAATCTGGTGTCGAGGTTAAGCACGGCGTTGAGCTCTGCCACTCAACACGCAATGCCTCCAGAATTCGGCAGAAAGTGGGGAACGGAGTGTCTTAACACTAGGTTCCCTCTGCCTACCCTGCTGTGTGCGGAATACAGCGTGAAGCTGATTTATTTATAAAACGAATTACAGATACTGTATGTACATTTTAATTAACGTTTATTATTTTCACTGTCGTAATGTATGTATAGAGGAAACTCTATGAAGTGGCAATTTCAGGTGCATTAAACATTACGTGACTACCAATAATTTAAACAAAAATCCTGAATTGGGCTAATTTCGGGCAAATGGTTAAAATTTCTATTCATCGAATACTTTTTTTTAATAACGTGGAAATTATTTTTTGTATGATGTTTTATTTAGATACTTTTATAATTTAAATAATATTCTTTAAATAATATTTAAAAACTGTGACGAAAGCTAAATAATTCAGAAAAATTAGTTAATTAGAGAGCTGTATAGGTACCCTAAAAATGCAGATATTGCATGAGGATAAATCTAAAGGAAAAAGAGAGCTTTCATTCCTTAAAATAAGTGTTTTACTTTATGATTTAAATTTGGAAAAATATACTCACATACATACTCCCAATGAAGATTGATCAGAAGAACTTAAGGGATAGACGAAGCATAATATAGTCTGTTATGTTGATTAGGATTACGCCGACAGGTTGTGATCAGTCAACTGAATTTTCTTCCATTTATTTCGTCCATATTTGGCGAAGCATGAAATTAGGTTTGCGGATGGCCGCAGCTGTCTTCAGCTTCCCGGAAGACCCTTGGCGGGATTTGAATATACCTTAACTTTCCATTTTGTAAGACGTATGAAGGATGTCTTCTAATAAAACGTCATACAAAAACGGTAAATATGTTAAATATATTTTCTTATTTATGTTAATATAACATATTATTTGAATATAAATCACATTTCTTCATATACGTTGTAATGGTATATCGAGTGATGTGTTAATGTAACGTTTTCACGTATCTTCCTGTCGAGACAACACGTTTGGCTCTTATTTGTACCTTTTCTGAGAATTCGATTTATGTTATATGGTATTTAAACATATGCCAGTTGGATTCTATATAAAATTTGTAAGGCACAACTAGGCAAACATAAATGTAATGTTATTATAATAGTATACTATTATAAATTATATTTTAAATATCGTGTCCAAAATTATCAGCAAGGAGAATTAAGTTTATATCATTTACTTATTCGTATGTTTTTTTAAACCCTTGATCATATTCTATATCTACTCATAGTTTAGTTTCAAAATATATGATAAATAAACTTAAAAATTAATCTATAAGCTAACAATATATAGTAAGAAGATATTCGAGCACAATTATACTATAAACTACTACAAAGATTAGTTAAAGTGTTCAATTTTAGAGAGGAGCATCCCCAATATCCAGTCGAGGCACGTTGTTGCAACGCTATTTAGTGAGAGTCCGTGTTTGTTTATTCGACAAGTACCGTCGTGGGCCTTTCTTTACAGCCGTGGCGAATCGTCAGCTATAACTTTTTAGATTTACAGCCAGACACATATCAAGCAAGACGATATACGTTTTACAATTTATGAATCACAATGTCTGCGAGTGTTTTTATGGTTCTTTCCTCACACTCTACCACTCCCCGCCTCCCTGGTCGCCCCTAAAATTTTAGACTTCTAACACTTGTAGTAACGAAGTTTCATACAAATTATCAACCCCAAAAACAAACCCCTTAGGACTCGAATATTGCAAATTCCCGTCATAGCGAGCATCTATGACCTACAAATAACTCGTATGCAAAATTTGAGACTGCTAGTATTTCTAGTTTCAGAGATTTCGTGATGTGTGACCTTTTGATTTTATATATATATAGATGCGAAATTTTATTTACTGGGTAGATAATGTTTTTCAATATAGTTAAAGATAGCTAAAATAACAATTGTAAGTTATAGTTATTTTATATTACGTTAAGAATTATTCCCAGTGGCAGTAAATAAGAAATTCTCACAAAAGAAAAATGTAATTGATAAAGTTCCTTTATTCCATAGATTATATTATATTCTTGGTAAAAATCAACAAATGCAGAGTAAAGATCAAAAATTGCTCCCGTTAAGTCAGTTTACTATGTCAATATCATCGCGCATAATCGTTTTCGCTTCCTTCTGTATATTTGGAAATATTTTTTTCTTTTATGTTTTGATAACCTCTATGCGCGTATTATATGTAGGTATTTGATGACATATTGTTATAAAACGATAATATTCACTTTATTACTACCTAAATATTACATTTGTACAGTGTTGAGTATGTATGAGATATTAAGTACGTACTAGGTATGAAGTAATATATTATAATCAATTTAAAATACTCTGTCAACACACGTTTGGATTGAAGTTAATAATAAAATCAAAAAAATAAAAATACGTATAGATTCCTATACGACACCTACCCATCACGCCACTATGACGCGATTGCGTCATCAATTCTTATTATTCTACCCTGCAACTTATTTGTGAACGATGATATAAAAGGCTGCACAGGCGTTGTACATGCAGTCTTGGCTCTGGTGTGGGTCGGAGCACTGCTCGTGCTCCACCACTGGCTAACCTCGACTATTTGGACAATTAATTATTTGATTAATTTATTGTTTTTTTTAATTATGAATGTGGTTAAGACCTATTTATAATTATCTACGTGAAGTCTTGGCTCTGGTGTGGTTCAGAGTACTACTCGTACTCTGCCACATAACCTCGACTATTCGGGTAATTGATTATTTAGTTAATCAATTATTATCGTAATTATGAATGTGGTTAACACCTATTTGTAATTGCACATGTGAGTAGAACCAAAGGCCAGGACATGGTCAGGTGTTCTGCTCGTTTAACGCCCACCACGCGTCTTTGTCTCCAACATCAGACGTAGTATGTGTATGGGTACGAAACTATCCCACTCCTGTTGCCTAAATTAAGTGGGATAAAGATCTCAATTAAACTTCTGTTTAGTTTATTTACATTACTTTGTTGAACTACCTTTTATTTCATTTTTAACTTTGACTTTGTGTACCTATTAATAGTGGTGCTCATAACATATCGCTGATTTCTTTACGAATATCACTCACGTAGGAGTCAATGGTCACTCTAAGATAAGAAACCTTAAAAAAAAATTAATATAATTAAATTAAAATTAAAAAAAAATAAAAAGAAAACAAATATAAAAAATAATAAAAGAAAAATATACAATATACAAAATAATATAATATAAAAAGGACTCGCCGAACTGTTCGGCGAGCTCGGCGAGCTCGGCGAGCACGGAGAGCTGGGAGAGCACGGAGAGCTGGGAGAGTTCGGGGAGGAGAGGAGTTGCCACGCTTTTGCCTCGACACCAAATTGAAGAAATGTTTTTCTCTAAAAACTATTCGTAATTTCCAATTAGTGTAAAGGACAAATTTTATCTCCGTTTAACGTAGAAATTTAAAAGGATAAGGATTGATACCATTATGGACAAACATCCCTCACAATAAAAAATATATTCAAATTACTATTTTTAGACAGAGATATGCTCACTGTATGTTATCCTTAGAAGATACAAATATGCTTTCGCTGACTTTTTTGTAGATCTTATTAAGAGGAATAAAAATTTTAAATACTTTAAAAATATTTAAAATTTTTAATAAATAGCATTCTCTCTTGCCAGACGATAATTCTTAGTAATTATCTTTGGGTAGCGGAAATTTGTAAAAATCTCCCTACAGAGATTCCCTACATTGTTTTCATGTAGGACTTACCATTAAAGCAGCGCATGCGTGAAAGGGTCTCAAAGGGTAGGACTTTATGCACATTTATCATATTTATGTCAAATTACAATAAAATATACATATAATAAACTATATATAAACCTTCCCTGAAAAATACTCTACCTAATGGTGAAAATCGCATCAAAATCCGTTGGGTGGTTTAGAAGAAGATTACTTAGAAAGGCCAGACAGAGACGAAATGCGTTCTTATTTTATAAGATATAGAGATAGAGAAGAGATAGAGATGTCGAATTTTTAATACACTTGATACAACTTATTTATGATGTTAGCATCTCTGTAGGGAGATTTTTACAAATTTCCGCTACCCAAAGATAATTACTAAGAATTATCGTCTGGCAAGAGAGAATGCTATTTATTAAAAATTTTAAATATTTTTAAAGTGTGATTCCACACTTATAAAAATTTTAGTATAGCGGGACTCAAACCCGCACCTCCTGGAAGCCGTCCAGGTGCTCTGACCATTAAGCCATACGTTCTAATCAAGCTACGTCGAATTTTTTATACATTTGTTACAACTTATTTATGTTAATATAATTGAAAATATAATTGTACAATATTACAAGTATATTTTCGAAATCTATGTTTAATGTTTTTTTTTTAATATTTGTCTTGTTTATAACTATTTTATTAATAGAAATAAACCTACCCAATTTTGGAATGATTTGATAATACATTACGATAGAAAGTTTTTTCTTTTCATCAAGTACCAATAAATAGTAGATAACGGCGGGACGGACGATTACACTGGTGACGCTGAGCTGAGTTTGCTTCTGAGATACGTAATATTTAAATATATCAATTCAAGTTTTTAAAGTTTGCACACATTATAAAACATATTAAACATAATAGTTTATCTACTGATAATTATGGGTTGTCGTACTAAGTAATATGAATTTTCTTTTTATATTTATATATATAAAATATACTTTCATTACCGAGTGACTGACAGACAATGCACGGCCGAAATTTAGATATTTGAAATATGGCATTAAGGATATGGCATATGGCATAAAGGAGTGTAGGAGATCACAAAAAAGATTATTTCTTGAAATTCCTACGGCAACTGGATAACATTAAATTTTTTATTCTACGTTTAACAGTCAAATAAAACAAGTTTATTAAATAATAAATTATTTTTTATTATGTATTAAATAATAAATTACTTTTTATTATGTTAGTACAAAAAAAAAAATTAAATTAAATTAGCTTCACGCTGTATCCCGCACACAGCAGGGTAGGCAGAGGGAACCTAGTGTTATGACACTCCGTTTTCCACTTTCTGCCGAATTCTGGAGGCATTGCGTGTTGAGTGGCAGAACTCAACGCCGCGCTTAACCTCGACACCAGAGCGAAGAAATGGAAATATAAATTTAAGTAAATATTTCATCTCCTCGAGTGGGGATCGAACCCACAACCAATCGGTTTTGCAGTCACACCTCGTGCCGCTGCGCCACGACCGGCCTCAAGAGAATATTATGTTAGTATTTTTAAATATTTGCTCTATTATTAAAAGCAACTTCAGCACTTCTATTTTCATATTTTTTTAATTATGTATAAACCCTTTTTAATGTTAGAAGCAATTAGCATACGTATTGTAACAGTATGTACCTTGGATCTAAATAAATAAATAAAAAAAATATAAAATATGCATGACAATACACATACAAAACATAACTATGAATAATACAATGTACATATTTTTAATATTATATTAATCTAGACTAGTTCATGTATTGGCGTCCCGAATGTCGCAACCGTCATCTCATCTATACAGGGTGGAAGAGGCAGCGCTCCATTTACGGAAACAGTATATAGGGTTAAATATTTCAAACCTATACCTAAAGAAATTAATCAAGATGCATCAACAGTTTGGACGTAGGATTTTTTTTTCATTTCACGATTTTTATCCATACCTGTATTTCGTGTGACGCGATTACGTATAGATCCCAATAACATAAACACTTACAAAAATACTACTAAAATACTACAAAAATACTACTAAAGGTTAAACAACTTTGAACTTTATCGCCAATACCTACGACTCGATTTCGGAATGAGGCGTGTGCGGCGGTATTCCTTTGATAGGTTTATGTGTGCGTGCGTCGTCCTTACAAATGGCGTTTTATTTTATAACGACAATTTTATTATTTATTTTGTTTGAAAAAATAACTTTTTCATTTTTGGGAATTTATTTTTTTCTGATTTATATTAGGCTTCTATAGAGTACTTAAAACTGTGGTTTCATTTAATGTGGTGCTTACACTTCCACCCTGTATAGTGGGTAGTGATGGTTGGAAGTCAGCGGTCGAGTCGAACTTTTAAGTACTACGGTAGAAATAAATATGAGGCACATAAAAATTCTGATGACAAATACTCGTATCTTATTAGAGCGATCCCTTCTGATTCTCTGAATCTCTAAAAGATTTTAGGTCACTCTCGATCACAACGATTAAAAGTTCTAACCACTAGACATCACTAATCTAGGCATTGTTTATTAAATAATATTCTTAAAGGTTTTTGATTTCAGTTACAGTATTTCAATGCACGTTTATATAACACGAATAGAAATAACTTTAAGTATTAAGGCACATTGATTTAATTTACCCTAATGAAGGCTGTACAGATACCCCAGGGAAATTTGTTTACAAAATTAAAACCTCGGGATGTTTCTAAGGGTTAAGCATTTGTATTTCACGTACAAGCTCTCTCTTGATAAACTTTAGCTCAAGTAAATACTACCTACCAATTACATATTGATGAAGAATATTCTTGAGAATATAAATTACGTACATCGAGACCATCGTGGCGCAACGATACAGCCTCTGAGTATAAACGGCACGGTACAGGGTTCAGACTCCTATCAGGGGAAACTCAGCCACTCAAAACCCAGTGTCTTAGCACTAGGCTAGGTTTAGTGAGAGAGGAGATAGGTCTACACTATTTTTGCTTTTCGAGTAAATAACGAGATTTGGAAACGATTTACGAAGTTTTTATTGAAATAACATGAATTCACCAAAAGTGACCACTTTGGTATTCTTTTGATTACTAGTTTACTTATAAAGGAAAATGTATATATTAAATCTTAGGAATATTACTTTTTAATTATATTCATTTATATTATACAAAGGATGTAGACATGGCAAAGAGAAAAACTTAACAGTGGCAATTTTATATCGTTAAAGTATATAGCAATGCTAGATTTCATAGCAGTGACATTATATTAGATTGTAAAATCAAATATATTATGATTCAATCTGGCTTGTTTGTTTTTAATTACTGAATAAAACGTCTAATTTAGGAGTTCATGAAACCATCTAGAGTTTCCAGCTAAGTAAGAAGGCAAACAAATTGGAGGTAATTGCTTGGGGACGTTCCCCTTCAATTTTTTTTTTTGAGCTTGAGGATAATCCTCAAAAAAATAATTGCTGTTAGCCCTACTAGCTTTTATAGCGACATCCGTGGAGTAGGGAAGAGGGTACTCTGTCCCTGTACTTAGTAGGACTAATGAAAATATGCCTGTAAATGCCTTGTAAACAACGCAAAAATTTCACAAACAGTACAGATTTATTGTTTAAAGTGCACACAGAGCTGGTATAAAATTGTAGTTCAATTCCTATAAAAATGTATATGTTATTTACATTTCAATCAATACAATCAAAGCATTTTTTACCACGTATGGGTTTTGTACAATAATTTAAATTTCAGCGTAATCTCTGAATATAATTAAAAATAGTTAAGGCCAGTCATCGCAGAGGGGCACACGCTTGTGGTATAAGCGCGACAGGTTGTGGGTTCGATTACCGTTCCAGGAATAATTAATATTTCAATGAGTTGTTTAATATTTTCATTTCTTCGCTTTGGTGGAGAGGTAAAGTGCGCCATTGAGTTCCGCCATTCAACACACAATGCCTCCAGACTTCGGCGGCAAGTGGGGAGGACTAGGCTCCCACTGCCTACCATGATACAGGATACAGAGGAAAAATAAATAAATTGACATATAAAAAAAACAGCACAACAATACAAATTTCAAATAGAGTGGCCTTACATTTCTGTGCTGCATTTTTTTATTGCCTCAAATTTTAATAAAGTGCTAAGTAAACATTTAATAGGCTCAATAACGAGTCAATTCTCATATTTCATTTATTAATTTGCACTCCTTAATTGCAGCTGTAAACGCGTTATCCCCATTTCATTTACAGATTAAAATCTTTTTTTACGAGAAAGGTGATTTTGTTTAAAATTTATTTTTTTAGCTTCACGCTGTTTCCCACATGTAGCAGGGTAGGCAGGGGGAGTCTAGTGTTAAGCTACACAGTACACTCTGCTCCAAACTTTCCGCCCAACTTTAGAGTAATTGCGTGTTGAGTAGTGGAACTGAACGCCTTAACTTCTTTCTAAAGTTCTTAATTAAGAACTAGAGCGAAGAAATGAAAATATTAAATATTTAATTTCCTTGTAATGGGATCTGAACCCACAACCTGTCGCATTTGCAGCCACACGCTTGTGCCTCTGCGCCACGACTAGCCACTATTTACAAATTAAAACGTGTTTACATGAAGGGCGGTTTATTTAACATTTTAATTCTCATTGAATTTGTATCTTTAAAGTTTTAATCGTACGATTCGCGTGAAAGTTAAATGTGTGACATTTTTTAACAAAGCTCAAATGAAATCAGTCACCGCAAACGAAGGTTTTGTGGAAATTTCAAAATTAATTTCGAATAAATCATGTATGTATTTTTTGATAATCTATATTTGAAGAAGATTTTTCTTAAGTTTGAAAATGCTATTGTTTTATAGCATCTTATATAAAATGTATTTTATTAGATCAGGATAAAAAAAATATGTTATACTAGATTCCCGTTCGCGGCTTCCTCCTCTTGATGCGTGGCGGAACTCAATATCACGATTTGCCTTGTTACCAGAGCGTGGAAATAAAAATATTTTTTTTCTTTCCCTCTAGTGGGATTTGAAATTACAACCTGGTTGCGTTTTCCGTCGTACACTTGTGCCCCTGCGCCACGACTGGCCTCTATGTACTGGATATGTCCTTTAATATTGTGAAACATTTTTTGTTTTATATTCAATAGTTTCTGCAGCGCATGTGATGAAAGACATTCGATGCTAACTTTTTTACCCCTTGGGCTACATTATTGTAGTTTTAGTATCCCTATTTTTTTGTAATGAAAAATGTAGCCTATTTGTAGTTTGTTTGTCCGTCCTCCTCTGTCCTCGGTGGGCGAGCCCGATTCACCTTTGTCTGTTTTTTTTTATGTAGGAAAACTGGCCTAAATTAAGTAATAAAAAAAACCTGTGGTGCAGGGGCACAAGTGTGTGACTGTAAACGCTTTTGATTGTGGATTCTATCTCCACTCGAGAAAATGAAATATTTATTTAAATTTATATTTTCATTTCTTCTCTCTTGTGTCGAGGCAAAACGCGGCAACCTCCAGAATTTGGTGGAATATGGAGAACAGAGTGTCTTAGCACGAGGTTCCCTCTGCCTAACCTGCTGTGTGTGGTATACAGCGTGAAGCTGATTAGAATATTTATCATTTTTACCTTTGTTTCGAAGAAAAGAACTGTGATACGTCATAAAATTTTATCTATTTATGGACACTAATGTAATAAGAAGAAGAATTTAAATGTATTATGTACTGAGACTGACTTAAAATGAGTATTGATACTAAATTGAATGAAAAATGTAAAATTTTATTCGTCACATTTTCCGTTATATACATACAATGAAATGAAATCAATTGCAACGCTTCACTTTCATGAAAAGTTCCGTTTCGTCAATTTTTACTTGCTCCGTGGAACCCAATTAAATCTGGAGACAACGAACCGTGCTCAATATCAAAGGTTGAAAATGTTCACTAATTGCCTTTCCCTTTATAAATGCTTCAAAATTGTACTAAATAGGCTATTTGGATTTGATTTAAGAACGTATTTACTTAAATAGATTCGATAAATAATTGCCAGAATAGAGAATGGCACAATTCTTATATGTTTTAAATTGAAATAAAATTTTATGTGATTGTATGTACACACACTCTATTACTATGCATATTCTTTAATATTCAGAACTAGCGACCCGCTCGCGGCTTCGCCCGCTTTAACTACTGAATTATTCATATAATGTACCTATGTTTGCAAAGCACTTAAGATTACTAATGTGAAAATTATTGAAACCTTAATGCAACCCACATTTTCGTAGCTCCAATAAGAATGTTCCAATTGTTTAAAAAAATACACACCTGAACAAATGAGACAAACAACAGAAAACTTAAACGAAAGAAATTATAAACAACAGACTACCTACTATTCTCTTACCCAAAAATACTTAAACGAAAGATGTAACCAACAATGCCGCGACGAAATACATTATAATTATTGGATAACTCCAAAATACGTGCAATCGCTTCTAAATTTACTTTGCTATAGACCCAAGCACAGAATTGAAGCATTCTCTCGTCCATCTCCGTAGTAGCTCCGAACGACATCTGGGCGTTGGTTCCATGGCCGTGGTCTCAAGCGATAACCTGCTCTAGAGCAGACACAGAGAGAGGCGTGCGGGACGGGATTGGAAAGATTATCAAATGCCATCTAGGCGGTCAACTCAGTCAGGTGAGACCCTCGGTTTCCTGAGGGAGGCCCAGCTTAAACGACCAAGGATCAATGCAAGGCTCATGAGTCGCATTTGGAGGAGGATAGAAAGTCCCTCGGAAGTCATCTGACGTCTGACCTCGGGCGGCCGGATATGCCACGGAGTGCTGCTTCTTAGGTGCAGGTGACCCGATACATTGGCGCAGCGGAATGCGTTGGACGCGAGACGACCAATGTGTACCTCCAGGCTTTCTATTTTTAGGTTGCGGTGATGCGTGGTGTTTCTCACGTAGTATGGCGCCTGCGTCACTCGACGGAGGATGAGGTTCTGGACCACCTGCAGGATTTCTCTTTGAGTGATACTCGCTAGGGCGATTTGATGTCATCAGTGTATAGTGCGTAGAGAGCAGGTGACAAAATGCTGCCCTGGGGAAGAACGGCAACGATCGAGTCGCTGCTATACCTCGAACTCTTAACTCTCAAGGAAAAATGTCCTGTCACTGAGGCAGGGAGGCAAAGACATGCGCGACGTGCTGGGGGGTGCCGGCTCTGAGCACTTAATGAAGTAGGTCCGGGTGCCAGACGTGGTCGAATACGCGTACTACGTCGAAGAAGACTGCTATTGCTCTCTCCTTTCGGTTGATCGCTGTTACGGCGTAGTGTAACCAGAGTAGTATACCCGCTCGCCAAACTGCTCGCTTCATGGGTGGATGTGCGCCTGGAGAAGTGAGAGGAATAACTTCTCGGACAGCTTGGAGACCGCGCAAAGGAGGGTTATAGATCGGTACCCCTCAGGCTGCTATGGGCTCTTCCCAGCCTTGGGCAACATGATGAGCAGGCCCTCCTTCCATGCCCGGGGGAAGCTAGGCGGGTGCGGCGGATCCATTTTTATAAGCAAAATATCGAGGGCGCGGGAGGAAGCGTGGAGGTCGGCGAGCCGCTACACAGCAAGAATTTTTTAGTATCGTAATTTCAAATCTGTGCTACTAATCAACATTTTGATCTACATTAAATGGCCAAGATAACTAATATACTTATTTATACACTGAGAGTAAGGGATAACATGAGTCGATATAGCTTTTCTCTAAAACTATTTGTTATTTCGAAATATGATTAATGAAGGTAATCTCCACTAACAATTCAATTTTGTTTACTTTATTGTATAAAATATTATATAATAGTGCTTCAAAAATATATATTTTTATCAACAATCATATAACCCAGACGTTTCGAATGTCATTCTTTAGCCAGGGTCATACCAGCGCGATTTCTATATAACATTCGCTGGCAAGCTAATGCCTTGAGTTGCATTCAAATGACGATAACTTTTTTTTTAATGAACCGATTTTGATGAACCAAACTTTAGAACCTAAATTGAGTTAAAACAAAGCAATTGGTGAAATTTTCAAGTAAATCGGTTCAGTAGTTTCAGAGAAAAATGCGGACAACAATATGTCGACAGACAGACAGACAGACAGACAGACAGACAGACAGACAAGAAATTCAAAAAAAATCTTTTTGCTTTCTATTAGTCTTTTTAAGTGTCCCTCTATCGATTTCAGTCAAAATTACTAAATGTACAGACAAAATATTTTTACTGTCTTATTATATATAGAGATAAATGAATAATTGGTAAATATGTAGTTATTACAGAGTACACGTAGAAAGGTTGTCTTTAGGCATTTTTATATAGATTTATTTCAAACGAACGAACGAACCAAAAGATCTATGTATTTACTTGATATTTCTTTGAAGATCAAATCGTTCTTTATCTCTGTGTTGAATTAATTACGATTTAAACTTTACTGTTACGATTTATGAAGGTAATCTCTACTAACAATTCAATTTTGTTTACTTAAAATAAATAAATCAGCTTCACGCTGTATCCCGCACATAGCAGGGTAGGCAGAGGGAACCTAGTGTTAAGACACTCCGTTCCCCACTTTCTGCCGAATTCTGGAGGCATTGCTTGTTGAGTGGCAGAACTCAACGCCGCGCTTAACCTCGCCACCAGAACGAAGAAATGGAAATATAAATTTAAGTTAATATTTCATCTCCTCGAGTGGGGATCGAACCCACAACCAGTTGGTTTTACAGTCACACTTCTTGCCGCTGCGCCACGACTGGCCTTGTTTACTTTATTGTATAAAATATTGTATAATAGTGCTTCAAAAATATATATTTTTATCAACATTCATATAATCAAGACGTTTCGAATGTCATTCTTTAGCCAGGGTCGTACCAGCGCGATTTCTATATAACATTCGCTGGCAAGCTAATGCCTTGAGTTCATTCAAATGACGATAACTTTTTTTTTAATGAACCGATTTTGATGAACCAAACTTTAGAACCTAAATTGAGTTAAAACAAAGCAATTGGTGAAATTTTCAAGTAAATCGGTTCAGTAGTTTCAGAGAAAAATGCGGACAACAATATGTCGACAGACAGACAGACAGACAGACCGACAGACAGACAGACAGACAGACAGACAAGAAATTCAAAAAAAATCTTTTTGCTTTCTATTAGTCTTTTTAAGTGTCCCTCTATCCATTTCAGTCAAAATTACTAAATGTACAGACAAAATATTTTTACTGTCTTATTATATATAGAGATTATTTGGCGCGTAAGTAGACCTTGTAACTTGTTTGTGAGGCAAGTCGTGGTGCAGGAGCACAAAGTGTGACTGTAAGCGCGACAGGTTTTGGTTTTCAATTCCTACTCGAGGAAATGAAATATTTAATATTTCCGTTTACTTCCCTCTGGTGTCGAGACAAAGCGTGGCGTTGAGTGACGCCGCTCAACATGCAGTGCCTCCAAAATACGACGGAAAATGCGGAACGGAGTCGGAGATCTCAACACTAAGTTCCCTCTGCCTAGCGTGTTGTGTGCGGGATATAGCGTGACGCAAAAAAAAAATATCCGTGCCCAAGGATAGTTATTCCCATCGTGCTTATAAATTTTCAAGTTTAAAAACTTTCAATTAATTAATTAATTATAACATTTAATTAATTATACTTAATAATTTCAATATTTTTTATTTAATTGTACTTAAATTAAATATAATAATTAGACTAGACATTGAGCTACGAGTGGATACAATTTTTTCTGTTTAACGTATGTTATAGGTATACAAACATATAAATGCTATGCCCAGAGAGAAAGCTTTGACGGTTCTTAAGATCTGAGGGAGTAAGCAAATACTCCGATCAAAACTTTCCACTCTAGTGTGGATAATATATTATTGTTGACTAATGGAACACGCAGCAGCCGTTTGTCTTACTAGAATATGGAAACGTGAACATCAATATAAGTTGTATTTATTATTTTCCAAAATAATCAAAAATTGACTAAAATAATCAAAAACTGAGGCTATTCGTGGCGCAGAGGCACAAGCGTATGACTGACTGTAAGCGCGACAGATTGTGGATTCGATTCCCATTGTGGGAAATGAAATATTTAATATTTTGATTTCTTCGCTCTGATTCAGGTAAAGCGCGACGTTAAGTTCTGCCACTCGATACACAATACCTGCAGAAATCGGTGGAAAATACTGAACGGAATATCTTAACACTCGTTTCTTTTTGCCTATCATGCTGTGTGCGGGATGTAACGGGAAGCAATAATCTTAAGTGGAATAAAAACAATGTGGCCAAATATATATATATTTTATTATAAAATCCACTATTCATTTATTTAGTGGTCAGAGCGCCTTGTCGATTTCCAGGAGGCGCGGGTTCGAGTCCTGCTAATTCAATTTTTTATAGATTTTCTAAATAAATATTTTTCTTTCCTAAGTGTGGAATAACACTTTAAAAATGTAAAAAATATTTAATAAATAGCATTGTCTCTTGCCAGACGATAATCCTTAGTATCTTTGGGTAGCGAAAATTTGTTAAAATCTCCCTACAGAGATGCTAACAACATAAATAAGTTGTAACAAGCGCATAAACAATTCCACGTATCTTGATGAGAACGTATGGCTTAGTGGTCAGAGCGCCTGGTCGGTTTCCAGGAGGCGCGGGTTCGAGTTCTGCTACTTTCAAATTTTTATACGTTTTCCAAATAAGTTATTTCATCGATACTGCGAGATAAGTACATTTGATTTGGGGCTATCGTAGAGCAGTGGGCAAGAGCCTGATTATAAATATAATGTTAATGACTAAAAACAATGAATTATTTTCATTCAACAAGCAATATTGAGGCCAGCCGTGGCACAGGGGCACAAGCGTGCGACTGTACACGCGACAAGTTGTACATTAACAATTCTTCGCTCCGGTATCGAGGCAAAACGCGGCGTTAAGTTCGGTTATTCAATACATAATGCCAGTAGGGAAGTGCATGAAAATGGAGAGTATCTTAACACAAGGCTCCATCTACCTACCCTATCTGCCTACCCTGCTGGATGTAGGACACGACGTGACGCTGAAAAAAGAAGCAATATCCTGAATACGAACGAAAAGCCGAGTGGCTTATAACTTTGCCTTTGGCTTTTTTTTCTACATGCTAGATAAAATATGAAGCTGAAAAAATATAATAAATCATTCTTAATAGTTATAATCTGTAAGTATGTGTCTTCTAATATCAAAATGTTCTAATATACTGGAATATTTCAATATATTGGAATATTTTAATAGTTCTATTGTGTAGTCTGGAAAGTTTTAATAGCTTCAAATTGCTATTTCACGACTCATTTAACATTTTAAAGTTTTTTATTATGGCAACACCAACAATCACGGTATAACTAACGATCGCAACACATTCATTATTTCTTATTTGTAGTTAGCGGCCGTTTGTAACGCAGTGTGTGATGCGTAACTATATAATTTTTCATTTTTTCGTTCTGGTA
This sequence comes from Heliconius himera, assembly GCA_021202915.1. Classification (NCBI taxonomy): domain Eukaryota; kingdom Metazoa; phylum Arthropoda; class Insecta; order Lepidoptera; family Nymphalidae; genus Heliconius; species Heliconius himera. Next base: position 483,188 of record JAJHJA010000511.1, on the reverse strand, counting down.
ATGAAGCGAAGCGCGGTATCATTTTAGCCCAAGTTTTCAGGGCCCCCAGACCTACCTCATTTTAGCAAAACTGAAGTCCTCATTTTAGTCTAATATGTAGTTAAGACAGTATTTGTACTCACTAACTTAAAAGTGGGGCCGTTTCAGAGGTATTGTGGAATAATATTTTAAATTCATTAAAAATATTCTAAATTTTTTCATATTTTTTTTCATACTATTAATATTTTTTATATATTTGTGTTTTTGTATTAAAAAAAAAAACAAAAACGAACTATTGTAGCCGTTGTCATAACAACCATTTCTAATACCAGCAGCAAATTTCGTACAGAGTAATAAAACGGACCCTCTAGACAAAACATTTCATATATAACTGTCATAACTTCAAACCCATAAAGATAGTATGCGAAACACACTAAGTGTATAATGATATAGTAGTTTTGTTAGCTATGAACATACATACGTACCGCAGTACTAATATGTAGTTAAGCTTTGCAGACATTTATGTATGAAACATTCATCAAAATTATTATTAAACTCAAAAATACATTATTTCAGCTTCAAATATAACACCAGTCAAGTGCGAGTCAGACTCACCCACTGAGGGTTCTGTAACAATTTTACAGGATTACGCATTCATTTTGTATGAAATTACCTACAAATATAAGTTTTAATTAAGTTTTCCTATAAATTATTTATAAATTTTCACTTTTCAGATTTTTTACTTTATTTATGTATGTATGTATGATGTTGTACTATAGACTTTACATGGCACATGTTATACAAAATGGGGAATTGCTCGTATCTTTTGATTGCGTTGATCAAGGTTTTAGCTTCATTTGTGTAGATGTGAATATTAGATATTAATTTCAGCCTAATATTCACGCTATCTCGAGATAAATAGTCTTGACAAACTGACAACAAAACGATCCAATAAGGGTTACGTTTTTTTTTCTTTTAAGATATGGAAATCTAAAAGATAATAGAAATTGAGTAGGACCCAAAAGGAAATTAGTTGAATTTAATATGTAAAAATTCCACGAATTTACGTACTATTTGTATTTTATTTATAGCTCTTCGACATTATGTAAGACAAGTTAAATTTTCTATTCAAATTAGTTAAAGAGTTCTGAAGATGTGCGTGTACAAACAAGCAAAAATATTAAAATATAGTATTTTTTTTTTTACTTTAGTTTTTTTTTTGTTTTTTAGTTTTATTTAGTGTTTATGATTTTAATAATTTCATCGCTATATGCGAATTATATTCAATGTAATTCAATATAAATCAGTAGTGGCGAACGGAGTGTCTTAACACTAGGGTCATCTGTCTACCCTATTGTGTTCGCGAGATACAGCGTGAAGCTGATTTTATATAGATAATTCAAATAATAATAAAATTATTTCAAATTTCTATTTTACTATAAAATATTTATATTTTAGGTTGATAATAGAACAGATGATTACGTGTATGTAATCTGACCCATTTGTTGCATGAAAGACAAGAAAAAGGTCTTTTAGTTTGACGAATATGTAAAGGAACCTTGCTTGGGGGCAAACGCACAATGTGATTTTATATTAGAGCTGCATTTTATTCGCTGTTTACTTTTCTTTTGAGAAATACATATTATGACAAAATATCAAAATAATATACTAAATAGTTTTTGTTTTAATACTTACTTTTATTTATAACTATAATTAAATCATATGTTACTTTCAACGTTTCAAGAAAGTTAAAGACAATAAAATTTTTTGTTATTATTGAAACAGGACATTTCTCTCAAATAGGCTTTGAATCGACAACCATCAAATACAGACTAAGTCTCGTCTCAATTTCAAACCACTATTATAAAATTAAGGAAATCTTTTCTCTATCATCTTTTCTAAATCCTACTAATATTATAAATGCGAAAGTTTGTGAGGATGTATGTATGTTTATTACTCTTTCACAAAAAAACTGCTGGACGGATTTGGATGAAACTTTACATTACTGTAATAGGTTATACATCACAATTACAAATAGGCTACAATTTGTAATAATTTTATGTAATTTTGATCGTAATAACCAAAATTGTTTTCAGGCTGTAATGAGATTAAGCATCGGATAGTGAAGAGCAGATGGTCGCTGGTAGCCTACAGGTGCATACAGGGAAGAAAGACTACCACGTCAGTTTTAAGGTAAGTATCTACTAGACTACCACTAAAATGGTTATATTTTCATACTGTCTTTACTAAAGATAATGTGTGTTTTTTATTATTTTGCGTTATTTTAGAGTTGGACTTTATGAACATAAATTATGTAATTATATTCTCATAATAAAAATAAAATGAATTCATAAAATCACTGAAGTCTCAAACCCATCATACCAGAGGACAAGATACTACCAGCTCATTCTGCAGGAATCCAGGGAAGTACGCCAGATAATTAAGAAATCGTTGGTGGTAGTTTGATATAATAATTATGTCAACTGACAGACGAATGCCACCTCAGTCTACCCGTGATCACGGACTACTGCAAAGTGTTCGAAACCTCGGGTTTCTAAAATGTAAAACCTTAAATATACGCGATTAATCCGGTTAAAATAGTTTCATTGAAAATATGTAATAACGTGAAAATCAAAGAATTTATTAAAATAAATTTGTATTTTGAATGAGATCTTTTTATTCCATCATATCCGAAAAAAGAAAAATAATACAGAAAACTTCGTCAGTCGTAAATTGGTTCATAAATAAAAAAAGTTATGTCAATATATATAATTGCATGCGACAACATTGCTAAATAAAAGTGTTCTAATAAATGAATTGAAATCTTAGTTTTCAATATATGAGCTTTATAATGGTAATGTACAACAGTAGGGACCTCTTTAAATTATGCGAGGTTCCTGGTAAAGATTGTATTGATTGAAGAATTACATATAGGTCCCGACTGTTAATCCTAATAAACTATTGGGCTTGTTCATTTTCTTTTTAGTTTGATGCAGTCGGGGTTTTTGTTTTTACAAATATTTTTTTATTTTTCATTTTTTTGTTAGAATTTAATATGGTAATGATAATCATGATATACCTTTTTGAAATCCTGAAATTGAGCTCTTGAATTTGATATCCATATTTTAGTATTCGAAACGAAAATATTTTTTTTACTACGTCCAATGGCGTACCACAGCCGCCATGATTACTTTTTATTAACGTCACCTATCTAAGAACACTTGGGCTGCTAATACGAATCTAACGATACTTCAAATATGTAAATCCGTTCAGCGGTTCTGGAGATACGAGGTAATAAAGAATATTACATACATACAAGATACGCGCGAAAAACATAACCCTTCCTTAGCAGTCGGGAAAAAGTCATTCATATGAGAAAATAGATAATTGTATTGTATAAGCAAGCGAAGCCGCGAGCGGTTCACTAGTTAATTATAACTGTAACTAATTTGGGTCTTTTATTTAAGAGCTCTACAATGTTGTAATTAAAATATAATAGGCATACATATATGTCACTTACTTCTTTCATAAAGTCAAATGTCGAGGACTCATTTAAAAACTGAAATTGTGCAATTTCGTTTATGTGGCAGTGGCTTTAGCTCTTAGTGAATTCGTATAGAAAACAACGAGATATTCATGCACATTTTTAAAACGCAGTTAAGCTTCAGCCGTGCCTGACACAAATATTTTTAATGTTCAAAATTATAAAAGTGAATAAATTAATTCAAAATAATGGTTCAGTAATTATCTCGACCCATACCATATCATACCATACCATATTATAATTACACTAAAAGTAATCGAGAGGCCAGTCGTGGAGCAGGGACACAAAGTGTGACTGTAAAATCGACTGGTTGTGAGTTCGATCCCCACTCGAGGAAATTAAATATTTATTTACATTTATATTTTGATTTCTTCACTCTGGTGTCGAGGCAAGGTGCGGCGTTGAATTCCGCCACTCAATACGCAACGCCTCCAGAACTCGGCGAAAAGTGGGGAACGGAGTGTCTTAACACTAGGTTCCTTCTGCCTACCCGGCTGTGTGCGGGATGCAGCGTGAAGTTGAAGAAAAAAAGTAATCGAATGACAAGTATCGACTGTTAGTAAACGTACAATTCCTTTCTGGTCAAGTCGACGCTTTTCGTTTATAAATAAACAATGTAAATACGGATTATTACAAATAAATATTTTATTTGTATTTACATAATTAATTATTTTATAATTAATTATATAAATTAATTTGTTTAATAAATTATTTTAAAATTAATTTAAAGATAATACGAGACAGTATGCTACACTAACGATATTTCATATTCTTTCCACAATATACCATCTCTAAGCAAACAGAACACAAGTAAATATTTCTTTGCCTACAAATAAAGATTTCTTTTTTCTACTATCTCTGCGTAATGATATTAATGATCTTGGCCTTAACTATAACGCTCAATATAAAGTAAACTTGCTTCGAATAAGGATATATTTTTTCTGTAAAGTGATTTCGTTAGTATTTAATAAGATCTATAGATCTGGTGTTTTTAAAGGCAGATATGGTTTTTTTTTGTATTGTATTATTTCAACTGCCTGTCGTCCACTGGATATGCATGAAATAAACTTTTTGTACTTTATTTTAGTAAAATTTTATATTTGGTATACCAAAAAATAATTATATAATTATATACCTTAGTAACAGTAACGTAAGTATAAGATGTTTGATTACTTTGCTAATTAACAAGAGTTATTAAAATGATAGGGGACAAATGAATGTAAATAATGGATGAAATACGATCATCATAAAAAAAAATCAGCTTCACGCTGTATCCCGCACCAAGCAGGGTAGGCAGAGGGAACCTAGTGTTAAGAAACTCCGTTCCCCACTTTCTGCCGAATTCTGGAGTCATTGCGTGTTGAGTGGCCAAACTCAACGCCGCGCTTAACCTCGACACCAGAGCGAAGAAATGGAAATATAAATTTAAGTAAATATTTCATCTCCTCGAATGGGGATCGAACCCACAACCAATCGGTTTTACAGTCACACTTCGTGCCGCTGCGCTACGACTGCCTCAAACGATCATCATGATCATCATTATCAGCCTGTCCTAGTCCACTGCTGGGCTAGGCCTCTCCAATGGCACGCCACTGAGCTTAATCTTGAGCTCTTCGCATCCAGCCGCTTAATACGATATTATTATATAATATAAAAATGAACCACATTTTATTCGCGGCGTTCGTCACATTTTTACCTTTTTTGTAATAAAACTTTTAAATGTTACCGAATTTCTTTGTCACATACGTTAATTTTGCTTGCTTGAAAAACAGTTGAAAAATGGCGGGAACATGTCACATTTAATGGTATTTAAACCAGCCAGTTACAATATTAATACGAAGTTATATTAGAAGAGTAGATAGGATTTAAATTTAAAAGTATTGTAATAGAAATAGTTGCTTAGAATTATGATTTAGCGAGAGAGAATGCTATTTATTAAATATTTTTTACAATTTCAGCGCGTTATTCCACATTTAGGAAAGAAAAATACTTTTTAGAAAACATATAAAAATTTAACGTAGCGGTATTTGAACCCGCACCTCTTGGAAACCGTCCAAGCGCTCTGACCAACTAAGCCATACGTTCTTATGGGGCTCTGTAGCGTGTTGAGTGGCGTAATTCAACGCCGCTCTTTGCCTCGACACCAGAACGAAGAAATGAAAGTCTAAATGTAAATAAATATTTTATTTCCTCGAGTGGGGATCAAACCCACGACCAGTCGATTTTACAGTCGCACTATTTGCCTCTACGCCACGACGGTCTTAATTTTATTTTTAATTAAAAAAAATAACAAGTAAATTGAAATTGCAAGTATAGACAGGCTGGTAATTACAGGCATAGCTTATCTAATGAGGGCTCTCGCTGACCCGCTTTGTTAGTTCTGAAACTAGTTAATGCATTGCCGTCAGGTGTACGGAAAATTAACCCTTACGTTATTTTACTTTATAAAGCGCCTGTTTAACAGTTTATGCCTGTATTTTTATTGAGGACTGTGAAGGTGTCAAATGTGGGCTTGAATTCCACACAGAGGATTAAAAAAAATAATTCTTGAAAACGCGGCATTAAGTTACGGCAGTGAGTTCCGCCAATAAACACATAATGCTTCGAGAATATGGCGGAAAATGGGGAACGGAGTGTCTTAACACTAGGTTCTCTCTCCTTATCCTTATGCGTGCAGGATACAGCGTGGACTTGATAAAAAAATGTAATAATATTTGTTTCACGATCTCATAACTTTTAAATTTCAAGGTCAAGACTATTCCATTATATTACATAAACTAAAACTCTTTATTCAAAATACTTCTAACATGAAAGAAAGTACGAGTACAAAACCAGTTTTGAGGTACAAAAGAAAGAAAATCTTCAGTAGTTAGTACGTAGAAGAGTGCCTGTAAAGTGTGGTGAAGGAGCCATGAGAACGTCTTAAAGAACGTTCACTCTTATTTTATACCTACTTTACGTACTTTTTACATTTTAAACTTCTTCTTTTTAAGTAGTCGGTGGGATACCAATATGAAGGATGTCTAGTTATTTTATGCATGCAATTTTGGTATTTGATTTCAAAACAAAACAGTTTAAAATAAATAACTTTTTTGATAATGTAGTTAAAATTTATTTAATAGAATACATCCATTGCTCTTCAATATTATAAGTCAAGCATTAGTAGTCTTAATAATATAGACTAGACGAGACAATTTTATTAAATTATGTAATCACACAGTATTTTCACATGATAGAAAATTAAGTAGGCCATCGTGGCGCAGTGTGACAGCTATTACTTGTTGTTGTTTCGATCCCCACTCAGAGGAACGTTTATATAAAACAAATATATTGTAAAATAGCTTTATATAAATATTTTTTGTCAAAGTATAAGAATCTCTAGTAATTATAATTTATTTGAAATATAAGTAATATTGTGCACTGTCGTACCGGTCCAGCGCCTAGCGTCATATCAGCGCCTATGCATTTTTAAATGAGCTTCTAAAATTACATTTCTCAATACTATATCTGAGACATTGCGTGTTGAGTCGCCAACTATACGCAATTTGCCGCGTTACCAGAGCAAGATAATGATAAAATCAAATATATAATTTCCCAATTCGCGCTTACAGTCACACTCTCGTGCCACCGGACCACGACGACCTGCATATTGGAAAATAAAATAAAAATAATAATACATTTTCTTTTTATTCCATGAGCCATTATGAAATTCTCGTTAAGCTATATACAGTTGTACAGTCCTCACATTTACTTAGAATGTGCTGTTTTGGCTCAGTTTTCTAACGAAACGCAGTTCACAGTCACACCACACAGCACTATTCCCAAACTTCCACCGGGTGTCTTCTTTTATTCCTTTTCTTTTGTCCATCTCGAACAAAAAGTGACGTAGACGTAAAATAGCACTAGTGAGGATTTTAAATCAATCTACCGAGTCATTTTAACAATTGTAATGGTCTTACTGATACGCATTCAGTATTGTATTGTGGTGCTGTAGCGCTATGTCGTGTTGCTGGTGTACACTTCCCAAATAAAAGGGGTGCTAGGCGTCAAAGCATAGTTTCATGGCAGTACAATGAAAAGCGTACAAATTTGGCAAGAATCTTCATTGGTAAGGTAATTAGATTCAAGTCGGGTAATCATCGACCGAGGGTCATGCGATTTGTGGCGGAAGCATTTGCTGGAACAAATTTAAATCTATCATCATCAAAATATAACAGATGGCGCCTTCGCCACTAAACAACTGCTCCTGTGAATATTTTGTTAAAATATTGTTAAGTTTAACTTACCAGTCTAAATTTAAGTGAAACTAGTTATTAAGGATGTGAATATACTGTGGTAGTGTTTTCTCAACAATCGGTGGACTAGAAGGACTGTTCGGAACAATCTTGTTTAAAATCATATCAGTGCTTGTATGTAACAATTTTGCCAATCTCCTGCCTAAAACTCAGTGCTTTTGACGGTTATTCGAGGATCCAATAAGTTATTTGTAAAATCAGTGGTGAACAATGAACATTAAAGTAACTTTGTAAACTTTAACCTGTTAACTGTTTTATTCAAATTAACATAACGGCAACGGTCATAGTGTATATTGTGGCCACCTATACGCAATGATATAAACTTACCGATAATCTGGAACTTATTTTTACTGTGAAGTGCAATAAGATACTAATAGATGGAACTATATAATAAAACATCTTCTCAGAATGGTTAACAAGCATTGTATATGACCCTCTTATTGTCTTGTGTGTCGTCACAGATAACTTGGTCTAGTGGCATCCGCTGTGGATTCATTTTCACGACGCCGGTTCAAACCCCACTTTAAAGCATAAATTTTCTTAATTTTTATTTAATCATAAATTATAAATATTATAAATTAAACGATGGCTAGTAAACATTCTTCAACTACGTGTGCGGGGTGTCCCAATATGATCAAAACCCAGGTATTCTTATTATGTGCAACGTGTAAACAAACATTCGATCTGTTGTGCGCGAATATACCGGAAAAAAAATTCAATGTAATGTCTAAGGAAAACAAGCGTGCTTGGATCTGTCATAGCTGCCGCAGTAAACGCCCGAGAACCGATAATTCTAATACGCCTGTACGATTCACCCAATACGATTGTCCCAAAACCTTTCCTCCTCGGAGAGCGACAACAGTACGCTATGTAACAACGTGACGCAGCGCAAGAAAACTAAAGATTTTAAACAAGCCTCGTCAACCGCGTCAACCTTAGGCCCGGAAATGATGACTATTATTAAAGGTGAAATTCAACTCGCTGTCAAAGAAGCTGTTAAGACAGCCATGGAGTCGTTCTTTTCTAAGGAATTTGAACATATTAAATCAGAACTAAAGAAACTGAACGACTTAAAGGAGTCTGTAGAATTTCTTAGCGGTGAATACGACCGCCTTCACTCCAGCATTAAGCACTCTGAAGAAGTTATACAAGTTTTAACGACGGATAACACCGAGCTTAAGCAAAGTATACAATCTCTAACTACAAGACTTCATCTCATTGAACAACACTCTCGTGAGACCAACCTCGAAATAAACGGTATTCCTGAGAATAAATCGGAGAACCTCTACAACACCATGTGCCAACTAGGTAGTATCGTATCTTATCCAATACAGGACACCGATATACTGTCTTGCTCGAGGGTACGCAAATTAGACAATACAAATAAGCGACCACGTACTGTAGTAGTAAAATTACGTAATACTAAGGTCAGAGATTCTATCATAGCGGCTGTGTCGAAATTCAACAAGAAAAATTCGAATGACCGACTCAACTCCAATCACTTAGCTTACAGTGTGAATAAGTCAAATATATTTGTCTCAGAACATCTCTCCCCATATTTTAAGGCACTACATGCGCGTACTCGACAAGTTGCGAAAGAAAAAGAAATCCGTTACGTTTGGATAAGGAATGGCCGTATATTCACTCGAAAAAATGATCAGTTCCCAGCGAAGCAAATCAAGTGTTATGAGTCATTAAATCAACTTTAATTTATAAAACTAAAATTACAATACCGATTTATCCTTAATTCAACATGTTCAATATCTATTATCAAAATTTTCGTGGAATGAAAACGAAACTCAGCTGTATTCACATGGCCACATTGCAAACTAACTACGATATGATCGTAGCGACGGAAACTTGGCTGGATGAAACAATAGCTGACTCTGAATTATTCTCTAACTGTTTTAACATATACAGAAGAGATCGTCAAACCACGTCATTATCTCATAAAACGGGAGGTGGAGTACTGTTTGCTGTGTCTAAAAAATTCGAATCACGTCGAATAAGTCATTATGAAAGTGTTTTTGAAGACTTATGGATTAATGTGAAGTTTAAAAGCGGTGGTATTCATAAAAATATCCTAATTTGTGTCGTATATTTACCACCACCTGTATCTTGTGACCTCTTAAACTCTATCTTAGATAATATAAGCTCTGTTATACAATCTCATAGTGGAGATATCCTAATCCTAGGTGACTTTAACTTGAGCTTCATAAATTGGACTCAAGATGTTAACAACTCCCATGTGACCACTCCTAATAATATTTATAATTCTTTGGGATATGCACTGTTGGACTTTCTCTCATTGAATAATCTAAATCAGTACAACTGCATACGAAATCACAACAGTCGCATTCTTGATTTAGTATTATCAAATTTTAGTAATATTAAAGTAACTGAAGCTCTCGATACTTTAAGCAAATTAGATCCTCATCACACAGTGCTGGAAATCGAAATTGTCCAAAGCAAAACCAATTTAAATAGTACTACATTTGCCACTCATTGTTTTAAAAAAGCGGACTATAATAGAGTCAACTCCGAACTGGGTAAGGTCGATTGGGATCTCGAACTTCAAGCATGTTCTGACGTTGACAGTATGGTCGAAAAATTTTACGGCATTCTTCGCACTGTTATAAACACTTTAGTTCCAAAAATAAAGCAAAAAAACTTAAAATATCCTGTCTGGTTTACACAAAATCTGTTAAAATTAATTGCTGAAAAAGAAAAACTTAGAAGTAAGCTAAAGCTTTACAACAATCCTAGAGATCAATTAGAATATACGCTCACAAAAAGTAGAGTTGAATCACTATTAAATTAAAGTGTTACTCTCAATATATTATACATACTGAAGAGTCCCTAGTACGTACACCAAAAAAGTTCTGGTCTCATATGAAAAAGTGTAAAGCTTTACCATCTGAAATTCCTTCTGAAATGAGTCTTGATAACACAACGGCTACTTCCGGAATTGATATTAGTAATCTTTTCGCGAAACAGTTCTCTTCGATATTTAATCTTCCAACACCTCGCCAAAATGTATCGCTAAAGGATTCCTACCCACAAATGTCTCTATCTAAGATTCACACAACTGAACGTGACATCGCTAAAGTACTAAAGTCATTGGACTCTAACAAAGGTGCGGGACCAGATGGTATACCGCCACTATTTGTAAAGATGACCCAAAAATATCTAACTTTACCGTTAAAAATAATTTTTAATAAGTCTTTGGAAACTTCTACCTTTCCCAGAGCTTGGAAGTTCGCTAATGTTCTTCCCATTTATAAAAAAGGAAATAAAGATAATATACGCAATTACCGACCTATATCCATGTTAAATACGTTTTCCAAAGTCCTTGAAAGTGTAGTATGTCCTATTCTCTCTCTCTATTCCAAAAATATAATTTCAGTTGATCAACACGGCTTTGTCTCTGGTAGATCTACAGTATCCAACTTGGTTACTTATACTTCTTACTTATCTAGACAGGTGGATAGTAAGAAACAGGTTGACTCTATATATACTGACTTTACCAGTGCCTTCGATAAAGTGGACCATGAAATTTTAATTCTAAAGCTATGTGCGTATGGAATCTGTAACCCACTACTATCTTGGTTCCGCTCATATCTCTCAAATAGAGTTCAGCGGGTAATAGTCAAGGGGCATACTTCGGACCCGTACATTGCTACGTCGGGGGTACCTCAAGGATCTCACCTGGGACCCATCCTTTTTTCTCTATTCATAAACGACGTAACACGCAACGTACGACACAGTCTCTGTTCGTTGTTTGCAGACGATCTCAAACTGTACCGCACAATATGCTCTATCGAAGATAGCTTTTTACTCCAGGAAGACCTTAACTCCATCCAAGAATCGTGCACTAACAATAGAATGTCCCTTAATGCATCGAAATGCTCACACATTAAGTTTACCCGGAAAAAGAAAGTGGTCAGTTCTAAATACTTCATACATAATCAAGAGCTCTTAGAAGTGTCGGTGATAAGAGATCTCGGTGTTCTAATTGACAGTAAGCTCACTTACTCTGCTCACTACAATCATATGATCTCTAAAGCATGGGCACTGCTGGGCCTGATCAAGCGCAGCACCTTGGAGTTCAAGAGACCCGACTCTATCGTAGCTATTTTTAACGCGTTGGTAAGGAGTGTCTTAGAGTATGCGGTCCCGATATGGAATCCTTGTTATAAGTCCCACATCATTAGAATAGAAAAAGTGCAACGTTCTTTAACAAGGTACCTGGCCTTTAAAGACAAATCCTGCCCATTTAGAGCGGACTATCAACAACGCCTGAGTCATTTTAATCTACAGTCCCTAGAAAATCGTAGGCATGTGGCTGATTCGGTGACACTGTACAAAATTTGTCACAGTAAATTGGATTGCTCCGACTTAGTATCGCAAGTTAATTTAGTCGTACCTCGCCTCGCTCCCAGACATCTGTACTCTCTAAGTAAATATCTGACAGACAACTGTACTCTCTAAGTAAATATATACATACATATAATACGACGTAATTATTATTACTTATTTAAATATTTCTTAATTTCCATTAATTCTAATTGTACTATGTAATTTATTAAGTGGCTTATTGTATTATTCTAATTGTATGAATTGTCTTTTTTTTAATAACAATTGTTTTTGTCTTATTAATTATTTCTTTTAACTGTTTTTAATTGTAATGCCTAACTGTACTTAATTGTAATTTTAATTATTTGTAATTGTAATTTATTTGTTGTATTAATTTATTTTTAATTGTAATTAATTTTAATTGTAATATCTGTAATTGTAATTTAACTTATTATGACTGGTAAATAATCGGGATTATTTTGTGAATGCTGTACATATCTGTAATTGATATTTGTAACAGAACCAGACCGATATATAAATTTTCTTTTAATATTACAAGTTACATGTATTGTTGATGTGTCAATAAATAAATAAATAAATATATACCTAACAATATATATCTCAAATGTCGTTAGACACTAGTATGTACCTATGGGCACCACAACTGTTCGTACCAAATTATAAGTAAGGAACGGAAAGGTTTTAATGGCAGCAAAATATCTTAACACTTGGTTCCCTTTACCTATCTCTGCCCTATTATGTGCATAAAAAAACCGCAACTTGTACATTTATCTTAGGTACTATATTTATTAATAATTATATTAAAGTTTCAACATATTTTATTTAACGATTTCACATAAACAATGAACCCTTATGATTGGTTTGAGATAAAAAGTGTCATAAAGGGATGGACGTAGATAACATAAAACGATCCCATAAAGTACGCTATAAAGACAACGAAGATATGATCAAAGGCCATTCAGCGTAAATATGTCTGCGATACAATTTGTGTTAACCTATCAAAATGCAGCGAGTATTTTAATCTCTGTAGAGATATCGATATATTTTGAATAATGCCTTAACAATTTTAAAGATACTGTTATAGTACAGAAGAACGTTTAACTACCGAGATAGTACAGGATTCAAATGTCGAAATAAAATCATTCATTCATCATCATGAAAGGAATTCGAATACAAGAAGTTTCCAGAATTTAGTTATTGTGATTTTTCGTATATTTTCAAATAGGGGTAATTAATTGGGCTTATGCATCGCTTTGGTGGCTTCAAAATTTTTATATGGAAAATTCATATAAGTATTATAAGTGTAACTCTAGTATACGAATACTTAACTCTTAAGAGTTATAATGTATTACACACCCCATTAAGACTTAATGGGTGTCAAACAACCACCAAACATCATTTTTAAACTGGATGAAATTCTGAAATTAAAAATGAAATTATTAATTAATTATAAGATTAAAAAATGGAATTATTAAATAATTATAAGTTAAGTTACTTATTATTATAAGTTAGTTAGTTAGTTTTACTTGTTAGTTTCGATCAATGTTAAAAATATATGTAGTTATTTGTACATATTTTTGTAAAACACTCGGAAAAAATAAAATTTAAAAATATGACTTAAGCAGCTGACTATGCAGGAATGTTTTCTTTTTTTATTACAAAATGAAATTCAAATACAAACTAAAATTTTTATATCTGTTAAGTACAATATGTTGTAATTACGTGGCTAACTTTAATAAATTATATATTAAAATATATTGATTTTTTTTCCTCACAATTGTGACAAAAAAACCTTTAAATTCTTAGGAAACTTTTAGTCTCTTAGTAATTTTCAAATATTTTTTTTTCTATTTTTAACATTTTTAAAGTGTTAACACACACTTAGAAAAGAAAAATACTTATTTAGAAAACGTATAAAAATTTGAATGTAGCGGTACTCGAACCCGCGCCTCCTGGAAACCGACCAGACGCTCTGACCACTAACCCATACGTTTTCATCGAGCTACGTCGAAATTTTTATACGCTTGTTACAACTTATTTATGTTGTTAGCATTTCTGTAGGGAGATTTTTACAAATTTCCGCTACCCAAAGATAATTACTAAGAATTATCGTCTGGCAAGAGAGAATGCTATTTATTCAATATTTTTAAACATTTTTAAAGTGTTATTCCACACTTAGGAAAGAAAAATACTTAAAGAAAAATTTGAACGTAACGGGACTCGAACCCGCATCCCATTTTAGGTCACCAATTATTTTTGTAGTACGACATTCTCTTGAAAGCCTGACGATTTCCCTTCTTTTTATATAATAAAATTTAGATTTTCTGCTTATCTCTTTCAAATGGTTCTGAAATAAAAACTTTTTGTAAAAACAAAAAAAAACCCATAAACTGATAAATCTTTTACAAAACAAATATAAATATAAAGCACTAATGTCAATATAAATATTCGTAAGCGGAAATTAAATCTATTTGGGACATTCATTTTGACAATAAATTCGAATTCGATGAAATGTAATTTAACTGGCAAATAATATTTTATTATATACATATATAAATATTCATTTCTGTAATCATTCAGTAGAACTTTTGAACAGTTACATTTTTTGTTTTATTCAGCTGTATTTTGATGTGTATCTTTTTCTTCTTCTTCTTCAACATATTTTGACAATGTATAGATTACAATTTAATAAAAACTAAATCGTACTCTGAGCTTCTTACAATTTATATATATATAAAAGTTGCTAATATTTGTTTTCTACTTTTTACGTGATACGTGATTAGCAGTTAAATAGAAAAACAGATAAACAGACAAACATACAAAAATTTCAAAATTACTGGAAATGGATGCTGCTTGTTATCCTTTAACACGATGGCGGTTTTTTTTTAATATTTTCAATATTCATGAATGACTCTTCTACAGATTTATTATAAATATAGATTGTTTTTAAACATTTTTAAAGTGTTATTCCACACTTAGGAAAGGAAAATAGTTTAGTTATTTAGAAAACGTATAAAAATTTGAACGCAGCAGGAACCCGCGCCTCCTAAATAAATAAGTTTCCTAATTAAATAAGTAGTTTTCTAAATAAGTATAGATTATGTTATTTTAAGTATTATTTGCTGTATTGTATAATATTATTAACACTTATTAATAAACGTGATAGTAACAGACAATTTTATAAATACAATCAAAATTTAAATAGCTGGTTAAAACATATATTTTTAGTTTCACACTTTGTCACGCAAATTAGCAAAAAGAATAGAATTATAGTATTAAGACACTCCGTTCTTCACTTTCCACCCGCCCATTTTCGAAATATGCAATATATTAATTTGTGGAGCTTTACTACCAGAACGTAGAGACATAAATAATTTAGTACTCCAAACTGTGGGAATAGAACCTACAACTGCCACTGTTTTATATGATGATATTAAATTTATATTTTGATATTGTAATTTACACTGTCTTATACCATACCCATTCCCTTTTGTCTTCATCGGAGCATGGAGTTTCGAAGTCATGGACAGTCACTAATGCCTCATATGGCATTGGCATTTAACTTAAAAATTAACTTTTAAATTCATTTACGATATTCTTTTTTTTTAACTTTACGCTGTATCCCGCAAATAGCCGGATAGGCAGAGGAAATCTGGTAATCTAGTAATAAGATACTCCGTTCTCATCTCTGTCTCGTTCCCCACTTTGTGCCGAATTCTTGGAGGCATTGTGTGTTAAGCGGCGGAGATCAACGCCGCGCTTTCCTTTGTTACTGAAAATATTAAATATTTCATTTCCTCTAGTGGGAAATACCCGTTACGCTCACACTCACCCTTATACCCCTGCTCCACGACTGGCCTCATTCTGGAAAATTGATATGTAGATTAAAATTTACCTACAGAATCATAATATGTTTACATGTTATGATAATCGATAGTTAATATTTGTTATTTAATGAAATGAATTAGTTTCTGATCACTAACATTAAAATGAATTCAGTAGTTATTTATTATACATACACACAAAATAATTTTAAACACAATTTTTTTATGAAAATACTTTCCACATTTTAACGTAAAATAACATAAATTTTAAACCTAGACTAACTTTTGTCTAGCAAAAGTAATTACTGAAAGCACTTTATAAATAATTTCTAGCGTAGTCAGTTTATATTATAATTGGAGCCTGGGGAAATATAAATTAATATAAATATTTTTTGTTGAAGTTTTTAAATGTGTCATTAAAAACCATGACGTGGATAAATTATATTATAGTTCGATACTTAGTTGTAACCTTAGAAAAAAATATATTTTACTAGAGGGCGCGCGCGGCTTCGCCCGCGTATTAGGAGGATCTTCTCTATATATAATAAGACAGTAAAAATATTTTGTCTGTACATTTAGTAATTTTGACTGAAATGGATAGAGGGACACTTAAAAAAAAATAATAGAAAGCAAAAAGATTTTATTTAAATTTCTTGTCTGTCTGTCTGTCTGTCTGTCGACATATTTTTGTCCGCATTTTTCTCTGAAAGTACTAAACCGATTTACTTGAAAATTTTACCAATCGCTTTTTTTAACTCAACTTGAGTTTAGTTCATCGAAATCGGTTCATTAAAAAAAAAGTTATCGTCATTTGAATGAACTCAAGGCATTACTTTGCCTGCGAATATTATATAGCAATCGCGCTGGTATGACCCTGGCTAAAGAATGACATTCGAAACGTCTGGTTTATATGACTGTTGATAAAAATATATATTTTTGAAGCACTATTATATAATATTTTATACAATAAAGTAAGCAAAGTTGAATTGTTAGTGGAGATTACCTTCATAAATCATAACAGTTAAGTTTAAGTCGTAATTAATTCAACCGGCCGGTCGTGGCGCAGCGGCACGAGGTGTGACTGCAAAACCGACTGGTTGTGGGTTCGATCCCTACTCGAGGAGATGAAATATTTACTTAAATTTATATTTCCATTTCTTCGCTCTGGTGTCGAGGTTAAGCGCGGCGTTGAGTTCTGGCACTCAACACGCAATGCCTCCAGAATTCGGCAGAAAGTGGGGAACGGAGTGTCTTAACACTAGGTTCCCTCTGCCTACCCTGCTATGTGCGGGATACAGCGTGAAGCTAATTTTAATTTATTTTAATTCAACACACAGATAAAGAACGATCTTGAAAGAAATATCAAGTAAATACAAAGATATTTTGGTTGGTTCGTTCGTATAATATATGTAACTAATTTAAAAACTGTACAGGAGTTAATATGCAATTAATACAGTTATTTTACAAAGAATATTATGAATCCTACAACCTAAATTAAATTATTCACTGACATCAGCACATTTAACAGAGTTTTAGAATTATGATGAGACGTACAAAAATATATACGTGTAATACATAATTAGCTTTATGTATATTTTATAAATATCAAATATCAACAATGGTCGTATTTTTTTATTTAAAACAAAAATTCTTTGACGATAATGTCGTAAAAAAAATCATATTAGAAAAATCATTATAGTTGTCAATCGATTGTGCTTATTAAATCAGTAATCATGTATTTTAAGCGGGCGAAGCCGTGGGCGAGCCGCTAGTATTATATATAGAGATTAATACTAATGGAGAAAGGGAGTGTCTTAAAGGCAACAGATTGTCTTACTGCTAAGTTCCCAGGTTCCCGTCGTCTACTCCGAAGCAAACTCGTTGAAACTATATTCGTCGTCCTCTTATGTAAAGGCGCGGCATTGAGATTCGCCACTCAACATGCAATATTATGAACGAAGTGTTTTAACAATAAAGCTCTCCGTCCGAAATACGAAATAAACAAAGAAAAATCTATAATCTGCCTTAAAATATCCAAAATGTATATGGTGGAAATGGAAATGGTACTGATCTGTACCATTTCCAGTGTTCCCCTTTAATAAAAGTGTCAGATATACTAACAAGCAGTGCGCGGCGGTGATAACTACGTTATCGTGAATAATGGTCCCGGTGCACGTCCTCTTCGAGCCGTCCGTGAACACTACGCTGAAATAAAATTTTATACAACTAGTGAAATGTTTTGTCTGTTTAGTTTTAAATAATAAATTAAAAAATAAATCGATCAGCTTCACGTCGTATCCCGCACACAGCAAGGTTAAGACACTCCGTTCCCCATTTTCCGCCGAATTATTCTGGAGGCATTGCGTATTTTACGTCGCTTTTTTATATAATATACGTTTATATTTACACAAAACTAAGTTAAAATATTATATATTTTATAATATGTCAATAAATAACTATTATTTTTTTATTATAGTTAAAACGAATTTGTTGTACACATTTGAATGAACTGCTTATGATTTTTGAGCTTTATTTAAAGTAAACCTTTAAATAAAGCTCAAAAGACACTCACACAGTCTCATCTATTGTTATTTTATTAATTAATTAGTAGTTATTGTTAGTGTTTTTTAGCTTCATACTGTATCTCGCATATACCAATTTAGGCAGAGGGAACCTAGTGTTAAAACACTTTCCACCGAATTGAGGCATAGCATGTTTAGTGGCGGAACTCAACGCGCTTATTTATTGCCTTATTACCTCCGCAATGCCTACAGAATTCGGCGGATAATGGGGAACGTAGTGTTTTATCATTAGGTTCGAATTGCCTAAATAAAATATAATTAATGCTATAGGTACATTACGTACTCAATCAAAGCCAAGAACGTACTCGTATCTTCGTGTGAAAGTCTTTCGGGTTCTTCAGTTTCAATGTCTTCTTTTATAAATGAACATTTATTAAATAAGTAAAATCAAAACAAATATTTTTTTATAAACGTAGTTTGAGACAACAAATTGTATTTATAAGTATAAAAAAATATTCTGACATTTTCTTTGGTAATATTCCGAAAGCGTCTATGTACATGGTAATTGTTGGTTCGATTCCCACTTCAACAAATGTATTATTGTATTTCTCTGCTCTAGCAACACAAAGGACAGCGTTGTGGAAAGTGTTTTAACGCTAATTTCTCTCAGCCTACCCTCTGCCTATCTTGCATACTACATGGCGTAAAGCTGACAATATCAATAGATAGGGATTCTTTCTATTTAAGTAGATTAAATAAAACCTTTTTTAAACATTTTTAAAGTGTTATTCCACACTTACTAAAGAAAAATATTTATTTAGAAAACGTATAAAATCTTATCAGCACGCGAAGAAGATAATAAAGCAATTTATAAATAAATATCGTAAGTCAATAATTAGTTAAGAAGGCTCTATCCTTCAAGGTAAAAATTTTTATAAAAGCAAAAAAAAATGGAAAGTACGCTATTCCATTTGGAATCTTTATGAAGATATAAAAAAAAATATTAATATAGTGTTCAAAGACCTTTTTGATTGGACCCTTAAATAATTTATTTAGTGTTCAATACTGATATATACTGAGATTGAATTGAATTTAAGAAGAATATATAAAAGAAAAATCTTTTCAGACGTCGCAATAAAAAGTTATTAAGTTAAGCGAGATCACAAAACTGAACCGTAGCTGGATATGTTGTAAAATAAATTACCCATTATGTTCTGAGTTGTTCGTATAAATAAAATACTGTTGTTTTCCAGTTAAGGTAATGTAGGAAAAGTTAGCAATAAAATTGTCTATTTATTTTCAAAAAAGGACGATGCCTCTTGTAGAAACTAGTATCAAAAATCTGTCTATAATTGAAAGTACCTACTTGAAATAGTGAGAAAATGATGCTTCATTTTCTTTTGTTTCGATTAATACATTGAAAATTTACAAAAATAAGCAACAGTGTAAGAATATCATATGCTAGTAAATAAATTTAACATAGGAAAGATACACTAATAAATATAAATAAAATAGCAAAAAAATATTTGCTGTTGAAAAGATGTCTCTTGGAAATGTAAAATTAAGCCACGCCACCCTCTGCGATTAAAGAGGGTTAATAAATAAAATAATCCCTTAAATAATTTAAAAAATAAAATAAAAAAATATTTAAAAATATCATATGCTATTAGAATTACTTTGAAGAAAGGAAAGAATTTACTTAATTACAGTAGATTCCGAATCTTACAGGATAAGTAAAATGAAAACTACAAATTTACATCCAAACAGTCGCATCGATTATGGATTGTTACTTGCTTACGCCGAACTTTACTTTCCCAGATCAGGAAATAGGAAAGGAAGAATAAAATTACTATGGCAGACAAGTGTATTTTAAGGTAGGAAAAGATAAAATAAAATATTTGAAGTAGGTACTCTATATGGTGCTGTAGGTTATTATTAGCTTAAAATGTTCGAATGATGATCGATGAATATTTAACACGTAATGTCTCAAACTCAAATTGAAAGCGGAGGACGGAGTGTTTTGACTCTGAGTTATCTCTACGTACCCAGCTATATCCGGAATAAAACGTAAGTAAAAAAAAAAACATGTGAACGTAAATTTAACTTTACTTTTTTAACAACAATCAAATTTAAAATGGTCTGGTGAACTTTAGCCATAACAAGTATGTTAAAGTCGACAAAACAGTTTTTTTAACAAAAATTGTTATTTTTTTAAACAAGTGGTTCGTCTAATTAATATTACTTTGATGTTAAATTTATTCAAAATTATTTATTAATTCTTTTAAAAATATTTCTAAGTAAAGTATAACTTATAATGTTTCCAACGAGATAAATATTTTCATTATTTAAATTTATTCATAAATTAGAAATTTAAGGTCGGGGCACGTCAGGGGTAAAATATCCCTACCCCGTATTGTTCATTCAAAGGCAAATATGTTTTAGGTAAAATTTTTTATCTATTTATAATATATACATATTAAAAATAGATAAAAAATGCCGGCCGTTTTGATCGATGTCTGGTTGCTGATTTTATCTGTGATAGGTCGTCCAGGGCGAACCTAATCTTTCACACTAAAATTTCCAGACAGACCAAACGCTTGAACCACATTTGTGCTACTCTTATTGATACCGCATTAGGTCCGTATACCGCACAAAGTATTCGCGGCGTTCGTCGCATTTTTTCCCGACTGCGGTAACGTGAGGTAACGTTAAATAAAAACAATCATGGCGGCTGTGAGACGCCATTGGACTTTGTAAAAAAAAGTTTTTCGTTTCGAATACTACAATATGGATATCAAATTCAAGAGTTCAATTTCAGGATTTTAAAAAGGTATATTATGATTATGATTACCATAATGAATCCTAACACGTAAATGAAAAATAAAAAAATATTTGTAAAAACAAAAACGCCGACTGCATAAAACTAAAAAGAAAATAAACAAGCCTAATAATTTATTAAGTTTAACCTATAAGTAATTCTTCAATCAAAAAAATCTTTACCAGGAACACCGCATAATTTAAAGAGGTCTCGAATGTTAATCCTAGTAAACTGTCACATATGTTCATATTGCTTGCTTGAAAAATAACAAAAAAAATGCAGGAACTAGTTTTTTTTTATATTTAATGGTAATTAAACGAGCTAGTTACATTCAGTACAGCCAAAGAGGTTTGATTACTAATAATACATTCAAAATACGAAAATACTTTTGCCCAGACCTATTATTTATTTCATTTGCCATTTACGTAGCAATGTAGCTCGTAGCTTACAGTAATTTGTAATAAATAAGTGTGAAATTTAGCACCCTCGGCTTTCGAGAGTAATTTATTGTGCTCTAGTAGTTTTAGAGGCCGGTCGTGGCGCAGCGGCGCGAGGTGTGACTGCAAAACCGACTGGTTGTGGGTTCGATCCCCACTCGAGGAGATGAAATATTTACTTAAATTCATATTTCCATTTCTTCGCTCTGGTGCCGAGGTTAAGCGCGGCGTTGAGTTCTGCCACTCAACACGCAATGCCTCCAGAATCCGGCAGAAAATGGGGAACGGAGTTTCTTAACACTAGGTTCCCTCTGCCTACCCTGCTGTGTGCGGGATACAGCATGAAGCTAATTTAATTTATTTTTAGTAGTTTTAGCATTCTACTGTAAACTGAGACTTACAAAACTTTGTAAAAAAATAAGCATAATATAAAACTTCACAAAACATTGGAAAAAAATATAAAAGGTAATAGAATATTCATGGTTGTTTTAATATATTTGAGGCCGATAAAAGAAATACAAGCGTGTGAACGCGACAGGTTGTGGAAATTAAATATTTATATAATATGTTCAATTCTTCGAGACAAAGCGCGGCGTTAAGTACCATCACTTACCACACGATGCCTCCGGCATTCAGCAGAGAGAAGGAAGCGGAATGTAGTTATACTAGGCTCCTGACTACCATGCTACATGCGGGATATACCGTGAAACTGAAAAATACCATTGTATATTGATCTTTTTTTTCATTTAAGAAAATGTTGATGATTGACAGAATAATAATATCGTGAACCTAAAGAAAAATAAATTAATAAATTAATGTTATAACCTCATTTTTCTTTTTAAAAAAAAATATATTTTTATAACATCCCCATTTATTAAAACGACGTAACAACAACCACTAATCTATTGTCAGGCCTAACCTATACACACATGTATATATGTGTGTGTAGTCATTAAAATCTTATGCCCTAGTACTCTTCCCCACATATTGTAGAATGTAAAATCCGTTAGGCACAATGCTTTGACCTGAATTTAGAACATTATACCAAGTTTTTATTAATGAGGCAGCTAAGCTCGTACCGCTTTAGATATTTATTATAATAAATGGTTGGTCTACATTTTGTTTTAAGTGTTACTAATTGTTGATATTAACCCTTTAAGGCTATATTAGTGGTAAAACACCCAGGTACATTTGGTTTTTAGTCGCTACACTTTTTATTTTTGTCACAGCGCTTTGAACTTTTCCTGGGTGTATCGACACCTATAATTATTATAGTGCCCCGTTGATTAAACAACATAATTGTTTACCTTTTCATGATTTTTATTGATATATATGGCCAGTCGTGACGCAGCGGCACGAAGTGTGACTGCAAAATTAAATATTTATTGAAATGTATATTTCCATTTCTTTTTCAAAGCACGGCGTTGAGTTGCGCCACTCAAAACTAAATGCCTCCAGAATTCGGCGGAATGTCGTAACACTAAGTTCCCTCTACATACCCTGTTTTATACGGGATACAGCGTAAGCTGATTTATTTTTATTTTATTTATCTGATAAATATTCGTATAGTATAGATCGAGTGGGCGATGCCGCGCAGGTCCGCTACTAATATAATAAGGTTAAGCGGACGAAGCCGAGTTGGTGTCGCTAGGAATACAGTGTGGAAGCGTCAGCGCTCCTTTTACGGAAACAGCATATAGGATAAAATATTTTAAACCTATACCCAAATAAATTAATTAAGATACCTCAACAGTCTAGACGTAGCATTTTTTTTTTCATTTCACGATGTTAATGTTGTTGATTATGTTGTTTTCAGGTATGGAACCTGTATTTCGTATGAGGCAGTTACGCAAAGATACCAATAACGTAAACTCATTGCTTCAAAAATACTAAAGGTACATCTACTAAAGGTACAAAAATCTAAGAGGACATTTTTAAGTCCCAAAAAATACAATATTTATTTTAAAAATTAAAAACATTTGTATAGCTGTTAAAATATATTTGACGCGCCATTTAATGATAAAAAAATATTTTTGCGATTTTTATTAGCGCAAATTACATTTATTTATAAACTTATAAAAATCATTCAATTCAATCAAAAGATTGAGCTCTATTCAAGATATGTTTTGATTTTAACAAAGCTAATAATCATTTTCTATAATAATGAAATCATTGTGCCTTGACCTTTTCAAACTCCTGCCTTCCCGACATGGAACATGTGCCTGGAGGCTATCTTTGTAATTACAAATTCAAGACAACAAGCAAAAAACAAACAAGAATTCTGCTATTCTATTTTTAGCCTACATACGATAAACAAAATATTAAATAAACAATATTGTCACGATAAAAGATACCTGAAATAACATTTTAAGTTAAGATATATATATATAAATAATACACTGACCGCTTTTCAAAGGCCTCTCTCTGCTTGGTTGAAATAAGTATTGTTATTTTTAGTTTACGAATATAATTATGGAACAAGTGGGTGTTTGTGTGTTTTAATGCTTTTGAAACATACGAATTCTATTCCATACATATACAACTTGTGATCAAAAGATAACAAAGTTTTGTAAATGGTATAAATTAATATATTTTCTATATCTTTATACGTTTCCTATATTTTACGAGATCTCAAAGTGAGAATATGTTTGTCTATTCTTATATTAGTTACCGTTTTTTTTTCAATTTTAAACTACCAAGGCACTCCAAATTTTGAAACAAAAAATATTCAAAACGCCGCGCTTTGCCTGGTACCAGAGCGAAGAAATAAAAAAAATAATAAAGAATATTTTTTTCCGGTAAGTGGGAATATTATAATTTCGAAATATTTTGCTGTTCTTAAGATATAAGTTCCTAGCATTTTTGAGCCTTTGTGATCATATTATCTGTGTGTGGAAAAAAGGGCAACTTTGTTCTGTTTCTTATTTTATGGCTTTTAGGCGTGCCAGTAGAGCACAGTTTATTTCGCCAATGTCACGTAGAATGGAGAAGACACGATGAAGATTGGTAAATTAAAAACAAAAGAAAATATCACTTAAAAGACTGAATAAAACGTATAAAAATAGAAGGTCTAATTAGATATACCACCACCTGAAAGAAAAAAAAATTAAAAACATGACATCACAAACTAAAATACAGTAAATCTACAACAAACAGTGTTAGTATAATCTATACCTAGGTTAGTTCACAATTTAATTTTATTATGTCTAATATATTTACATAAGAATGTACAAAGGGGACTAAACACAAACGATAACACACACTGAACATTAAGGGGACGAGGGACTTTATGGGGGAGGACATCATAGATAGGATGAAGTAATTTAGGACAGGAGAAAAGGATATGGGAAACAGAACCTTCGTCCAGGCCACATTCGCAAAGTGAATGGTCCCTGACCCTGATCTTGGCCAGATGCACTGGAGTACATGCATGCCCAAGGCGCAAGCGACAGATTGTAGTTATAATTCTCCGTTCAGTAAATTTTTGATTGAAAAACCAAGGTCGCCTTGGAATATCAGGTTGTATGGTTGCATAAAATTTACCCTTATAAGATTTTAATGACTTCCAGTAATTATTCCAAGACAAGTCCAAACGAGTATTTGCAAGTGACAACAAATCTTGGGCCGAATTGTGGTAATGTTCTAAAGTGCCACAAGCAATAGCATTCTTCGCACACGAGTCTGCGGATTCATTTCCTGCAATACCAGAGTGGCTAGGAATCCAAACTAATAAGACTGATAATCCTTCCCGATGGCATGAGAATAAAGCTTCGCGGATCCTTAAAATAATGGAATATCTTTTCCTGCTACGAAAAGGATTCTCTTTAATGGCCAGTAGACAACTGAGAGAGTCAGTAAAAATAACAGTCTGTCGAAAGTCATGGGAGCGGGCAAACAGGATTGCTTCTAAAATAGCAACAGCCTCACCTGTAAACACCGATGTAAGGGGGGGGCATTTAAACTGTAATGTAATTTTAAATTTAGGAATCCAACACGCTGCACCAACACAACCATCCTTAGTAAGTTTAGATGCGTCAGTGTAGATGAGAATATGATTATACCAATTGAGATGGATGTAGGATTGAAATTCTGTGTTGGTGTTCAGTGAGCCTTTAACTAGACCAAGATTTGTGAGTATAGGAGGGGAGTAGGTTAAAGCACGGAAGGGGATGGAATAAAGGGGATTTCTTGTAAAACAGGTGGCAGGATTTGGAAGTCTGGTAAATTTCAGGAAGCTATCTAACAAGCACGATATGTTTGGATTATCAGAAACAAGTTCAGATAGCTGGGATAGGCGGGATACTAAAGGATGGGATGACAGCTGTAAAAGTTTGCAAACAAAACGATCGGAAAGGAATTGTCGGCGTATTGGGTAAGGAGGATCAACACATTCAACTTGAAGTGCGTTGGTAGGAGAAGACCTCATTGCCCCTAAAATAATACGAAGGCATTTATACTGAATTTTATTTAATTTTTCTGAGGCGGCTTTATTACAGGGGTCAAGTACAAAAAAGCCATAATCGATGTGGCTACGAATCAAAGCCTGGTACAGTAGTTTTTGAGAATATGGGTGTGAGCCCCACCACACCCCGGACAAAGCTCTAAGTGCATTAATACCTTTTTCGCATTTGTTAATAATATATTCTGTATGTGCAATTCCGTTCAGCCGGTTATCGAGAAAAATGCCTAAGAATTTAACTTTATTTACTACAGAAATATATTGATCCATAAATCTAATATTAATATTAGGAATGGATCTTTTTTTGCTGAACACCACCGCCTGTGATTTAGCTACTGATAGTGATAAACCATGATCAGATAGCCATTGGTCAAGATAGTGCAAAGCAGTATTTATTTGTGAAGTAATGTCCTCTACAGATTTTGAACTACCATAGAGAACGATGTCGTCATATTGAAGAATATTGCAAAAATTGTTGACAGACAAATCGAGGTCGTGGGTGTATATGCTGTACAGCAAAGGACTAAGGACCGAACCTTGCGGAAGGCCCTTCCAGACGAGTCTGGGTGGGACAGTAACTAGCTGATGCTTCACAGATACAGTTCTACTGGTCAGCAGATTACATATGAAATGCGTCAACCTCGCAGGAATACTCAGCTGTTGCATCTTCTGCCTGAGCAACGGAAGAAGAACATTATCATATGCAGAAGCAATATCCAAGAAAACAGCAACCAAATACTCACCCTTCGCAAAGGATAGTCGAATGTCTGTCGTGAGAATGCTGAGACTATCTATTGTACTTAGACCCTTTCTAAAGCCAAATTGAGAGGGTGCTAAAATGTTTCTGCTTTCCACTATCCATTCCAAACGATTTTTTAAAAGATGTTCACAAATTTTGGCTAGAGTAGAAGAAAGAGCAATGGGTCTATAGGAGTTTGGATCTGAAGGATTTTTACCAGGTTTTAGGATGGGGATAACTACTTGTGATTTCCAGGATTCAGGAATCTTTCCTGAATCAAATGAAGCATTTATAATTTTTAAAAAATACATTTTGGATTTATCACTAAGTCTTTGGATAAAGGAATAAGGAACGCCATCTTCTCCTGGAGTAGAATCTTTTAAATCCGTTAAGGCAGTTATGAGTTCATCAAAGGAGAAAGGAGCATCCATCTCATCAGAGGAAACTCCTGGCGTGGATATAGGAAAGGAATCATGATATGGAACAAAGGGAGGAGCTAATTTGTTTGCAAAGTTGTAAAGCCATTCAGAAGGGTCATTGGAAGTAGTTTGTACAACATTAAGTGACCGACGAAATCTCCTAACGCTGTTCCAAACTACAATAGGAGGAGAACGGGGGTTGACGGATTCACAAAATTTGATCCAACCAAGCTTTTTCTTTTTAGAAATTATTTTTTTTAATTTGGCGTCACTATGCTGATATTCAATAAAATTCTCCACTGTCATAGAGACTGTATATGACACTTCAGCGCAAAACCGCTTGTCGACAGAATCAGTGCATTCCTGATCCCACCAAGGATTGGAAGGCAAATAATTCTGTGTGAAGCTTTTTTTAGGAATGTGGAGATCTGCAGAAGTCAAAAGGGCCAAGAGAAATTCTTCATAACATAAAATTACATTCTCATCATCAATGGAATCCGGAAGAGATTCAATCATATCATCAACAGAAGAAGAAAAGTCCAACCAGTTGGCCTTTTTTAAATTATATGGAAGCAAAGGTTTGAAAGCAGGAGGGGACATGTGTCTATTATTTAAAGAAAGGAGAATAGGAAAGTGATCACTACCATAGGAAGACGGGAGAACATTCCATGATAGTTGGGATGCCAGGGATGGGGAACAAAGTGATAAGTCAACAGCGGTTTTGGGATTCTGGTTTGGATTAACCCTGCGAGTCGGAGAGCCATCATTGACAATGCAAAGATTTACATCATCAATCATGTCAACCAACAAAGGAGAGAATCCATCACAGTAATAACACCCCCACAAAATGTGGTGAGCATTAAAATCACCCATAACCAGTACTGGACCCGGGATAGAGGATATGATAGAACGTAGCTCAGAAATGAGGGAAGTAGAAGGATGAGGGATATAGAGGGAAACAAAGGAAATATCAAAAGCCCTTATAGCTACAACATTTAACTGTTGACTATGAGGGGGGAGGGGAATAAGGGAAAAAGGAGTAAGGTTACGAATTAAAATGGCACAACCTGCAAACCCATCGCTTCTGTCATCCCTCAAACATGTGAAACCAGAGATTCCAAAAGGAGTATCAGGCCTCAACCAAGTTTCAGAGATGGCAATAACAACAGGTTCGTGCAAGTTGATAATAGTAATAAGCTCGTGCTTTTTAGCACGAACACTATTACTATTCCATTGTAGGAAGCGGACTGGGGCCATTATTTATAATTTTGAATAGATGTACTAGGTTTTGGGCAACGTTGGGCGGTAAAGGAATCTCATTACATGGAGAAATAATGTTAATGAGCATTTCAGTTAAGGAAAGGAGGAGATTTTTATAATTATCCATTGGATCACTATCCTTTTCTAGGATAGCGCAGCCATTGGGTAAGGAAGAAGGACAATTGCCAATAATGGCTTGGTGGGATTGTCTATCGTATCCCTTGCCCATAGGAGCATGAGGACGCGATTGACGTATTACAGTTTTACGGTAAGAGGATATAGGAGTAGGTGAAGGATTGGGGGATTTGGAATATGTAGGAGGGGTAAACATTTCTTTTGCTACGTCAGCATAGGATTTTTGGACGGTTGGGAAACGAGAGGAAGCTTCCATGTAGGATATATTATCCTGAGACATAACAATTTTGATAGACTGTTGTCTTGCATACTCAGGACAAGCCTTATCAATTGCAAAATGCTTTGCTGTACAATATAAACATGATGAAGACTCTTTATTAACGTCACATGAATCCCCATTATGAGGCTGAGTACATCTATAGCATCTAGGCTTCGATCGACACTGAGCTTTAATATGGCCAAAACGACAACAGTTCATGCATTGTATGGTCGGGAACTTATAGGGTTCTAAGGAAAGGACAGAACTGTAGCTAAACACTCGCTCAGGCAACATTTGTCCACGGAAAGTTATTACAACGGTTTGTGTTGGAACCCAAGTAACAACTCCCTCACTAACAACCTTACGATTCAGACGTCTCGCTTTCATGACAGCGCCACAGCCTGAAGGAAGCACAAGAGATTTGACAAGTTCCTCCATTGAAAAGTCAATGGGAACTCCCTTAGCCAGACCCATCTTAGTGACATTATAAGTCGGAATAATAGCTTTGTACTTGGCCAGAGCCAGGAAGGGATTATTCAAAAACTTATTGGCAGCTTGTGCATTGGAAAATTGAACAGATACTTTATTTCTGCCAATATTTTTAATACCGTCATTTAGTATTGAGTCAACTTTGTTTTGATGCAAAAATTGACCAAATTTTATAGCCCGTATAGCAGTTCCTGATGCAGGGTCTTCAACTTCCCGAGAGACTACAACAATAAAGGGACCTTTGTCGTCAACTGTGTAGGATTTAGGACCATCGGACATACTAGGGTGGACATATAAATTTTCATTAATAATATTCGCTGAAGGTAAATCGGTCATTGTCTTTTTAGGGACATTTTCGTCCGTAGCATTATTCTCGCCTTGGCGTTTTCTCGAAATATTATTTAAAATTTCCGAGACAGTCGTACCACCAGGGTCCGGTGGGTCGGGAGGCCGATCTTCATCCATACCTACCCACAATTTACAAACAAACAAAAATATAAAAAACTTACCGAAACGAACAACACAAAAACACAAATATTAATTTAAAACCACCAAATTATACTAAAACTACATATAACCAACTATTTAAACACTAATATCCAACAATTTTGCAATAAAATTTAGAATTTTTACAACCAAATCTCACTATACGTGTGTCAACCAGTACATACGCCAGCGAAAAAAAAACAAAGGGCAACTTTTCGTCGAATATCACACCTACATCTTTGATACTGCTAACGGGTTTAAATGGTAAATCTGCGAAAAAGTACTGGGTATTAGTTTTGACACGATTACGAATGAACGTAATACAATAACTTTTTTCGGCGTTAAGTACCTGTAACGTGTTCTGTTCTGTTTGTTTCGCACCAATTATATAACCTGAAATCTGAATAAAGAGCATCGAATCCTTTTCTTTAGTCTATTAAGTCTATCTAAATGAGTCTAAGTGTAAGCAACTAAATTTGTCGTTGTTGAACTACCTTTATAAAACCGTGTTAATGGTCGCTCAATCTTATAATGCTATTATAATAGATTAACGTTATAATGATGTCACTATAATTCCATTTAATTCTTAATATTTAATTTTAATTTAATTTATTTATTTTGTTTATTTTAAAACATATTAGCAAAGTTATACAAGAAACAATTTGTACGATAATAACCGCATTAGCGAAACACTGTGTCGCGGCTATTAACGCCCACCTCACAAGCGTTGCTTAATATCAAAAAATAAATTACTAACTGTTTGAAGTATATATATGAAAACAAAGCAAAATTACAATAAAATAGAAAAAAATAATAATAATAATTATAAAGTAACGTAAAATAAAAATATGCGTAGGTGTTTGTGGGTGTGTGTGTTTGTGTGTGCGTGAGTGTGTGTGTGTGTGGGTAATTTAAGTCTCATATAGATTTTGTTTTGTAATTTAAGTCTCATATAGTTAGGATACGGATAAGATTTTCTGTGTCATCATAATTTAATGTTAAAAGCCAATTTCTTAATTCAATTTTACACCTTCGTAGGGTTAGGCGGTGGATTATAATTTTTTCATTAACTATATTATATAGCGTTGGGCATAAATAATAGTATTGTTTATTTGAAGAGGCTAAACGGCGATGTTCAATTTGACAGACTTTATCGTCTCTGCGTTTCAAAGTTACACTATCCGGGTTGTAAAATATTTTTTTGTGTTTCCGTAAAATAGCTTGCAAGATAAACAATTGTCGAACACTCAGTACATTACAAACTGTATACAAATCTGTAGTTGAAAAGCGCCTAGGTTTGTGTGTCATTACTTTTAAAATACATCTTTGGGCTCTTTCCAATCGAAGCATCGTGCATTTCGATGTTCCACCCCATGCTGGAATGCAATAATTCAAAATAGACTGCACAAGAGAAATATAAACAATTTTCAAGATTTTTTGAGTTGCACTAGACCTAAGTTTTCTAAAAACATATGTGAGTTTCCTTAATCGGGATACTGTATGTAGCATTTATATGTTCAGTCCACGTGAGATTTTCATCTAGGGTTACCCCGAGGTATTTTATAGTACGTGATCGACTAAGCGGGCAGCAATCGCAAAAATAACCTTGATCTGGACATTTGTGTGCAATGATCGAATACGATTCATATGGAATTTGGGATTTATGGCCAAAGGTAATAAATTTGGTTTTTTCAATATTTAGTGTCAATATGTTACATGATAACCAATTGATTATAGTAGTTAGAGCTTTTTCACTATGCTTACGTGCATCCGACCATGTGTTACCATTAACGATCAGAGCAGTGTCATCTGCGTAAGTAATAATTTTACAATTTGGAATTTGTAGCTTGCACAGGTCGTTAATATATATTAGAAACAGGACAGGTCCCAGCACACTACCTTGTGGCACTCCGAAGGATATATTTTGATCGCTACTTATTATATTATTTATGGACACACACTGGGTTCTTTCACTGAGATAGCTTTTAAAAAGGTCATACACCGTTCCTCGTATACCATTTTTTTCTAATTTAGAAAGGAGAAGTGGGATTGAAACAGTGTCGAAGGCTTTTGATAAGTCTAAAAAAATACCAACAGTTTTCATTTTTTTATCAATATGTTGAACGGCGGTATTTACTAATTTCATGAGTGCATCCTCAGTAGACCTATTGGCCCTAAAGCCATACTGATTATCTTCAAGCACTTTATATTTATCTAGGAACGAAATAAGTCTCTTATAAATTATTTTTTCAAGAATTTTGGACAAAGAACTCAAAATGGAGATAGGTCTATAATTGTTGACGGATTCACTGTCGCCGTTTTTATAAATTGGATAGATAATAGCTTTCTTAAAAACCCTAGGAAATATGCCCTTCGATAAACACAGATTGAACAGCCCAGTTAATGGAGGAGTCAAGACGTTACAGTTCAAGTTACAGTTGCTTTTAGTATCGAGGTCGAAATACCGTCCCAGCCCACCGCGCAGTTGTCCTTAAGTTGGCCGATGATATATCTGATTTCAGACTCATCAGTGTCATTAATAACCATCGAAGTGGACATAAATTGACTATTTGGAATTTTAATGTATTCCTTATACTTAACGGATGGTAGAATGACCTTAGATGCAATCTCTCTCCCTATATTGGCAAAAAAATTGTTAACACCATTAACTGCTTCGTGTGCATCATTCGCTGATTTTAAGAGGTGGCTTGACATATTCGCTTTTTTGTTAGGTAAATTACCAAACTGTTTAATTAAGTCCCATGTCTTTTTTTAATCTTTCCTAGCTTTAAAAAATTCATCACTTTCATAATTTATTTTAATTTTCTTTAATAAATCATTACAAAAATTCTTATAACGATTATACGATGATTGTAAATCTATGTTATTAGGATCTTTTTTTACTTTCCTGTACAGTTTATCACGGTTTCGTATGCAGCGCAATAGTCCTGGGGTTATCCATGGCTTTAATATTCGTCTTTTATTGGAAACGGATACTTGACGAGTATGTTTTTTTATGGTAGATGATATGATTGATACTAATTTGTTTGCAGAGTATTCAGGATCAGCGGAGGTCAAAACATCAGAAAAATCAGTCTTCCTAATGTCGGCAATAATAGCTGATTTATCAATGTGGAACGATGTTCGTATTTTTGTTATTTTCTTTATTTGTATATCACAACAAACTATTATAGGATTATGATCGGTAAAAAGAGAATCTAAAACGAATGAATTAGCAGCCTTATCAGTTTTAAGTAGAATATGATCTAGACAACTATTATTTCTGGTAGGAAATAAGTGGCCTGGTAACAGACCGTGTAAAGCACAAAGGTTTAGGTAATCATCTGCTCGTATATCCTTTGACATTTTGCCAATATTAATATTTATGTCCCCTATAATTATTTTTGTTCTAAAATTTACTATTGAACTTAATGCATTGTCCAGGCTATTTATGAAAGATGCGATATTCGTATATGATGGTGATCGATATAGCGCGATAAGAGCAATACTACTAGAGAATTTAATGAGTAAACAATTTGCTTCATCAAAGACAGGCTCCACTACTTCACAAATCATATGATCTCTTATATAAACTATAACACCATCATTTTGGTTGCTATGACTTGACTTAAAGAAACAGAAATTAGGAATGTTGGGTATGACTGTGACTTTGCTCAACCAACATTCTGACAACACTACCACATCGATATTATAACTTAATCTTTCTAATAATACTAAAAGGGAATCGAAATTACAAGAAATGCTTCGAATGTTAACATGAAGGACTTTTAGCCCTGCATCCAATTTGAGATATTCATTATATTGCTCAGGAGTACATATTTGTGAGTCTGACACTGATATATTTTCAATATTTTCTACAGTTGATTTGTCAATTAGCATATTTGTTAATATTTATAACGCGAGTGCAAATTGCTATAATCAAAATTTTTTGTGTGATTTTTAAAAGACTTAGATTAGAAAAACCAGCGTGAATTATGTGTTTAGTTCTTTTTGAGACTTTGTAATTACAGTTAATATTTAAGTTGTAAGTTGATTTGTGTGTGTTGTAAATTTTTTTTATGCTGTGTAATTTTGCGAAATTGTTAAAAATTATGCTCATAAAATAATTATACATAACAAATAGTACATAAAGACAATGAGCGTAAACTTTATAAGCAAAAAAAATAATTAAATCTAGATTGAATACAAAAAAGATAATACGAATAGACATTAAAACGGCTAGTCATTTCATGGCTCTTAAGACAGACAGATCGTCCTCATCTTTTATAATTTTGAAACTTTAAGTTTGAATATTGAGAAAAAACACCACAAATAAAATAAAAAAAATGTGAATATTTTTGTGTACCTACTTGTTCGTACAGATACTTACGACATATTATAATTATTACGCTCGCTGAAGCGAAAGAGACCTTACATGAAATCACGAATTGCTTTATCTGTAAGAGATTATTTTGCTCTAGTTATATTTTTATAATGTGAATGGTGATGTCAATTCAAATAAACTCTCAAATATAGCGTAAAGCTGTAAAATAAACTAAAATATGCCTTTACGTTCAAATACTTATGTTATTTTCTTTCTTTCTTTAGTGTCTATTATTAGTCTTTAAAAAAGGCAAAGTGCGAGTGCAGAGTCGTCCATAGATGGTTCCGTACCAATTTTAGAATTGTAGATCAACGTACAAGTACCATTTATAAAAATTGACAAATACAAGTTGCATACGCCCGTATGCAATGAATTACTTTTATAAGTTCTTAATAGGTTTTAAATAAAAGCCATTTTTCGATTTTTCCTTTATTTGTATTGCAAGCTCTAATTAACTATCAAATTCAAAGTTAAATTGCGTAATTATGGTGCAATTCGATTTTGAATTTGATTGTATGATTAGATTTGATTTTATGGTATACTAAAATATCTATGTGTAAAATATCTAACAGGTTTTGATTACACTGTGAATAAAACAAAACAAAATTAAATTTGCAGGCGTATGCACTCATTTTATATAAAATAATTAACAAATATATGTTTGTAATGATTTTCTATTATGAAATAACTATAAATTTTCAGTATATGCTAATTCATAACCATAAGTCCTCGGAAAGTACACTATAGGTTTTGATTATTAAAATACAGTAAAAACAATGCATAAATGTTCG
Organism: Heliconius himera; assembly: GCA_021202915.1. Classification (NCBI taxonomy): domain Eukaryota; kingdom Metazoa; phylum Arthropoda; class Insecta; order Lepidoptera; family Nymphalidae; genus Heliconius; species Heliconius himera. The sequence continues at coordinate 447,971 of JAJHJA010000511.1, read as the reverse complement.
TGTCTTTTGAATGAGTAGATATAGAACCTTAAATTTTTTTATGCTCTAAGGGATCCTAGATCTGAATATTTGAAATATATATCAGCTTGATACCTTCACGCGACTTTGAGATCGGACAACAAAGTGATTCTTATGGAATCACGGATTTCGTTTTTATTTTCATTTGAGGAATCCTAAAAAACTTCATTGCGTTCCTAACTTTCGTCGAATACTGTTGGCATCTCGATAATCTCGTAATGATTAACATTACTTTATATTTGATCGTAAAGCTCTCCAGGTTAACAGAGTTTCATATAAATAGAAATCAATATGACTATATTTTAAAAAGAAAATAATAAAGACTATTTATTTTATTTCGTACGTTGTTTTTCTAATTGATTTGGGATTTAGATAATTAATTGAATCTACTAGTTCAAATAGTTGTTTAATTGTTTTCGTTCCAGTTTAGAGTTTCGCAATAGAAGTCTATTAGGTATAAGTATAACTCAAAATTAGGAAGTGAAACTCAATATACCTACTCGAATATTTTTTTTTATTTACACAATTTACATATGTACCTATATAAATAGAGATTATTATAATAATTATTAGGCTTTATTGAAAAATAATTTTGATTTTTTTTGTGAAAATGAAAGGCAAATTTTATTGTATTTTCTATTATGAAATCTATTATTTTTTTTTTAATAATTCAATTCACACAGAATAAATGATATAAGTCCAAATAAAACGTATTATGTTAGTTAAAAAAAGGTAAAGTGCGAGTCGGACTCGCCCACCGAGGCTTCTGTAACAATATCAGGATTATAGGTCAACGGGAAGAGTAACTTATAAAAATTACCACGCTTCAAAAATTTACCCTTTTCATTAACGATATATCTCTTTCCAGTAAGTACTGTTTAACTGACAAGTAAAGCATAGCATAGTTCTGTTATGCAGCGTAGAACGAGCGTTTGCCTACATGCAAACGCTCGTTCTACGCTGCGATGTCTACGTCGCTCTACGGAGAGTGTTGTAGGAACTAAGATAGAATTCGTAGAAAATAGAAGTTTACATTTCATAATTTACCTAAATGAAGTCGCGGGCGGCCACTACGAATAAAATAAAATTCGAAAACTAATAAATCAAGTGACTACAAATATCCTTTATATCCTGAACATATAAAATTATAACAAATGGGGAAACCCGAAGCAGATATGAAATCTAATCTAATAACTTTTAATTAATTAAGCCGACGATGCCACCTCATTTCCAAGTCTCTCTGTTCAGCAGCCAGATTGATTTGCTTTTCTCTGTTAGATATAATCTTATGCCTTTAGAAATTCCTGTGTATATTTGTACTATTTATTATGAACATTACGATTTTGTCTTATTTCTTCACGCTTTGTTACGCATAGAAAATGTCAAAACTCTCTCCACTTTTAGGAGATGAAATGAAATGTAAACTAATCTATTCTTCTGTATGGGGGACCGAATCCACGGCTATCGTGCTTAAATTTAGGCGCTATGCTAGTGCGCCACAATGTTCTCAATTGTTAAATAAAATATTGTATGTATTATTTTCATTGTAAAATCCTAAAAACAATTGTTATGTTTCTATTTTATCTTTATTCATTATTTAAACGTCGAACAATGTAACATAAGGGAACAAAAGAATGCAATGAAATTGGGGTGAACCTTTAAGAGTGATAGCGAGGTCAGGGTTGGATTGTTCGTTGGAATGGTTCAGGCTACCTAAAGGCTTTATGAACCGTGGAGTGGACTTATAGCCTTTTCTCTGTAAGTGGATGACACTTTCAGTAACCTTATATTTCTACGATGGAGGTCTACAAGTATTTAGACTAAATGTTATTGATAGTTTTGAGTTGTTTCCAAAAAGTTTCGATTTAAGATTTTATTTATTTATCTAACTTGTGCTGAATATAATCACTAATAATCATAATAACCAAAGTCAAAATCGCGTGAATGTATCAAGCTAAAATTCATTTCAAATATTCAAGTCTATAGAGTACTTCCCAAGGACTAAAGTTATGAAATTTAGCACAAAGTACGAACTCACATTACAAATAAAAAAAATCCGAAAGTAAAAATTTAGAATTATTTAATTATTACCTACAAAAAATACAAATTTATATTTGTCATTAATTTCATATAAAATGGGTGCATGCGCAGAAAACTTTAGTTTTTCTATTTTTAATATTCGCCACGTAATAAAAACCTATTGTGTATTTCCCGCACACTTACTATCATGAAATTTGGCAAGAAATGAAAGCTTGCGATATAAATAAAGGAAAAAATCCGTAAATTCCTAAAATTGCAAAATTTAATTAAAAATTATACAATCCTCAAATTGGTACAGAACCCTCGGTGAGTCTGAACTAACACTTGGTCGGTTTATTTAGACTTAATAATAATGGAAACTTTTTACACAAAAACGCATATAATATTTTTAAACATTTTTAAAGTGTTATTCCACACTTAGGAAAGATTTTTTTCTAAATAAGTACGCATATAATATATTTGTGTGAAAAGACATATTTTAGTTTAAATGCAGCTTCACGCTGTGTTCCTAACGGGGTCCTCAAGAAGTTTATTTGAATTCATATCACCATACGCAGTAAAAGCTTACGTACTTTGCACAATAACAGATTTAAGGAATACTAGATTATTTACGTCTATCCTGCTATATAATAATAATATAAGCTAATAGAGTGTGAAGCTATTACATAGAATATCCGAGTTCTAAAAAATGTAAAATTGTGAATAAGCATAAAGAAGAATTACTTAAACTGCATTCAACTATTTGAATCCAAATCCAGTTCACTATCTCACGGATTACAGCATTATAGGAATTTAAATTTACAGGTACAGGCGGACCTGTAATGGAGATAACCATTATTCCTTGCATTTTACATTCCCCCAAAACCGCGTTCACAGCTACAAATTGATATATTAAAACGCACGCTTGTACTCTACGACTGATTTATACTATATGTGTAAAAAAATAAAATTAAATACTATTATGCGACTGGTTGTGGGTTCGATCCCCACCCACTCAATACATCCCAATGAAATATTTAATATTTTAATTACTTCACTCTGCTGTCGAGGCAAAACGTGACATTGAGTTCCACCACTCATCACGCAATGTATCCAAATTTCGGTTTAAAGTGGGAAGCGAAGTATGTTAACACTAGTCTCCAGGTGCCTACCCCTGCCTGTCACCTGCGAAATTCAGCGTGATAGTAAAAAAAATATCATATGACATATGTTGAAAACTTTTTTATTGACTTAGAAATCTATACACATTTTTTCATTATCTTTTAAGAATAATTTTAATTGATATATCTGGAGTATAGAGATAAAAATGAAAATACACTGTATTTCATTTTGTTCAGGAGTTAGCACGTAAGTCACGCTGCATTGCGGATGTGAAGATGTTATATTGTTGGCGGTTACTTTAACTTTTATCCTGTTTTATACGAACCAGTGCTGTGTAATACAAAAATATTATTTTACATTACTTTATTGGAACAAGTGAAAATAAATGTTTAATACATTTATTTTCGAACGCATTCGAGAGCATTGTCAAAAATGTTTTATACTAGTATATTACGTTATACGTACAGTATTAAAATAAGGGCAAGGTATGAAAATTGTAATGTAATGTAAAAAAATATATGAATGACAGGCATGACTATTATAAGAAAAATATTCAAAAAGGGAAAAAAGTGACGGGTGGTGCCATATTTTCAAATTTTCTAGATGTGAGAGAGCTGGTAAGTAGTTATTTATAGTTCGCTCCTTGTTTAATGTTATAATCCAAAAATTTGGTTGAAATTAAAGAAGATTTTTTTTCTATTTGCAAGATATCAGAAAACTGTTATACAAAATCTCGCTGCATACCCCACACAGCAGGGTAGGCAGGGGGAACCTAGTGTTAAGACACTCTGTTCCCCACTTTCTGCCGAATTCCGAAGACATTGCATATTGAGTGACAGAACTCAATGCCACGTTTTGCCTTGACACCAGAGCGAAGAAACGGAAGTATAAATTTAAGTAAATATTTCCTCTTCATCTTCATCTTCAATCGACTGGTTGTGGGTTCGATCCTCGAGTGCGGACAACCAGTCGATTTTACAGTCACACTATGTGTCCCTGCGCCACGACTGGCCTCCTATACAAAAATCTTTTAAATTTTTATGATGCAGTATTAAATACCGTGCCTCTCGGTAAATCCGCCAGTAGTGGTAGAAAAACATTGTAAGTTTATAGAGATATAAATGATATTTTATTAAGATAAATAAATATTATCAATAGATAGCTGTGATTATTCTAATGATATTTTTTTTGCTTCACGCTGCATCCCTCACATAACCTGTAACCTGGGAACTTACTTTTAAGACACTCCACTCAGTTCCTATCACGGCACTCCCGTTCCCCATCTAATAATGTACCGATATATTATAATAATATTATATAGTGGAAATAAAAACAGGGATTTATCCTGTGTGCACATTTGTAAAAACAGTAAAAAAATATATATACTTAAAAATATCAAGTTACAAATTTTTTGGAAGTTTGAGGAGGTTTTATCAATACATTTTTTATATCCATTTTCCATTTTTAAAGTAGTAAAAGTTTAGTAACATATTCATGCAATTCCGCATTGCAAGTATATATTTAATCCATTGCCGACAGAGTTTTTTTATTGATATTAAATTGAAGCGGTTGTCATGATCTATCAATAGATTAGAAGGCCATTAAAGAAAATTACACTTGTATGATCTTAAAATTTATATAAGCATTCATAATTTAAATATTTTAATTTTAATTCCCTACTATAAAGCAACGACTAAATATAGAAAATTATTCATCATTTTAACAAATACCTAGATGTAAGTTTTGAAACCACATTATTATTCATCCCATTATTCAAGTTGTTGTGAATAATAAGTTAAGAAAGCAAGCTAGTCTGGAAAGTTTATACTGCAATTATTCTGGTAAAACGAACAACACTGAGACTATACTGTTAAGGTTTGGTTGTTTTTTTTTTATTTTAGAAAGATATCAATAAAATTTTTCTATTAATTCCCTCATACCAGGAGGTAGTAACAATATATGAGTAAATTGAAGAGAATATTATATATTGTAGTGTAATTGAGTGTTTTTGTCATCACTGTTTTAAATGAAACCACAATTTTAACTACTCTATGAAAACCTAACACAATTAAAACTAAAGAGATTTTTCCAAAAATAAAAGTGTTTTCAAACAAAAATTCAAACAAAAAAAACGCCATTTGTCAAGAATGACGCACACAGACACAAACATATCAAAGCGATAACGCCGCACTCGCCTCATTCGGAAATCGAGTCGTAGGTAATGGCTGCGATGTTGAATTGCTTAAAATAGAACGAGAGATATCCCTTTCTCGTCATAGTATGTTTTTTGAGAATGAAAAGTGGCAGATCGGCAACGCTTAGTAGTATTTTTGTAGTAGTAGGTGTTTACGTTATTGGTCACTGCGTCACACGAAATACAGTGTGGATAAACATCGTGAATTGAAAAAATAATCCTACGCCTAAATTGTTGAGGTATCTTGATTAATTTTTTTCGGTATAGGTTTGAAATTTTTTATCCTATATGCTGCTCCCGTGAAAGGAGCCCAGACGCTTCCATCCTGTATATTATATACGATCAGAAAAAAAATCATCACCTATATATTAAAAATAAAACGAACTCCAAAATACCACATAACCTAAAGATTCTATTCAAAAGAGCTTACTGTGAACGTCAAGAAAGTAGAAATTAGATTCTTTCCTTTTTATTACGGCTAGTATCGAAAGGCAGTAATTAAATGTCCTGACTCGACCACTTTCTCAACTCTTATTACAAATTGATTTAAAGATCGTTGGCCCTTTCAAATTTAGTCTCCTCATTTTTGGTATAAACTAATTAATTGAACTGAACAAGGCGAAGACAGTAATTTATTTAGATTTTTTTAAACATATTTTTTTGTATAGAACTTTTTTATAGGTAAGTATTTTGTTTAGAATACAAGTAAGTAGTCCAATTATATTGGAAAAATTGTTAAATAATTTTGAAAATTATAATTTTATCTAAGCTATCGCGAAATTGCAAAATTTTTTATCAGGGTACGATAATTGTAATTCAGATTAATTTTTATATTTCATAAAATGTGTCCACTTTTTTTTCATTAAAAATTAAATAAATACTACTACTTACTATATAGGTCTGTCCGTCTGGCAGTCCGTCCGTCTGTTAGGACAATTTTCTCAAGACACTCTCCAAGTGGACCTGGATATAAAATTAATTCATATTCAAGTCCACTTGGAAGGAAGTTCCACAAGAACTCCTTGGCACACAGACAAATTAAACTCCTATGTTAACAAAATCAAAAGATACGAGCATTTATGTTTTGTTTTCGCCATAATATGGCGAATACATATTATGTTCTATTAATTGTCCTAAAAATGAGGCAATAAATAAAAACTTACAATGCAAACAAAAGAAAAACTGTAAAATATTAAAAATTGTAAGAATATCGCAACTCATATGTATTTGTAGTTAATTTTATACAAAAATTATGTATACAACTGCAAATTTAAGTTGGTCGACTTTACTAAGTGTACTTCCCATTGACGTATAACCATAAAATTGGTAGGAGAACCTCGATGGGCAAGCCCAACTCGCACTTGATTAATTTTTAAGTTTACTTGGTTAACGTTAAATTTCATTAGCTAGTGGCAGGAGATGGAGAAGATTATTTTCATTTCATCAAAATCGGAGAGAATGCGAAAACATTGGTAAAAGTAATATATAGAATACAGACTCGATATCTTCAGTTAGTCGGAAGAAGTCCAGGAACAGGAACATAAGAGTGTTACTGTAACGCGATAGTTGTGGGTTCGATCTCTACGCCGGGGATTGATTTATTATATATTTTTTATTTATTCGCTCAGGCACCAAGACAATAGCCCAGCGTTGAAATCCGCCACTCAACACGCAATGCCTCGAAAAATTTGACGGAAAGTGAGCAATGGACTTTCATAACACTATCCCTTGCCTCTGTTTAAACGTACTATAAGTTTTAAACGTGCAATAATATATTATTCTTAGTCTACAGAGACTAACGTGCCCCGCTTAAGCATTATTTTTAAATTATCACCAGTATATAAAAATATTGATGTTAAGATTTTATCGTCGAGGCAGTAAATTTAATATCTAAGATTAGGTATAGTGGGAACTGCGAGCATCATTTATACGTCCTCTTGAGCTCACTGTAATCGTAAAACAGAAAACATAAAATATTAAATAACGGTCATTAGGATTAGATTAAGAATTTTTTGACTAAAAAAACAGTATTTTCTCTGTATGCCGCACACAGCAGCGTAGGCAAGGGGAGCCTAGTGTTATATTAGAATATTGGTTATTAATTAAAACGATTACTTGTGGACACTTATTTATTCTCTTAGAGATATTTAGTACAGCCATTTGCAAGAACACTTAGTAACAATAGAATAAACAAAAATTATAGACCAATGCCATAGATAATTTTGCTACTTAATATGAAATAGTTAAATTAAACTTTCTTATATCTAATACTCCCACTAAAATTTAACTTTAACTATAAACAAAAACAATCAACCAATATCATATAAAATCTGATCTCTTAGATATACAAAAGTTTGAGTAGGTAATGCTTTAGTTAAAATGTCTGCTAATTGACAATTACTTGGAACATAATTAATTTTGATTAAACCTAGCTCAACCTTTTCCCTTACAAACTTATATTTAATATCTATATGTTTTGTTCGCTTATGATAAACGGGATTGTTAATTAATTTAATTGCACTCTGGTTATCTATATTTAATGTTGTACAATCATAACTTTCACCTAAATCAGACAGTAATTGCTGTAACCACAATATCTCTTTAGCACTTTCACTAGCAGCTACATACTCAGCTTCTGTGGTGGACAGAGCAATAGTCTTTTGTTTCTGGCTAGACCATGTAATTGGTCCTCCATTCATCATAAACAAATATCCTGTAATGGATTTACGTGTATCTATATCATTTGCAAAATCTGAATCTGAATATCCAACAAGACCACTACTTTCTCCACTATATTTAATACATAAATTTTTAGTTTTTATTAAATATCTAATTACATGTTTAAGAGCATTTACATGCTGTGGACCTGGATTGTTTACATATCTACTTAATACATTGACAGCAAATGAAATGTCTGGCCTTGAGACAGAACTTAAAAACAGTAAGCAGCCTATAGCTTCTCTATATGGAAAATTAACAACAATTTCATCAGAATTTTTTTTAAGAATGACATTAACATCTGCTGGAGTGTTGACAGGATTTGCATCACTCATACAAAATTTATCAATAATTTGATTAATATAATTTTCTTGATGAATATATAAACTGTTATCAACATAATCTATTTGCATGCCCACAAAATATTTAAAGCTTAATTCTTTAATTTTAAAAGCTTGTTTTAAATATTCAATTATTTCTTTTATAAGTAGTTTATCTGAAGATATTACAAGGGCATCATCAACATAAATGATTAAAAATACTTTAGTTCCATTAAATAAACCTATGTAAATACATTGATCAGCCTGAGATTGGACAAAACCATATTTAAGCAAGAATTCAGTAAATGTTTTGTTCCAGCATCTAGATGCCTGTTTTAAACCATACAAAGATTTATTCAACTTTAATACAAAATTACCTTTAATTGACAAACCCTCAGGTATATCTATAAAAATATCCTCTTCGAGAAAACCATTTAGAAATGCTGTCTTTACATCAAATTGTTGAATTTGCAAGTTAGCTTTTGCAGCAACAGAAAGTATAATTCTTATAGAATCATAACGAGTTGTTGGAGAGAATATTTCTTGATAATCAATATCCTTTATCTGATTAAAACCTCGTGCGCATAATCGAGCCTTATAGCGCTCAATTTGATTATTGTCATTCTTTTTAATGGTAAAAATCCACTTAGTAGTAAGAGTTCGTTGATCAGACCTTTTAACCGCAGTCCAGGTTTTATTTTCTTTATGAGCAGACAACTCTTCTTTGATAGCTTTAGACCATTCATTCTTTTGTGAACCATTTAATGCTTCTGCATATGTTCGAGGTAACGATAGCTCTGCAAGATTTACTTCATAATTTCTATTAACACGTGGTCTCAAATTTATTGTGTGTACTGTTGAATCTTCCAGTTCTCTTGATGGTTCATAATCTGGGTCGTCACTGTTACCCCCGATACAACTAAGCATGCTATCTTCACTCTCTGCTGAAAAACTGTCCACTAAAGTATCATCTGCATTGGACTCTTGTACGTCACTTTTATTTATTTTTGTGATTTCTTCATCAATAATACTTATTTGAGCAATGTTTTTCCTTGTACTTGGAATATAATGTTCAACAAATAATACATTTCTTGAGATTGTTATCTTTTTTGTATTTTTATCATACATTCTGTAGTTGATGTTATCATAGCCAACAAGAATCATTTTCTTGCTTTTCTTCTCTAACTTTGTTCTTAATTGATCTGGAATGTGAACATAGCCAATACTACCAAACACCTTAACATGTCCTAATTGGGGTTTAATTCCATTCCACAATTCATAAGCTGTTGTATTTGGAGTCTGGGTAGAGGATGTTCTATTTAATATATATGTAGCACATTGTACAGCTTCTGCCCACAGCTCCAATGGGACATCACGTGCATACAACATTGAACGTGCACTCTCCACTATGGTACGATTTTCCCTTTCTACTCGACCATTTTGTTCTGGTGTAAATGGTGCAGTACGCTCATGAACTATCCCCTCTCTCTCTAAATACTCCATAAAAGCTTTATTTACATACTCTGTTCCATTGTCAGTATGTAGTGTTCTGACATTATGCAAAAACATGTTCTTAATCATAGCATTGTACTTTTTGAAGATTTCTAAAATTGGGACAGATTTGGGGAAGATTTCTAAAATTGGGAAGATTAATAAAATATACATGCCTGTAGCTTGTTGCAGCATCCTTAAAAAGTAAGAAATATCTCATTCCTTGAATAGATGAAATACTCATAGGTCCACAAACATCGCTGTAAACCAGGTCACCAGGCTGTAATTCTCCTCGCTCAGATTTTTGAAATGGGAACTTGCATTGTTTCCCATATGCACATGCTTCACATACAAAATTATCTTGTCCATTGTCAATTATTTTCAATCCATTCACAATACTATTTGCACTCATATTTTTAATTTGTTTTAAATTAATATGTCCTAACCTTTCATGCCACATTTTCATATCACTTTGATTATTTTGAACCAAGTTACATGTATCTGGAACCACTTTTTTAATATTCAACTCATATAAATTGTTTTCTTTAATATTTGCACTCATCACCACTTTATTATTTTTATAAATCAGGGCACTTGTGTCTTTCTTTACAATAGAATAGAATTTTCTTATTATCACTCCTTCAGAGAATAAGTTTCTTCTTAAACTTGGAACATACAACACATCATTCAGTTCACTAGTCTCCCACTGTTCATTAACATATCTCTGTATCAATACTTTTCCAATGCCAGATACTTCCACAGATTGTTTATTTCCCAATGTCAACGACTTCTGGTTACATTCAGAGAGTTCCAAAAAGAAATCTTTTCTAAAAGTCATATGGGCAGAGGCACCACTATCTAAAATCCAAGTATTCTCTTCAATATTATTTGAATTATTCTCCACATAAAAAGCTAACATATCTGCACCTTCTTGCTGAGGTTTTCTATTGTTAGATTTTCTTTTAGCATGACATTCTCTAGCAAAATGTCCTCGCTTGCCACAATTATAACATTCAAATCTATGTTTATTTGACTTATTATTCTGATTTGTATGTCTCTCACTCGGTACATGTTTACTTTGATTTGACTTTGTTTGCCATCTTTTATTGACAACAAGGAGAGCTGTCTCCTGCTCCTCTTCACCTGCTAAACTCGCTTCTTCATCTAATAAGCGTGCAGTTAGATTAACAATAGTTTGTTGTTTTGGCTCCAATGACATCCACGCTTGTCGCAGTGCTCTATACTTAGAAGGCAAAGTTCCTAGTATTTTTGTTATGATTGCCATATCGCTGATAGCTTCACCACTTTCTTTTAATTGTTTAGCTAACGTTTCCACTTTTGAGATGTGTTGAGCTATATTGTCAGATGGTGACATCTTGTACTTATAAAATTTTTCATGTATTAACATTTTGCACAATTCACTTTTTTGTTCATAAATTGATTCTAATTCTGACATAATTTCCAAAGCAGTTTCGCAATTTTCTATTACAGTAATTTGTTTGAAGTCCATTGAAGAAGTTATGACGAACATTGCCACGCCATCACTTTTTAGCCAATCTGTACACTGTCCTTGTGGTTTTGGTTTCGATATATCTATCCCTTTAGCTTTCAGAGCACACTTTATCTGAAACTTCCACTGACGAAAGTTATAGACTAAGAGGTCGCGGGATTTTTCGTAACGATCACGGATACGGCCAGATTGAATTCTATGGGTTGTAGAGCAGTCCCCTCATGTGAATGGTCTCGGTCTGCCTGCTCTCAGTGGTTGCAACTCCGAGATATAGAGCTTAGAAGAGGCTTCATTGTTACGAAAAAAAAACGATCAGGGAAATGGTCAGTTTTGGTGCACACTCAAAGTATGGCGTCTCCTTATTTGAAATAAGTTGGTCTGCCGGCTCTCAGTGGTTGCATTTCCAAGATATGATGCTCGCAAGTCACAATATCGTAGCGAAAAAAAAACGATAATGGAAATGGTCAGTTTTAGTATCAATTCGTAGTATAGAGTTCCCACAAGTAAAATGAGTTGGTCTGCCAACCCTCAGTGGTTGCATTTCAGAGCTATCATAGTTTAAACACTAAATATAATTTGTAAAGATAGTCTAAAAAACATCTAAAACTTGCATAATGCACGAGTTTTTCAAGTGGATGCGAGCCGCTGTAGTATGTGTCTATTTTTTGTTCATTTGTAGACAACAATGGCCAGGAATATCTAATGTGGAGCTCTAATAGACCAGCTAAAGTATAAGAATTAAAGATATGGTGTCTTAACAAAAAATGTTCAGTCTGATAAGTATTATTGATAGACCTACTAAGCTCGAGGGGTCGGGAAGATCTGATGTAGAACTCTTTTAGAACAGCTAAACTATAATAATGAGGTATATGGTTCTTTAACAAAAACTATTCAGTCTGATAAGTATTATTGATTGACATATCAACTCCAATGGTCAGGATAATGGAACTCTCATAGACCAAGAAAACTATATAAATTAGGAATATGGCTCCTTAGCATTTTTTTTGAGTTTGATCAATATTATTGATTCTTGAGCTGAATGTGTATTTAGCATGGCCTATTAAGCTCGAGAATCAGGAACATCTAATGGGAAACTCTAAAATGTCACTTGAAAAAATAAGAATATGTTATTGTGCCTTAGCAGTATTGCCTTAGCAGTTTTGGATATTTTAAAAATACAAAGTCATGAACATATCTTATACTTTGCAACGATCCATGTCCAAAAAATCAGTCTATCAGTATAAGTTGTTAGTAATTTACTTAGGTTGCACATAAGAAAGGTGCCAGGTTATCTTTTCCGTACACGTTCGATTTCTTATATATAAATATCGTTACGTGGATTCCATATTATCGCGCAGTATTCGAGACCACTACGGACTAAAGCATTAAAAAGAGCTTTTTTGGTTTTTATGGAAAAAGACAAGACAAACGAGAGTACAGGTCACCAGGTGGTAAGTGATCAACGCCGCCCACGACCCCGTGTAATACCAGAGGAGCTACAGGTGCTTTGCTGGCCTTTAAGGTGGAGATAGACGCGCTTTTTGAAGCTACCCAGATCGTATTGACCTGGAAACTCTACCGCAAGTAGGTCATTCCACAGTTGAGTGGCGCGTGGAAAGAAATTCCTACGAAATCACACAGTAGTGGAGTGCCACATATCCAGATGGTGTGGATGATACTTAAGTTTGTGACGTACTGTGCGGTTAGAAGATTCGGCGGCAAGTAACAGGTCAAACAGTTCTTCAGAACACTCTCCATGATAAATGCGGTAGAGGACGCACAGCGAGGATACATGTCTACGCAAAGACAATGTGTCAAATCCTGCACAGATCATTGGGTCCCCAAATATTTGAACCGCACTACGTCGCATGCGATCAAATGGGTCAAGCTAATACTGGGGTGCACCAGAACAGAGATGAGAACAGTACTCCATATTAGGCCGAACCTCAGCTAAACAGCGTCTACTGTGCTATCATCTGCATAGCAGTAAATGCTAGAATCTTCTTACATGTTGTTGATGTGTAGAAGAAACAACGTAGGGGACAGCACGCAGCCTTGGGGAAAACCAGCGTTCACGGGCATATATTCGGAGCAAAAACTTGATGCTGCGCCCAGTGAGAAAGCGGGCGATCCACTTGCATAAATTCTCGAGAAGCCCATAGGATGGAAGTTTATCAAGGAGCGCCCCATGCCACACTCGATCTGCTACTCCCCTTCTGCCAGGCCCCTTTCTATTGCTTACAATAGCCGCAGTCCAGCGGTGGGTTAGGTAAGATCACCGGTAAAGCGACCATGGCGGAAGCCATATTGACGGTGATTAATCAATCGGTGATCCTCTAGATCAGTGGTCCGTAGAGGTCTTAATATGGTCCGCGAACGATATCGCGAATCGAACCTACTACCCTACTGTGTGTGGGATACAGCGTGAAGCTGAAAAAAAAAGAGTCCACAGTCGTCGCGTAGTCACACGATTGTGACACTGAATTATAGAAGTTTCTCGTAATATATATATATAAAGAAACTTTAACATGGTTAATTTTTATTATACCTACATAGTGGTCCCTGCTACCAAGAATGATAAAAAAGTGGTCCTTGATCAACAAAAGGTTGGGAACCCCTGCTCTAGATAATGCTCTAGATGCCAGGAGCTGGCTATTATATAATATAAATATAATGATGCTCTCCATGACTTTTGAGAGTAGGGAGGTGATAGCAATAGACGTTTAGTTAGATGGATCGGAGCCATCGCCTTTCGGATCGGATGGATGAGAGCGCTCTTCCATGAGTCTGGGACTACGCCGACTGAGTAAGAGTGCCGAAACAAACGCGTTAGCACCGATGTCAGCTCAGGAGTACAAGAACGGAGCACTAAGGGAGAGATGCCATCTGGCCCGCACGACTGTTTGGTCGAACTTAACTTCAGGCATTGAGCTCTGGCACCGCGGGAAGGTCGGTGGGGTTGTTTCTTGGTGGATTTCGAGGCAAAGAGAGCGTCCAAGAGATCGGCTTCTCTTTTGCCGTGTGGACCAAGATGTAATTTCCTGTGCGTAGCGGCGAGAGCGAAAGCTGGCTAGGTTACCAAGTGCGGCCTTTGAGACCGCCCAGAACTGATGAGTTTCAGACGGATAGCTTCACGCCGATTTTGTATGTTTACGAGCGTTCGGGCTTCACGGATCATTCTAGGAATATATTTTTTTCTTTCTAGCGATGATTTAGGGCTTATTAAGCGCATGCCCATACTTGACATCGGAGATTTGTCCATTGACGGTAACCTTAAAACTTGCTGATGCGATGCGATGCTTCTAAATGACTTATGTATACTAGTACAGAAGAAGTATAAAAGAAAGATGCATGTTGTGGAGATGCAATCTATTCGGAGGATGTGCGGAGTCAGTTTAGGTGACCGAATGTGTGAATGTGAGTTCCACATGAGATGTTCCTGATCCCTGAGCTCAATATGTCGATCAATAATATTCACCAAACTCAAAAAAAAAGTGCTAAGGAACCATATTCCTAATTTTTATAGTATTGCTGGTCTATGAGAGTTCCATAATCCCGACCATCGAAGTTGATATGTCAATCAATAATACTTATCAGACTGAATAGTTTTTGTTAAAGAACCATATACCTCATTATTATAGTTTAGCTGTTCTATAAGAGATCCACATCAGATGTTCCTGACCCCTCGAGCTTAGTAGGTCTATCAGTAATACTTATCAGACTGAATATTTTTTGTTAAGACACCATATATTTAATTCTTATACTTTAGCTGGTCTATTAGAGCTCCACATTAGATATTCCTGACCATCGTTGTCTACAAATGAACAAAAAATAGACACATACTACAGCGGCTCGCATCGCATTGAAAAACTCGTGCATTATGCAAGTTTTAGATGTTTTTTAGACTTTCTTTGCAAATTACATTTAGTGTTTAAACTATGATAGCTCTGAAATGCAACCACTGAGGGTTGGCAGACCAACTCATTTTACTTGTGGGAACTCTATACTACGAATTGATACTAAAACTGACCATTTCCATTATCGTTTTTTTTTCGCTACGATATTGTGACTTGCGAGCATCATATCTTGGAAATGCAACCACTGAGAACCGGCAGACCAACTTATTTCAAATAAAGAGACGCCATACTTTGAGTATGCACCAAAACTGACCATTTCCCTGATCGTTTTTTTTTCGTAACAATGAAGCCTCTTCTAAGCTCTATATCTCGGAGTTGCAACCACTGAGAGCAGGCAGACCGAGACCATTCTCATGAGGGGACTGCTCTACAACCCATAGAATTCAATCTGGCCGTATCCGTGATCGTTACGAAAAATCCCGCGACCTCTTAGTCTATTATTTCCATCAAATTTTTCTAAACTCATTGACCGCGTGGTATCCATTTTGAGGTTGTTTTGTCACAAAAACTTCTCATACACGATTGTAACTTTTTCTTTGCAAATTTCTTTAATCCTTTATTTTAATTAGAGTCTCCTGGGCCCATAACCTATTAGAATATTGGTTATTAATTAAAACGATTACTTGTGGACACTTATTTATTCTCTTAGAGATATTTAGTACAGCCATTTGCAAGAACATGTTAAGACACTCCGTTTGCCACTTTCCACCGAGCTTTGCCTCGACACCAGAGCGAAGGAATGAAAAAAATGTAAATAAATATTTCATATCCTGGAGTGGGCATCAAATCCACGACCAGTCGATTTTACAGTCACACTTTGTGTGCGCCACGTCTGGCCTTACTTGTATTAATAGCTTTTAACTTTTACGAATGACTTCATAATTTTAAGTATAACACTTTATTTCTAAACATATAATTAAAGAAACTTATAAATTACAAGGTTAAATTGCGACGACTAAACATTACCATTAGTTTGATTGTAGAATTTAATTATATTTGATGTTCCGGAGCTAGATTTAACAATATGAACAAAGATGATCATCACAGAGTGATATAACATAGGTAGGTATACCAGTAGTTTCTCACTCTTCCTCCAGGTCATGTACAGAGTTGGCTGGGACCCGATGCGATATATATAAATTATTTTTTAAAATAAAAAATCGACTTCAAACAACGAATTAAAAAGTAAAAAATATTTTGACATAAAGTAATACATACTTTAATTTTGTTAAACAAAAATAATTAAAAAAAGATTTCATAAACTTGAAGTCGGTGCCAAGTAAAACAAAAAGGCTTAGTAATTCGTTATTGTAGTTAGCAACAATCTGACCAAATGAGAAGATCCTCTTTTTTGAAGTTGGTTGAAAAGAAATTCCAGAGGCCAGTTGTGGCGCAGTGGCACAAAGTGTGACTGTTAAATCGATAGGTTGTGGGTTCGATAATAAATGTTATGGTAAGTTAGCTAAAATACAAAAGTGCATTTAAATCGGTTAAGCCATTTCTTAGGTTAGATCGATTCGATCGATTATATTCTTAAATGCCCATAATAATAGTTTCTCTAATATAACTTCTATGTACGGACACCGAAGAGTTACAATTTTATTGTAAGTATCGATAAGTTGTGTTTTTTGAACATTGAATTGAATTCTTATGGGAATTACGGAAATGCAACTAAGATTTTAACAATTTTCACATTAGAAACCTTAACTGCTTTACAAACATACATTGTATATTACAACACGAACGTAATTAAGTGTATTAAGTAAATAATTCAGTAGTTTAAGCGGGCGAAACCGCGAGCACGTCGCTAGTTTATAATATTAGTATCATTAAATAGCGTTCACGTTGCTTATCGTTGAGTCATTGATATTTGTTAGATATGCCGAATAAGCTTTGCAATAAAAATATGTAATCATAGTTTTATGAACTTATTTTATTATCCCGTATGGTCTAGTGGCTAGGATACCTGGCTTTCACCCAGGAGGCTCGGGTTCGATTCCCGGTACGGGAATAACATTTTATTTTTTTAATTCTTTGAGTTCGTGTTTAATTATCGTAATAAATCAGCCACAGCAAAACAATTTAATAACTGCTGACGTTGAAGTGAAATACTGAAATACTACATTGAGAGGCCGGGAAAGCCTAGTAACAAGGCAGTCCGTTCTCCACTTTTCATCTGAATTCGTAATATCGCGTGTTGAATTGTGAAACTCAACGCCGTGTTTAATTTACCTCATCCTGAAAAAAAATTATACGTATCATAAAAATAATTGTACCTAATTTTTTTTTGCATTTCAACAACACTTAAAAATTAAAAATAATAACTTGAAAACTTATAATTGAAAAGAATGAAAACAAAACAACACGTTGAACAAAGTGTCTCGTTCCGTCCTCTTAATTACTTCGATCAGTTGCAAATAGGTTTGATCGGTACTTGGGGCGCTGAGATGTCACAGCTTGTTTTAATTAAAGGTACGACTTGCTTTGCTTCTTGTTTGTGGAGATTCCCGTAAGATAGAAGTACACTTTTTTAGTATAATATATTTTTTATCTTTATTTTGGCCACTGCGTTATTTATTTTTCTGTAATATAATCTGTAATGTTGTCTACGTTTCGAGTTCAATCATTGCTTGTCGAATGGCGGAACTCAACGCCAGTCATTTGCCTTGGTGTCAGAGCGAATAAATGAAAATAATAATAAAGAATAATGTCACCAAACTGTCGCGTTACAGTCACACCATTGTGCCCCTTCGCCGTGACGACCACAATCTATTATGTACGTGTTGTGGGTATAAATAAATAATTCATATACATCTGCAAATGAATTATTTATTTATTTTACATATAAAAATTTGTAACTGATCACTGTCTGTACATGGAAGGTATAGAGTGAAATCTAATATTGGGACAAATTTATCAATTATTATTAAATTGATAAATTGGTCTCAATACTAGATACGAGTACCCAAAATAATTATTTATAAAAATAAACAAACAAACTTGTCTGTGCGTTTGTACACACTGATCTAAGAAACGACTTAACCAGTTTAAATGCAGTGTTTACTATTGTAATTTATTACACCTCCTCTACCCTCATGTGGAACTTATCGTCGTAGGAATATAAAATATAATATTTTTTTATTTTCCGTTCTTTTCAGTGTGGCATTGGATACTGTCTAACTAAAGCAACACTTTTATCTAAAGAAATGTAACAGATATTAACATCGAAGATCGCCTTTTACAAATTGTAAAGTAAAATATATAATTCGATGTCGTCGATGATATTATATTTAGGCAAATTTTATTTAGTAACTTTGACATTTCCTTTTGATCTCTTAGGATCTCCCCTTTTAAATGAAATTCAAGCGGGCCCTTGTGTAAACTATTTCTAACCAATAAATAAATATATATACTTATTAAGAAAACATATAAAAAATTGAACGTAGCAGGTTCAAATCACGCTACATTCAAATTTTTATACGTTTTCTTAATAAATATTTTTCTTTTCCTTCCTAAGTATCGAATAGCACTTTAAAATGTTTGAAAAAAATGTACATATATTGCACAAAAAATAGTAGATGGCAGTTGTGGCGCAGGGGCACATTACGTGACTGTAAATGCGACTGGTTGTAGGTTCGATCCCCACTTGAGGATATGAAATATTTATTTAAATTTATATTTTCATTTCGTTCTGGTGTTGAAGCAAAGCGCGGCGTTGAGTGCCGCCACTTAACACGCAATGCCTCCAGAATTCGGCGGAAAATGACACTCCGTCTTAACACTAGGCTCTCTCTGTCTACCTGGATAGGTTTTTTTTAACTTCACGCTGAAGCTAAAAGAAACCTTCATATTATTTATTATACATGTTACTGCGTCATTTTTAATAATTTTCTTTATTTTTTTTTTATTTCTTATCTAGAAAAACAGGTTAATTCGCCGTTACGTTTACAGCGGTAATTAAATTTTCATACGTTTGTACGCTAATGATAGGATATGTAACGTGGCTTTAGCAAAAAGCCGATACGCGGCAACCTTTTTATCCACACAAAAAGCTAACGTTGGCGTATGCGAAACGTGCTGGATTTTTCATTTCAAATGTATACTTTTTTAGAATGTTTTTCCGCAGGATATTGTTTACTGAACATTGTGAATAAAACATTCTATATAAAAATACAAACAAAGTTTACTGTTAATAACCAATAGGCATATATTAAAATTATAATGCTATTGATTTAGAATATTCTTATTTATACACTCTACAAACATTAATATACAGCTCTACATTCATATTTATTTTAAATATTATTTTTATTATGAAAGTTGTTTTTTAATAGATTTGGCCAAATCTATTTCTAAAGTTATGCTTAGATTGCTACTTGCACTTTTTGTGTATTTTTACTATCTGCTTAAGACCATTTTTTTTAAATGTTATATAAATTGTAACAAATTTTAAATATTACTATTGCAATAATGTTACTTACAAAGCTATTGAGCAGGAAGTTAATAACCACAACACAATTTTTCACTAATGTGGTTATTATCGTACAAACTACGAATTTTTGTGATTTAAATTATATTTTTATTTAGTAAGTACAATAAGTGTACAAATATATTAAAAATATTATTAATAAAATATATTTATTGTTTGCTATAAAGTGTAGAGGCATGCAAGGGTAGGGCTTATTAAATTTTAATTACTAGATATATCTATAGTACTATTATCTAAAATATAGTTATTTAATTATTGACTTCAACGAATTATACCGGAATATCTATATTCAAAATGTAAGCTTCGGACTTCTTAATTTATGTCTTACTAAAGTTTTAATTCCATCTATCTTGGAACTTGATTTAATTTAGTAAAGTTTGAATTACACGATCAAAGGCTGAAAGTTAAACCCATTTCAAAGAGATTTTTTGCAGAAAACGTCTCAATTACATTCATATTGATTTATATTTGAAAGATAAAAGGAAAATGGGCTTTTTGTCTCTTTTATATTTATTATAGCACATTTTTGTTGTAATAATATTATTTCTTAGCATAAATAACTTGGTCTCTCGGAAATCTTAATTGTAAATAGCAACCGACACAATAATCCAATGTGCTTATTAACTTATTCGTGGAAGCCAAGAGTTCAACTACCGACCTTGAAAATAATACTTAATTATATTATATCAAATTCAAGTTGAGTGAAAACAAAGTACCTCACGCATTAAAGTCACCTCTTTGTGGTTATTGGTGCAGTCTATCTAACAGTGTATTAGGCTGTCTGTCTGTGGTAGCAGTTGACTTGCCTAAATTAAATGTCTTATTATGGTGCAGTGGAAATATAATTAATTAAATAAATAAAAAAGTCAACTTCACGCTGTATCCCGCTCACAGCAGGGTAGGCAGAGGGAACCTAGTGTTAAGACACTCCGTTCCCCACTTTCTGCCGAATTCTGGAGGCATTGCGTGTTGAGTGGCAGAACTCAACGCCGTGCTTTGCCTCGACACCAGAGCGAAGAAATGGAAACATAAATTTAAGTAAATATTTCATCTCCTCAAATGGGGATCGAACCCACAACCAGTCGGGTTTACAGTCACACTTTGTGCCTCTGCGCCACGACAGGCCTTAGTTAATTAGAAAATTAAACCAAAGGTAACAACTGAACATAGGCTCCGATTTCATTCAATATATTCGATATTTTTTATTTCACGTGGGTATATTTCCATTTCTTCGCTCTGGTGTCGAGGTTAAGCGCGGCGTCGAGTTCTGCCACTTAACACGCAATGCCTCTAGAATTAGGCAGAAAGTGGGGAACGGAGTGTCTTAACACTAGGTTTCCTCTGCCTACCCTGCTGTGTGCGGGATACAGCGTGAAGCTAATTTTAATTTTAATTTTTTTTTTTATATATGATTTTACGATTTTACTCAAAATTGCCTTGAAAAAATCATTACTAGTATAAACATAATTGGTATGATCATTTTAAACATATTTTATTACAAAAGACCTGTGTTTGCACATATACCCACAATTAAGCATGTCATTTGATGAAAGCAAGACAGTAGGTTTAACATAAAGAAATATCTTACTGAAAGTACAGTATAATAATTAATTTACTTTATAGTTTGATATGCTTGGACCATAACATAACAATTAATATATATTTAGTATGTACCATACATATAGATTTTAAAGATTATCTCTTGGGCCACCGCCCAAAACCGAGCTTACGCTATTATGCTGATTTTCCGAAATTTCCCGGTAACAGGGGCGAAGCTTATTTGTTCGCAAATCTCGATTAAGGCAAATCATGTTGAACCGGCTCTATTAATATGAAAGTTAAAGATTCGAAATTTAACGCTATTTCTATCGAAGTCTTAAACACCTTTATTTATTTCATGCTATTTAAATATTAAATATATATTTAATTATACTATTGATATACCATTTAAAATATATTCAAATCTGATGATCAAAATGTGTAAATGTAATGTAAATGTACTAACGTTCGTACTTTTCCGTACTTAGCGTAAACCTTACTTATAAAATGAACAATGGTTTTGTAAAATTATGACCTCCTTTGTTATTATTTTAATAATTAAAGGGGTCACGATTTTGACGGGGTTCACGCTTAACCGGTTTAATTCTGGATTTTGTATACTCTTTACTTGACAGGCTGTTGTTTAATTATGTTGTACTAATCCTTTTATGTCATAGAAATATTATGTTGTTGTGTTATTGCTGGCAACGTATGATATATAGTTATTTTTGTAATATTAAGTATACGTATATTATGGGGCATTGTGTGTTGAGTGGCGTAACTTTGCCTTTTTGCCTTGGTGCCAGAGCGAAGAAATGAAAATGTTAATAAATAATAATTCATTCCCCCGAGTGGGGAACGAATCTACAACCGTCTCGTTGTAGTCACACCCTTGTGCCTCTGCGCCACGACGGCCTTAAGTTGTTATTTCTGGAGTATTAAGTTTATATATATATTTTAATTTATTGTTGTATTTTTTATCTTCACCTCACACTCGAGGTATATCGTTCCGTTATATAAGCAAAGAAAATAATTGATTTCCGCAAGTCAGAATCCAGCCCACAACCAATGATTTAGTGAATATTTAACATTTCTATTTTTATTTTTCAAGAATTTTGAATGAAATAATTTCTCACAAGATTCCTCTTATGTACTAGTACCTGTAGCATATCAATTTCCTATACATTGGTACTGTCAAAGCTGAGAAATTAGTTAATAATATTTGTCGGACCTTAACACTCAAAGACAATTCTCGAACGTCAACTGAGTCACTCGTCCGAGCTCAGATCGAGTTTCGAGATGCTGGAGCCTCAACCCAGCTAACGAACTTATCAAAGAGATGTTTTAATTACGCGAATCGTCGGATACATGATTTGACCAAGACAGCTGGTTTTGTTGTTTTTTTCATTTTTTTTATTAATAGTAAAATATTTTTAAATAGAGGTCAGCCGTGGCGCAGCGGCACAAAGTGTGACTGTGGTGAAAACTGACTGGTTGTGGGTTCGATCCCCACTCAAGGAGATGAAATATTTACTTAAATTTATATTTCCATTTTTTCTCTGCCTACCCTGCTGTGTGCGGGATACAGCGTGAAGCTGATTTATTTATTTTTAAATAGTTTTATAGAATTACAAAGCGATTTAGCTACGAAGATACTTTTTAAATTTTTATATAGGTGACCGATTATGATTACATAAAAAAATGTTATACTACAAAATCATAATACTTCTTAAGAAATAAAAGAAAGTAGACATTGCGTTTGTTGCAATAAACCTCAATCAGAGCGGAAAAATGTGTATTATTTAAAAGTCATCTTTTACCCGAGTCGATATCGAATCCGCTACCGTAAATTTTACAATCATACGCTGTACTGTTTTAAATAGATAAGATAAGATAAAATATATTTATTACTACAAGAAAGCTAATGCTTACCTACGCATTACCACGTTTACTTTGAGATTTAATAATCTGCCAATTAGTGTTCTGTTGATGACTAAAGCATATTAATTCTGTTCCAGCAAGTATTATTTGAGTCTAGACGTGGGGGTGGGGGTCGAAATCAAAACCAGTCGTGTTTACAGTCATACACATAAGTGCATATAATATATAGTAATATACACATGACTGTCCTCACAATTGAGGCCAGTCGTGGCGCAGGGGCACAAAGTTTGACTGTAAAACCGGCTGGTTGTGGGTTCGAGCCCCACTCGAGGAGATGAAATATTTACTTAAATTTATATTTCCATTTCTTCGCTCTGGTGTCGTGGCGCGGCGTTGAGTTCTGCCACTCAACACGCAATGTCTCCAGAATTTGACAGAAAGTGGGGAACGTAGTGTAACACTAGGTTCCCTCTGCCCACCCTGCTATGTGCGGGATACAACATGAAGCTGTTTTTAATATACACGTAAGTCATTCAAATAAGTGCATACCATGTGGCATCAAAGTTAAAAAGAATTGTCGACATAAAACAGTAAACAATAAGAGAAAACAATAGTAAAATATAGATAAACATCTGACTGAATGTTTCCAAGGCCGTAATATCTACTCGTACATGAAACCTAATATAATTTTAATGACCGGAAGATACGATACAATCTCGCCCGATTTACTTGAGCTATGGTTGTTATCTCAGCGAGGCATTTTGAATAATTTTCAGACTTCCTTTTGAATTTCAACCCTATCCTGCATATAAAAATATAGAATGGAAAAGAATATACAGGGTGGAGTAGGCAGCGCTCCATTTACGGAAACAGCATATAGGGTAAAATATTTCAAACCTATACCTAAACAAATTAATCAAGATGCCTCAACAGTTTGGACGTAGGATTTTTTTTTCATTTCACGATATTTATCCATATCTGTATTTCGTGTAGCGCGATTACGTATAGATCCCAATAACATAAACACTTACTACTACAAAAATACTACTAAAGATTAAACAACTTTGAACTTTATCGCCAATACATACGACTCGATTTCGAAATGAGGCGTGTGCGGCGGTGTTCCTTTGATAGGTGAATGTGTGCGTGCGTCATCCTTACAAATGGCGTTTTGTTTTCAAATGACAATTTTATTATTTATTTTGTTTGAAAAAAAAACTTTTTCATTTTTGGGAATTTATTTTTTTCTGAATTATATTAGACTTTTATAGAGTGGTTAAAACTGTGGTTTCATTTAATGTGGTGCTGACACCTCCACCCTGTATATTCCTATCGAATATAATTATACTTTTGGGTTCGATGCTCACTCGAGGAAATGAAATGTTTAAATTTATATTTGCATTTCTTCGTTTTGGTGTCGAGACAAAGCGCGGCGTTCAGTTCCGCCACTCAACAAGCAAGCCTCCAGAATTCGGTGGAAAATGGAGAACGGAGTGTCTTAGCACTAGGTTTCCTCTGCCCTACCCTACCCTGCTGTGTGCGTGATACTGTGATTTCAATAAGCCTGAGACATCTTTATAAAACATTCTAACAATGAAGCGTGACTATAAAATTAAAAATATTTGCGATGCTTTCGTAGAGCTTTTCCTTAGTTGTTATATATTTTTTCCTAGAAATAAACAAAATCTTAGTGATGTCAGTATTATATTATTAATAAGGTTTTATTTATTTAATTATATTCCTTAATAATATTATCATTAACTTACAAATATAAGGAATTAATTGCCTCTGCATTGCATAGTATGTAAGATTTTATTAATTAAAGTAGTAGGTATATCATGATTTAAAGGTGTAAACTTACGTATGATGATGAACTATCGCGTACAGATAGACACATTCGACTTTCCAGTATCTTCACTTTTTAGTTTCCAATTTCTTTTGTTAAAATTAATCAATCTAAAAATATCTTTTTTTGAATTCAGACTAGATGATAAGAAACAATAGTTTCAATAATTTCTAGTTTAATGTTGAAATTTATTGACTATAGATAAAATACAGCTAGTTACCAGTCACGTGATGTTTATAAAGAAGTTTTTAATATTTTTTTTATACGTGTACTTTCTCATTATACAGTCAACTGGCATGTTCAAAGGCCATAATAAAATATTAGAATAATCGACAGCAAGAGCAAGTACTCCTAGTTCTTATGTTTCTATTGATTTTCTAACAGTTTCATTAGGCTTCATTACAGCTACCGTATATTCCGCCAGGGCTGCCACACGCTATGTAAATTACCTCTGTCCAAGTAGGTCAATCGCGATGAGGGATCGTAAAGAGATTATACTTTGCGTGGGCTACGTGGATATAGTTGCTAAATTGTTTCAAAGACATTATTAATTTTGTATTGTTTTATATTAAAATATGGTAAGCCGTATATACAGGTTATGGTTGTTATTTTGATATTTTTAAGGTCACAAGCAACTGTAAACGCAACTAGTTGTGAGATCGATTCCCACTCGTGGTATATATTTATTTATTTTCGTTTCCTTGATATGGTAACGTGGCAAAGCGTGGCGTTGAGTTCCGCTACTCATCACGCAATGCCTCCAAAAAACGTGGCGATCGAAAATGTCTTAATCGAATCGGAATATCTTAACATTAAATCCTTGATGCGATTATGACATTCAAAAGTCACTAAAATAAAAATAAACAAAAGAAATTAAAAATTAAGAAAAATGAACTTAGTTTAAAAAACAATGAATATAATATTATAGTTTAAGTCCAAAGCCAAGTAAGAACAAAGATAACTTATTTACACGAGATATGGCCGTGATAAATTAAAATTACAGAACGTGGTCGTTATTCACGGAGTAATTCTCCCTCTTGACAAGGAAAGTGGGATTTATACAAACCCACATAGCTTAAATTAAACGTGCCCTTCATTTTAGATATTTCCTTATTGTTTAATGTTTTATTTGTAATTTTTTTTTGTAGACCTTCTACATAAAGCACCATTATATAAGAAATCTTACAGTGTACTCGCATGTGGCAGAGGAGGCTGCTGCCTAAACTAGTTTTAAGATACTTAAATTTAACTTACACCAATAGTGGAACTAAACACCGCGCTTTGTCATGTTACCAGAGCGAAGAAAAAAAATCCCTCTAATAAAAATCAAACCTACAAATGTAACGTTGACAGACGCTTTGACGGCCAGCTGCGCCATGACGGCCTTTTATCTTAACAAGATGATTAAAAATTCTATTTCAAATCCGGAGAATATTTATTATTTATACTTATTACGTACAGCAAGTGCTCATGCAGTTAGCATGTTATCCTCATTATTATAAATAAATTATAAAAAAAAAATCTTTAATGGATGGAAAGTGGACATTGCAGTGACCATTTAACTTTTCTACTAGGGACACTACATACATATATTTTTATTGATATGAATACCTATTTTTGCCTTTAAGAAAAAATAGTTAATTAAAAAATCATAAATAAAACAAAAAGACCGTAGTGGCATAGCGGCCAGCCTCTGACAGCAAACGCAACGCTTGAGGCTTTGAATTAGTGTATTTATTTCTGGCTTTGGTTATAAAATAAATCGTGGCGTTGAGTTCTATCAATAAGCATCGTATTGATAACTAACCTGAATGTGGGGAACGGAGTTTCTTGACTCTATAGAACCTCTGCCTACCGTGCTATACGGTTAAAATTTGTGAAGTTGTTTTTTTTTTGTAAAACAAAAAAGATACTAATGAATATATAGGAATATATTAATAAATTAAATAAAATATCCATGTTTTGAATTTCGTAACCAACTTGTGTGTTGTATTTACATAACTTTATAATTTAAAATAATATCAAAAATTTAAAATTCTGTTTGCACACTGATTGAATAATTGTATCAAGCAACGTTTATTTGTTTTAAATTAATTATTCCTGAAGTGTACTAGCCAAATGTAAAATTTCATTCCGATTAATTTAGCAATTATACAAAATAACTTACTACTATAATAATTTTCCAATAATATATAATGTTGTTAATGTGAGAGGCCAGTAGTGGAGCAGGAGTATAGGCGTGTGCTGTAAATGCGGCTAGGTTCGATTCTTACTCGAGGAAATAAAATATTTAATAAGTATTTTAATTTTTCGCTGTGGTGTCAAGGAAAAGGGCGGCGTTAATTTGCGCCACTCAACAAGCAATGCCTCTCAAAATCGACATTAAGTATGGAACGGATTAACACAAGGTTCCCTCTACCTACCTTCATAGATCCTGAATATAGCGCGAAGATAAATAATACGTATAACTTCTAATATACTGTATATTTATTTTACAAGAACTTAAATAACATTAAATAAATAAAGGTGCTTAAGACTTCGATTGGAATAGCGTCAAATTCCGAATCTTCAACTTTTTTATTTACAAAGCCGGTTCAACACGATTTGCCTTAATCAAGTTTGGTGGACAAATAAGCTTCGCCCCTGTTCCCGGGTAATTTGAAATCCGCATAATAACGGAAGTTTAGTCTTGGGCGGAAGCCCAAGAGATTATCTTTAAAATCTATATATACATACTAAATATATATTAATGACCTAATTCTTATGTTACGGCCCAAGCACATCTATTTTTAGATTTTTTTTAAATTGTTAAACCTTAAACTGTCTTACTTTCACCAAATGAATTAACAAATTGTGAGGACATGTGCAAACAAAGGTATTTATAATAAATTACGTTTAAAACGATCATACAAATTATAAATATAATGGTAATGAAATTTTTTGAAGGTAATTTTGAGTAAAATCATGTATGCCGGGTATATTTTTTATTTTGAGAAACTTCCTTTCCCCATTTTCCGCTGAATTCTGGAAACATTACATAAATATTAAATATTTAATTTCATCAGGATAAAAGTAGTAATCGAATCCACAACCTGTCAGGTTTACAGTCGCATGCTTGTGTCCTTGTGCCATGATTGGCCTCGTATGTTTTTGGTATAATCCCCTACATTAATATATTCAATAATGTTTCTTAGCTTATATTCTTATAATTTAGCCCGTACATTTCTCATGTTAAAATAATCACACAAAACCACGTGAATAATACATATCGAATATACAGAATGAAATTGGAGCCTATGTTTAGAAGACACCTTTGGTTTAATTTGTATTTTCTATATAATTATATTTCCCCCACTTCATAATAAGACATTTCGCAAGTCAAGTTCGACCGCAGACAGACAGTCTAATACACTGTTAGGTTATTAGACTACACCGATAACCACAAACAGGTAACGTTAGTGAGTGAGGTACTTTGTTTTCACTAAATTTGAGTTTGATATTATATAATTATAATTTTCCAGGTCGGTAGTTGAACTCATGGCTTCCACGAATAAGTTATTAAGACCATTGGATTATTGTTTCGGTTGGTATTTACAATTAAGATTTCCGAGAGACCAAGTTATTTATGCTAAGAAATATTATTATTATTATAACATATTTATAAATAATATTAGAGACAAAAATCCCATTTCCCTTTTATATTTCAAAAATATAAATCAATATGAACGTAATTGAGTCGTTTTCTGTAAAAAATCGCTTTGAAATCGGTTTAACTTTCAGCCTTTGATCGTCTAATTGAAACTTTACTAAATTAAAACTAAGTTCAATGTTTTAAGATGGTTGGAATTAAAACTTTAGTAGGTATGACATAAATTATGAAGTCTGAAGCTTAAATTTTTATAGATATTCCAGTTTAATTCTGTTGAAGTCAGTAATTAAATAACTATTAATATTATTATTATTATTATATTGAGGCCATTCGTGGCGCAGGGGCACAAAGTGTGACTGTAAAACCGACTGGTTGTGGGTTCGATCCTCACTCGAGGAGATGAAATATTTACTTAAATTTATAATTCCATTTCTTCCGTTAATAATATAATAAAAATATAATTTATGAATACGCCAATAAAAATATAATTTATGAATGCGGCTGCACGCTGTATCCCGCACACAGGGGGAACCTAGTGTTAAGACACTCCGTTCTCCACTTTCCACCGAGTTCTGGAGGCATTGCGCGTTGAGTGGCGGAACTCAACGCCGCGCTTTGCCTCGACACCAGAGCGAAGAAATAATAATATAAATGTAAATAAATATTTTATTTCCTCGAGTGGCGATCGAACGTACAACCAGTCGATTTTACAGTCACACTTTGAGTGCAAAAATTGTATTGTGGTTATTAACTTTCTGCTCAGAAGCTTTGTCAGTAACATAATTGCAATAGTAATATTAAATTTTTTTTACAATTTATACAACATTTTTATAAAGATGGTTTTAAGCAGATAGTAAAAATACACAAAAAGTGCAAGTAGCAATCTAAGCATAACTTTAGAGTAACTAAATTTGTCCAAATCTATTTAAAAAGTAACTTTCATATTAACAATAATATTTAAAGCAAATATGAATGTAGCACTATATTGAGGCCGGTCGTAGCGCAGCGGCACGAGGTGTGACTGCAAAACCGACTGGTTCTGGGTTCAAACCCCACTCGAGGAGATGAAATATTTATTTAATTTTTTTTTGTTTTCTTCGCCCTGGGGTCGAGGTTAAGCACGGCGTTGAGTTCTGCCACTCAACACGCAATGCCTCCAGAATTCGGCAGAAAGTGGGGAACGGAGTGTCTTAACACTAGGTTCCCTCTGCCTACCCTGCTGTGTGCGGGATACAGCGTGAAGCTAATTTATTTAATTTTATTTTACTATATATTTATGTTTGTAAAGTATATAAATGGGAATATCCTAACTCAATAGCATTATAATTTTAATATATGCCTATTGGCTATTAACAGTAAATTTTCTAATTGTATTTTTATACAGAATGTTTTATTCACAATTTTCAGTAAACAACATCCTGCGGAAAAAACAGTCTAAAAAAGTATACATTTGAAATGAAAAATCCAGCACGTTTCGCATACGCCAACGTTAGCTTTTTGTGTGGATAAAAAGGTTGCCACGTATCGCCTTTTTGCTAAAGCCACGTTACATATCCTATCATTAGCGTACAAACGTATGAAAATTTAATTACCGCTGTAAACGTAAAGGCAAATTAACCTGTTTTTCTAGATAAGCTAATACTGAATAAAGAATATTATGAAAAGTGACTCATTAAATGAAAATATAAATTTTAATAAATATTTCATATCCTCGAGTGGGGATCGAACCCACAACCAGTTGTGTCTGTGAACTTAGCAGAGCATTTTCCAGCAGATCAAAAATATATTAGAGTTCTCTTCGCATGCAGCTGAGTTCTTTAGTTCCTGATAGATTTTACAAATAGTTCTGGCGTTTTTACCCCGAAAAATGTACTTAAAAAAATAATCTGCTAACTTCCCGTAGCAGATCATTTTTTTGCAAATAAAAATCGGTGCGAATTCTGCACACATAGGGATGACAAAAATAGTTCCTGGTTATTTTTAACAATAGTTCTGTTGATTTCACAAAGAAAAAAATTTTTAAACAAAAAAAAACACGTTCGTTTCGTAAATAGTTCGATAGATAAAGTAATTTTAAAAATATAAACATAAAAAATTGAACGTAGCGGGATATGAACCCGCGCCTCTTGGGATGGAATCCACACATTTTTATATGTTTTCTTAATACGTAGGGGAGAGGGGGGCACATTCGAACGATTTTTAAACTTTGTGTCATATCTAAAAATTCTACAGTTTTTAACTTCTTTACTATTTCACAATGCTTAGTCCAACTATTGTGCCACACAATCGTAGCATCGTATGTAGAAAAATATATAAGGTAAAGGTGCAATATCAACTTTAGTAGCAGTAGTCAAATGTTCAAAGCTGCCCTTGCCCCTTGCGGGGTAGCTTTGAACATATATGGAACAGTTTTGAACTATCATCGAATTCAATGAAATTAAAAGGCTTATCAAACTTTTAAGTAACTTTATTAATAAACTTAACATTAGAAACGATGGAGATCAAATATCAGTACCATGTTAACTTAAAAAAATAATATACCTAGTTTAATATTGCGATTGTACTAGTACTAGTGTTAAATAACTTTAATATTATTAATAGACTTTAAAAAACGAACAAACAAAAATGTAGCTTTTGCTTCCTAGAAGAAATGAACATTATGGGATCAATCATAGAATAAATCTAATATTATGAAAATAAAAAAAATATTTTTTAAATAAACAGCTTACTACCCTAATTTGAACTTAGAAAAAATAAATTTAAAGGAAAACATGGATGTAGTATGTGACGTAACCAACAACTGAAATTGGGGGAAGTAAAAGTCTACGTAAGAAATAAAAATCAGCTTCACGTTTTATCCCGCACGCAGCACGGTATGCAGAGGGAACCTAGTGTTAAGACACTCCGTTCCCCACTTTCTGCCGAATTCTGGAGGCATTGCGTGTTGAGTGGCAGAACTCAACTAAATAAATATAAATATATAATAAATTTAAGTAAATATTTCATCTCCTCGAGTGGAGATCGAACCCACAACCAGTCGTTTGTACAGTCACACTTCGTGCCGCTGCGCAGTGACTGGCCTCAAGTCTAGTCTACGTAAGACTTTTGAAAAACTAACGTAGCACTTGTCCTCTTTCTCAAGAAAGAAAAAAAAAATTCAAGCTACTTTTTAATTATTCACAGATGATGAGACATTCGCTAAAACGAAGTCTCCAATATTTATTAAGTTGTAGTGTAATTCCATTTCGTAGTCTTTATACGCACAGATTTCAGTATCTTCATTCTCTTCACAGTAAATTGTCACTTCTTCTTCTGATTCCAAATGCATTTTTGAGTCAGTTTCTTGTGAAGAAAAGTTAATTATAGTTTTGTTTTTCTTTCGCGGTATTTTTTTACATATAATAATATTCAAAACTGCCCCCTTTATTTTGTTCAAAGCTGCCTCAGTGGTAATTAAAAAATTACAAACGTTTTTTTTTCAAGTAAATGTTTAAAAATTGTAGTGATTTCTAGTTTATTGCATGATATATGAAACATTCTAACTAAAAGAGGAAAAAATAAAACCATATACCTTGAATTGGATCCCTGCGATCCTTACGCGTTTATTTAAAAATGCATAAAATTTTACTCAAAATCAAACACTCCTCGTAACTCAACAACTAGTTTTCATATATCAGCGGTGACAAGTGACACGTGTGCAGATTAGTGCTGTCACTACTCAAAAAATATCTACCAAAATTTCTTTTTAAAATAGCTCTGTTAACACATATTTTCAAAGGTGCCCCTGTTCAAAGCTACCCCCCTCTCCCCTATATGTATATTTATTTTATTGGATAGAAATAATTTACACTTGGGCCCGCTGAATTTCATTCCTAAATATCGACGATATCGAATTATATCTTTTACTTTACAATTTGTAAAAAGCGATCTTCGACGTTTTTAATACCCAATGCCACGCTGTAAAGAACGGAAAGGTAAAAAATATTATATTTTATATTCACCCGGAGATAAAATCCATATGAGGCCGTGGTAGGGAAGCGATTTGGTATTAGACCGCCTGTTCAAGTAAGGTATCAGATGAAAGGGCTTGGTGTGCTTGGATTTCATAATCAGCTTCACGCTGTATCCCGCACACAGCAGGGTAGGCAGAGGGAACTTAGTGTTAAGACACTCCGTTCCCCACTTCTGGAGGCATTGCGTATTGAGTGGCGGAACTCAACGCCGCGCCTTGCCTCGACACCAGAGCGAATAATTTTTTTTTTTTTTTTTAATTTATTTATTTATCTATTTTTTACATTGTAAACACATATATAATCTTAAATATGTAAATAAATATAATAAATGAATAATATAATAAATGAAAATATGTAAATAAATATTTTATTTCCTCGAGTGAGGATCGAACCCACAACCAGTCGATTTTACAGTCACACTTTGTGCCCCTGCGCCACGACTGGCCTCTAATACATACCATATTTTATTCATGTTTTTATGACGGACTAATTGTACGGAATTCTCGGCGGGCGAGCTCGACTCGTGCTTGTCCGGTTTTTAGGTATATTATTTTGTATATATTTACTGTTATTTTGCTCTATTGGAGCCATATATATACAATTGGAATAAAAATGAAGACTTTTATATTTCTACAAATATTGTAAAACTTCAAGATTCATACGAGTTACTGTAATGTTACCCTCTTTACTGTAATGAAAATGTTTTGATTTTTATTGAGTGTAATACTACTTTCACAAGTAGTTAGTTTAATAGACCACACATACAGGACGGAAGTGGGCTTAACTCCCTCTCGGAGGAATATTTGAAATATTTAAATTTTTCCAAGGGTATCATTAAATGAAAACACAAAAAAAATTGTTTGTGATTGCATAAATTAATAATTCTCTCCATCAACTGTAGACAATTTATAATAAAGATAAGAAATATAATTAAAAATAAAAAAAGTACTAGAGAAATTTTATTTGCGAAAAACTCGCACTTGCCTGCAAATTTTCCAAATTTATTATTCTTTTTAATAATAAAAACTCGCTACAGTTACACGGGCTCGGTTTACAAATGAAATTATTGAAGCATAAAACACGTGTTTCATTTAGTTTTACGGTTATTTTCATCCTTTGTAAGATTTCAAGAGTTCATTTGGAAAATAAGGTTGGCAAAGGTATTTTAACCTTTGACGTGGAAAGCCTTGTTACGCAAAATAAGTATGAAATTATTTTATAAATATATATTTTTTCAGCTTCTCGCTGTATCCCGCGTATCGCAGCGTAAGCAGAGGGAGTCCGGTGTTAAGACACTCCGTTCCCAACATCCCGCCGAATCTTCGAGGCATTGCGTGTTGTGTGGCGGAACTCAACGCCACTTTACTTTGGCCTTGTTACCAGAAAGAACAAATTAAATAAAAAAATCAGCTTCACGCTGCATTCCGCACACAGCAGGGTAGGCAGAGGGAACCTAATGTAAGACACTCCGTTCCCCACTTTCTGCCGAATTCTAGAGGCATTGTGTGTTAAGTGGCAGAACTCAACGCCGCGCTTTGCCTCGACACCAGAGCGAAGAAACGGAAATATAAATTTAAGTAAATATATCTCCTCGAGTGGGGATCGAACCCACAACCAGTCGGTTTTACAGTCACACTTTGTGCCGCTGCGCCACGACTGGCCTCAAAGAACAAATTAAAATTATATAATTCTAAATAATAATTCATTTTCCCGGGGAGGAATAGAACCCACAACCGTCGCGTTTACAGTCACTCTCTTATGCCTCGTTTCAAAAATATTCTTCAATAATATTACTAATATATATTGTTTAGAATATTGAGTTTTGTCACGGAACGTGTAATACCTCCAGAATTCGACGGAAAATGAGAAGCGAAGAGTCTTAACACTAGTCTTTCTCTTTCTACCCTGCTACATGACAGATATAGCGTGAAGCTGTTTTTTCATGCTGCAAAATACCATAAAACAAGTAAAGGCTAATAAATAGGCGACGTGCTTAGTTTTTAATATTATGTAAATATGAATTTCTCGCGACTACAATTAGCTTCCAAGCAAATATTAAGTAAAGCAAGTAATAAGGTTCATTTGAATAAAAACGACGTGATCACAGCTCCACGACTAACTACTAAAGGCCATCACATTTTAGGTTATTATGATCGAATTTTCGTTTTTAATGAAAACAGATTTGAATTCATATCGACACGAGCATAAAGTTTAATGCTATATTTTAGAGATAACAAAGGCTGTTCTGGCGCCTTTGAATTTATAGAATATATTGATCGAGACATGTGTTGCTTATAAATGATCCGAAGTCTCAGAGCGTCGGATTATTTTTCAATAATTAAATATATGAATTAACATTATTTTGAATAACAACTTCATTTTTAAAAGTGATAAGTACTTTACAAAACTAAATTGTACCCAGAATACTATTATTATTTTTTGTAAACAATTACATCAATTAGTTGGGACGTCCTCCCAGACACACAAATTTTATTAAACGTATTATTATATACTAATGGCTCTACGTTGTATGCAATCAAATGGTTCAAGCTGATACTGGGGTGCACCAGCCCAGAGATGAGAACAGTACTCAATATTAGACCGAACCTGGGCCCTACATTTCGGTGTTTTGCAGTGAAGTACTGTCTTGCTCTGTTGATGACCCCCAGTTTGTTCGAGGCCAACTTGGCCTTGCTGTCTAGGTGATCGCGATACTGGCGAGAGTAGTCACTCGAAACATTAAGGCCTGTAAGGGGGGTGTTTTGAAAGACTGGTGATACGATAAATGGGATTTTTTTGTGTTTAATGCTCAAACTTCTGTCTTCATGGGGTTTAACTGAACTAAGTTCCTTTCACCCCATGATGAGACATTGTCGGATGCTGCAACAGAAGACACAAGTTTATTTCGGCATTGTTCCGCGTTTTCCCGAGAAAGACTTGCTCGGCCGGAATAAACAGCGCCCACTGTGAATGCTAGAATCCTCTAAAATGTCATTGATATGCAGAAGAGACAGCGTAGGGGGCAGCACGCAGCCTTGGGGAACGCCAACGTTCACGGGCATATGTTTAGAACAAAAACCGTCGACAGCGACCTAGATACTGCGCCCAGTGAGAAAGCTGGCGATCCACTTGCCTAAATTCTCGGGAAGCCCCTAGGGTGGAAGTTTAGCAAGGAGCGACCCATGCCACACTCGATCAAAGGCTTTCGCCATGTCCAAACTAACTGTCAGGCCCCTGCACTACGACTGGCCTCAGTGTAAATAGTATTAGTTATATCAAACAATCACTAACGTACAAAACACCCGACATCGATCAATATCTTAAAACAACATATAAGCTAAAAATAATAAAGCAAATTAATTTCACAAACTTTTTGAAATCAGTGAAATTTTCGATTGTCATTTTTTTGTGACAAGAAATTGTTATCCCAAATCAAGCTCATTAGCGCACCGAAATTAGAATTATTTCGTGATAGAAAATGTGATATAATTTTTCCATTGTTTGTATGATTTGTTGTGAAAAGTCGTTTTAAATTTTAATTTATCTTGTTATGTTTTGATTTTGATATAAATTATTTCTTATTATTTATTAGTACTGGCTGAAGGCGTAAACGGACAGCAGCACAACGTCTGGTTTCAAACGGGATTGATTGATTGTTCGATTCTCACACGGGTTGATGAGATCTGCTACTCAACATGCAATGCCTCCAGAATTCAGAAGGAAGTGGGAAGCGGAATGTCTTAACACTATGCCTACCGTGCTACATGCGGGATACACCATGCAACTAAAAAAATGTAGTAAAATATATATTACAATCCTATAGTCACTTTGTAAGTGACTGACTTAGTTACAAATCTAGATACATACACCACAATATCTTACATAAATAGAAATTACATATCTATAATAATCATAAATATATGTTTTACAAACAAAAACACCTTAACTATTTGAACATTTACAACAAGAAATCATCTCATTTCAACAATATACTCATTTTAAAACACAAA
This sequence comes from Heliconius himera, assembly GCA_021202915.1. Classification (NCBI taxonomy): domain Eukaryota; kingdom Metazoa; phylum Arthropoda; class Insecta; order Lepidoptera; family Nymphalidae; genus Heliconius; species Heliconius himera. The sequence goes on along the minus strand of JAJHJA010000511.1, from coordinate 411,235 downwards.
TTCAAGAATAACAATTTTATAAGCATCATAAATGAAATAAGCTGATTGGATCTGGAAAATATATCGCTACAAGGAAAATAAAGAAGGGAATTTTTCCGCAAAAACAGCTTCGATAAACCTCGACGTAATAGACAATGTTCCGCCATTATCTCGTATTTATTAGCTGACGCGAGGAAGGAAGAAGCCTCTAGACCTATCGCCCGTTTTCCATAGTCTGTGGTATCTCAATATTCATTAAATATATCTGAAGTAATTGGCTTGTTTTTATTTATAAATGAAGTAAGAAGATATATATTATATAAATATATCTACTACTTTTATTATCTAAAAATCTTTTAAAGTAAATATACTATTACATTTTTTTTATAATTGTTAAGATATCTTTTTTAAAAAAGATAGGACTTAATTAAATATTAATATTAGAATGTCCGTTAATAAAAACTTTATAAAATTAAATAAAATCGATCGATGCAGCGGGATACTGTGACTCTAAACGCGATAAATGTGGATTCGGAAAAAAAACAATTATATATTTTTTTTTATTTCACGCTGTATCCGGCACATAGAAGGATAGGTAAAGGAGACCTGGAAACCTAGTGTTAAGATATTCCGTTCCCATTAAGACACTTCCGTTCTTTACTTTCCTCTGAAATCTTGAGGTATTGTATGTTGAGTTGTTGAACTCAACGCCGCTCTTTCATGCCCCCAAGTGTGAATCGATCCCATAGCCGTCTCGTTCATAGTCCGCACGCTTGTGCCCCTGCGCTACGACGGCGTTAATTTTCATTTGAGTTGAATTTGACCTCGCAATAAGTTAGTATATAGAAGTTATGCTACGAGTGCTACTGTTAAGGTATGTAACGTTATATTTTTTTATATTCTAAGTGAAACAAGGCAGTGAAAATAATATATTTATAGCACTATTACGTGCGGGATATTCAAAATTCATTTAAATTGTAATATACCTCTTACGTGACATGGTTGGTCTCATATTATATTCGAGAAACATGTACGTAGGTACAATTTACAGAAAGTTACTATTTTAGTATTAAAAATTATAGTTATTAAAGTTCTTTAAGTAACATTTTTTGTACTTGACTAAAATATTGGTTAGACTAGTCGTTCCCATAAAAAATTCTATTAATCCTTTCTTATTGCTACCATACACTCCCTAGCCCGTAAGTTTCAACCCTCGAAGTCCGGTAGTTTCGTTTATGCATTATCTGTGCATACAGGAACTTCTTCCCAATAACGAAAGAATTTTATAAGTATCTATAGATATTAGATCAATTTATTGACATGAATAATAATAATAATTACAGGCTGCACGGCACAAACACAAAAAAGCGAATGTAAATGCGACGGTTGCGGATTCCAGTCCCGTTCGGGGGAATGAAACATTCAATATGTTTATTTCTAGGCTCTGGTATCGAGCAAAAGAGCACCGTTGAGTTCCGCCACTCAGTATACAATAATTAGAGAAGTCAGTGGAAAGTAGGAAATAAAAGAATGTTAATGGCAACGTAGTGTCTTAACACTAGGTTCCCAGGTTCCCTACGGCTTCCCTACTATGCAGCGTGAAGCTTCAAAAAATAAACAACCTAATTTACACCGAATAATTTACTTAAGCAAATTTTAAGTACTTACAAAATTACTTTAAATATGAAGTTTAAAATGAATGAAAACTTTACAACTTAAAAACCACTTGGGTTCAGACGTTACTCTACAAGCTACGATATTCGTAAAATATTTAAGTATAATAAATGTCTGGTTTTGTACGTGTGGAATGTACTTTATATTTTTCTTTACTCGTAGTTACAATGGAACGTAATTTAATAAATAAAATTTTAACTTTTTTGTTTATATACATATTTTTAAAGGTGTTAAGTGTTTTTATCGCAGAGCGAAGTAAGGTGGCGAAACGTGGCGTTGAGTTCCGCCACCCAAAACTCAATGCCTCTATTCGGCGGAAATTGGACAATGTCTAAAACTAGGTTCCCAATTTACCTCTGTACCCGGTAGTAGTCTGTACCCAGGTATGAAATACAAATTAAGAGACAAAAAAAATCAGAAATCGAAAATATAAGCGAATTTAGAGGAATATTAGATATTATTAAATATCAAAACAAACGAATCATGAATCCGCTGAAAAACACAAATATTAAATATTGCGAAAAATATTTTATTGTGCGCATTATTGTATTATATTATTCAGATATATTTTTCTAGTAAAATTTCAATAAATTATTGGAAAGGACTTCTACTAGCAATCACCTAACGATAAAGATGCCGAAGATATTATGAAAGTAAGATCGACTTCATTATGGACTTAAACTGTAACATTGTATCAGCTGGAATCTGCTTTTCAGCACATTTATCGAATAACCGTGGATCAACGTTTCAATAAAATAACCTAAAATTATTTATTTATATTATATTATTAAATGGCCGGTCGTGGCGCAGCGGCACGAGGTGTGACTGTAAAACCGACTGGTTGTGGGTTCGATCCCCACTCGATGAGATGAAATATTTACTTAAATTTATATTTCCATTTCTTCGCTCTGGTGTCGAGGTTAAGCGCGGCGTTTAGTTCTGCCACTCCACACGCAATGCCTCCGGATTTCAGCAGAAAGTGGGGAACGGAGTGTCTTAACACAAGGTTCCCTCTGCCTACCCTGCTGTGTGCGGGATACAGCGTGAACCTGACTATATTATTAAAAGTTTACATATTTTTAATAATAGATATAATATAAATAAATAAGTGTAAATATATCATTCAGTATAATTTGTCCTTATATTAGTATTTTACTAATCCTAATATTATGATACAGACTAAAATAAACCTAATATTACATATAAAATATTAACATATAACATATATTGTATTATTGTGGTTAGATTAAACCATTGGAAGGTATTTATTATGATTTTGTACACCAAATAGTCAGAACTAAATAATAACAGCCACATTGTGGTATTCGCTAACGTTTCATTGTTTAATTTTGGCTGTCCAATAGATAGTTGCATTTTCTATGTTTACAATATATTATGCCTTATACCAATAATTTGGAAGCCGTCGTAGCGCAGTAGCATTTTATTTATTAGCTTCTGTAACAAGGTAAAGCGCGGCGTTAAATTCCGCCATTCACCACGCAATTTCTCAAAAATTTGGCGAAAAATTAGGAACTTAAAATTTTATAATATTTTTTACTATCTAGCTTTTTATAGTTGTACGCTTTCCCCGCAAACAGTAGAGGAAGCAAAAAACCTAGCGTTAAGACACTCTTTGCCCGCATTCAAGACACTACTGTGTGTATAGTAAGTTAGGCTATGACACCTGGGAATCTAGTTTTAAGACACTACGTTCTCATTAAGATACTTCCTTTCCCCACTTTCTTCTGATTTCTGATATGTGCGTACATACATGCAATGCCTCAGTTGTTATGTATTTAAATATTTAATTTGCCCAAACTAGATCGAATCCACAACCGTCGCGAAAAGTCACACCCTTGTACCTACCGACCACAACGACCTCTAAAAAAAAAAAAATTAAATAATTAAATTAGCTTCACGCTGTATCCCGCACACAGGGTAGGCAGAGGGAACCTAGTGTTAAGACACTCCGTTCCCCACTTTCTGCCGAATTCTGGAGGCATTGCGTGTTGAGTGGCTGAACTCAACGCCGCGCTTAACCTCGACACCAGAGCGAAGAAATGGAAATATAAATTTAAGTAAATATTTCATATCCTCGAGTGGGAATCGAACCCACAACCAGTCGGTTTTGCAGTCACACCTCGTGCCGCTGCGCCACGACCGGCCTCAACGACCTCTATTTCTCTTATAATATATTTATTTCTGTAATTTCACATTATTATTTCGCTATAACAGGGTGAGCAGAGAGAAAAATAATATCAAAACACTCCGTTCACCACAAGCCACAGTGTCGCTAGGCAAAGACCAGACCAGACGTATCATAACAGCGACAAGAAAATTTTCAAATCAAAACAAAAACAGATACAATTTTCTTCGTCTATTAAATTGCTTGTGATATATTATGTTAATATGAACAGTAAAGATATATGAATAAGATATTATGAGAAACGCACGATAATATAAAAATCTAGTTCAATATTTTGTTCTCATTTGTATGGAATATACATAAATTTAAAATCTAATTCCGCGCTAGCTTTCAAATAAGAAGTATAGAGAGTACTCGATAATCGAAATCTGCACAATTTTATTATTATATTCGATCATTCCTAGCCTTTTTAGGGTAGGTAGAGAAACTCACCAATTACTCTAACCATTTCTCAATTTTCGCCTATTTCAGCCACTTTCCGTGTCATTCGCGTAGAAGCTTTTAATTAGGAAATGAAGTCAAATAAATCAGCTTCACGCTGTATCCCGCACACAGCAGGGTAGGCAGAGGGAACCTAGTGTTAAGACATTCCGTTCCCCACTTTCTGCCCAATTCTGGAGGCATTGCGTATTGAGAGGCAGAACTCAACGCCGCGCTTTGCCTCGACACCAGAGCGAAGAAGTGGAAATATAAATTAAGTAAATATTTCATTTCCTCGAGTGGGGAACAAACCCACAACCAGTCGATTTACAGTCACAACTGGCCACAACTGGCCTCTTTAATTAATAAAGATATTAAAATAATGTAAATTTTACATTATTTTACATAAAAAAAATATGTACGTCATCGTCAAGTCTGTCGTCTAATGTAATATATATTTTTAGCTTCACATTTTTTCGCAAACAGCAGGGAATGCAGAAGCAGAGTATAATTCGTTCCTCCCATTCCATTCAGATTAATACAATTCCGTTCCCCATTTTCAGGCGAATTATGGAGGCATTGTGTATTGAGTAGCGCTAAACGCCGCCCTATATTTCATTTCCTCAAGTGAGAATCGATCCCACAAGCTGCCGCGTATTTTATATAGATCTGTATAATTTCATACTACATTACAGATTAAAATTAAAATAACACGATGACCATGAAAATAAATATAAACATGATCTCAAAAAATAAAATGTTGTTTCCCGTACCGGGAATCGAACCCGAGCCTCCTGGGTGAAAGCCAGGTATCCTAGCCACTAGACCATACGGGATTATACTAAACTTGTTGAAGTTATGATTAGATATTTTTATTGCATAGCTTTTTTCGTCATATCTTACATATACATGATTACGACGATAAGTCACTATATAATTATTATGTATAAAATTATGTTGAACGAAAGATGACTATAGATTAAATACAAGTCTTTGGTGATCTTTTTAAACATCATTTTAGAAGATTTATTGACTTAAAAATCATAGTGTCGCATAATATGTACATAATTTAGCTTTCAGTATTACATACAATGCATTCATACGTTTTGTATATTTTTGTTAATAATTAAAGTAACTTAACAATTAATAAGCACCACTTATACGTCTTTACATATACGTCTTTCAATGTCCCACTATTTCTCTAGTATTTGCCACTTCATATTAGAATTAAACCAGATTATAGCAATAACCGGAAAAACGCGAGTCGGACTCGCCCACCGAGGATTCCTTACAAAAATTGAAGATCTCGAGCTTTCTGATATTAAAGCTTAGCTTAGCCAGAGCTCTTTCATCTGATACCTCACTCGAACTTCTTTTCTCAGTCGTGCACTTTTGACAAAGTTGTTGACTTGGGTATGCGGATGCGTGTCTCGTGTCTAAGCAGGTTAGTTCGAGTACCTAACGTATGTGATACGTAGCGTGCGTGTAAGTGTGATGTTTTATGATGATGTGTTTATGGTTGTCCGTAGATAAAATTCCTCTTAAAACGAAAGAAAATAGAATAACCAAAATCATCTAAGGACTTTTTTCTTCTTATAATCAAAAAATTTAAAATATCAGAATATAATAAGGAAAACACGAAAGGTAGAGTGGGCAAGGTCTGTAAGTATCTGTATGCGTCATTCTTGACAAATAGCGTTTTATTTTACAACGATAATTTTATTAATTATTTTGTTTGAGAAAATCACTTTTTCATTTTTAGACGAATCTCTTTTGTTTTAATTGTATTAGGTTAATATAGAATAGTTAAAACTGTAGTTTCATTTAATGTGGTGATGACAAAAACACTCTGTATATATAATAAACAGATTTTATGAAATATAATAATAATTAATTTGAATTACAATATCCAATATTCGCATACAGACAAAGACCTTTGCAACTGCGACATGATAGATTTGATAGATTTATAATCTTTAAATTGTTTAACAATATTTATTATCTAATTGTACTTCGTACTTATATTCCGATCTAAATACCTACCTATAAAGAAAATAATACTTCTATATAAAAAAAAATATTTTAAAAAATAAAAAATCATTACTGTCTTCGCCTTGTTCAGTTCAATTAATTAGTTTATATCAAAAATGAGTAGACGAAATTTGAAAGGGCCAACGATCTTTAAATCACTTTGAAATAAAAGTTGAAAAAGTGGTCGAGTCAGGATATTTAATTACCGTCGTTCAATATCAACCGTAATAAAAAGCAAAATCTATTTCATACTTTGAGGCCACTCGTGGCGCAGCGGCACGAGGTGGGACTGTAAAACCGACTGGTTTTGGGTTCGATCCCCACTGAGGAGATGAAATATTTACTTAAATTTATATTTCCATTTCTTCGCTCTGTCGAGGCAAAGCGCGGCGTTGGGTTCTGCCACTCAACAAGCAATGCCTCCAGAATTCAGCAGAAAGTGGGGAACAGTGTGTCTTAACACTAGGTTCCCTCTGCCTACCCTGCTGTGTGCGGGATACAGCGTGAAGCTGATTAGATTAATTCATACTTTCTTGACGTTCGCAGTAAGGTGCTCTTGAGTCTTTGAATAGTATCTTTGAGTTATGTGGTATTTTGGAGATCGTTTTAAATATAATACGATTTTGCTAAAAATTTAATGTACCGTAAACACATAGTGATAAATTCGATAATAATAAGAAATATTCTTAAAAGAAATAGAAGTAATTAAAGATGTTTTGAACTTTATCATTTGGTCGTACAATATAATTAACTTACATTTTTATATCTATACTTATAATAAAATTGTATCAGATCGGTGTCTGTATATGGAAGATATACAAGAAAAAATGTCATTGGGGACCTTTATTAATGTAGCGGAACCCAAAACAATGATTTTTAAAATTGTTGGCTTAACCGATTTATATGCGGTTTCACTATAGGTTTCGAGCAAGATTCCCTTACCATATGGTTTGTTTTATTACAATTCATAAATAAAAAAGTTATGTCAATAACTTAAAGTAGTGAGGCCAGTCGTGGCGCAGCGGCACGAGGTGTGACTGTAAAACCGACTGGTTGTGGGTTCGATCCCCACTCGAGGAGATGAAATATTTACTTAAATTTATATTTCCATTTCTTCGCTCTGGTGTCGAGGTTAAGCGCGGCGTTGAGTCCTGCCACTCAACACGCAATGCCTCCAGAATTCGGCAGAAAGTGGGGAACGGATTGTTTTAAAACTAGGTTCCCTATGCCTACCCTGCTGTCTGCGGGATACAGCGTGAAGCTGAATAACTCAAAGTACTTAATTTGACAAATTTGCTCTTTACTATAAAAATTATTTTATACAATTGTTTTACTATATTGGCTGAATATTAGCTTTCAATCTGTATGGTGGTAAAAACACCGAGGTTTCAGGATTTAGCATCGGGATCGGAGTTTATGCGGGAAAAACTGCGGTTGCCGTGCATGCGTATTTACCTTCTACCTACCTATCTGTATTATAGCTAAACCTACCTGTATTATAGCTAAATATTTTTCTTTTAATATAACTATTTTTGCAAGCAAAATCAAAAAGTCAAAATCATAAGACTTAAATTACTTAATGAAGCTGTCGTGACCCAGTGGCACAAGCGTGTGACTTAAAACACGATAGTTGTAGGTTCCGTCCCCATCGGAGAAACGAATTATATTATTTTTGTATTTTGAGGCCAGTCGTGGCGCAGGGGCATAAAGTGTGACTGTACATGCGACATTAAATATTTATATAAATTTATATTTCCATTTTCTTCACTCTGGTGTCGAGACAAAGCGCGGCGTTGAGTTTCGCCACTCAACACGTAATGCTTCCAGAATTCGACGAAAAGTGGGGAACATAGTGTCTTAACCCTAGGTTCGCTCTGCCTCACTTGTTGTGTGCTGGATACAGCGTGAAGCTGTGATACTATAATTGTTTAATTACAGTATAAATAAATAAAATATAGCACGGTAGGCGGTGGGAACGCAAAGACTAAACGCTATATTCACCATTCTCGACCTGTTCAAGCTTCTCACACCTAAGCCGGTCCTTCGAGCCGGACCAATATTTGGATTGGATTATATATTTATTTAAGTTTACGATGATGAATTCGATACATTATATGTTGAATGATGAAATTTGTCTTTTATCTTAGAAGTTGTTCCAGAACAAGGAATAATAAACAGTCAATGCTCCAAATGGGGATCGAACTTATAATAATCGAATTCACAGCCGAAGTTGGTTCGGAGTTATATATTATCTTTATAATATATATTCTCGTAATAGAGCTAGAAATAGAAACAAATACAGCTGAATAGACGTTACCGATGTAAGATCATCTCGGTCTCAAAGATACGCTGTACCGATGGTTTTCAATTTATCAATATCCTTTTGTAAGTGAACGAGATGTTGCACAGAGCTACAATATACGAGTACAACATGCGCTTCAATTTACTCATCTATTGGTAGTATGAAGCAAGGTAATGCAAGTGTTATCACCTGACAAGAGAGGATCAATAGAAAAGTTTTATTGATATTGTTATAAAATAATAATGGCATGATTGGAATCATTTTTATAGTTCTAATTAGTATAGTTTTAACAAAGAGACATTATAATATTACTAGACACCGTGAGGCCATCTTCTTGGTGCAGTGAGAAGGCGTTTGACTTATTTTCATGAATGAGTTAAATTATTTTCATTTCCTCGCTCTGGAAGAACAAGTGACAACTTTGCCTCATACCACCTCGTATGGGGCAAAATTGTAAGGTATTGAAAATATTAAATATTTCATTTTATCGAATAGGAATCAAACTCCCAACCTGCGCCACAACTGACCTCTAACTAAAATAATAGACATGGTATAAATTTTATATACTTTCCCAATTTATTTTATATTTCCTTAAAGACAGTAGAGTCTTAGTGTTGTTCATTTTACCAGAATAATTGCAGTATAAAACTTTCCAGAATATCTTGCTTTCTTAACTTATTATTCACAACAACTTGAATAATGGGATGAATAATAATGTGGTTTCGAAACTTACATCCAGATATTTGTTATAATGATGAATAGTGTTCTATACTTAGTTGTTGCTTTATAATCAGGAATTAAATTTAAAATATTAAAATTATGGATGTTTATATAAATTTTAAGATTCATGCAAGTATAATTTTAATCAACACGGAGAAACTGAGATTTATTTTATGTCTTAGACATAAACTGACTGAACAAAATAAAATACAGTGTGTTTTCATTTTTACCTCTTTACTCTAGAAACTCCAGATATACCAATTAAAATTATTTTTAGAAGATAATGAAAAATTTGTATAGATTTCTAAATCAATAAAAAAGATTTGAACATTTGATTTGAACATTTGACTTTTTTTTTTACTTTCACGCTGCATCCCACATGCACCAGGGCAGACACATGGAGCCTAGTGTTACGATACTCCGCTTCCCACTTTCCCCAGAAGTCTGGATATGATAGGTGAGATTCAACGCCACGTTTTGTCTCGACCTCGACCAGAGTAAAGTAATGAAAATATTAAATATTCCATTGGGATGTGTTGAGTGGGTGGGGATCGAACCCACAACCAGTCGCATAATAGTATTTTATTTTATACACACAAAGCATAAACCAGTCGTAGCGAATTATAAAATTAACATATTTCAAAAATAAGTAAATTATAAATTTTAAATATGTGATTATAATTATATTAATTTGTAGCTGTGATCGCGGTTTTGGGGAAATGTAAAATGTAAGCAATAATGGCTATCTCCATTACAGGTCCGCCTGTACCTGTAAATTAGTATGATGCTGTAATCCATGAGATTGTGAACTGAATTTCGATTCAAATACTTGAATGCTGTCAAAGTAATTCTTCTTTATGCTTATTCACAAGCCTTTTCAAGTAGTATTTTACAAATTTTAGAACATGGATATTTTATATAATAACTTCACACTCTTTTTTTACATATATTATTGTTATATATCAGGATAGATGTAAATAAACTGGTATTCCTTAAATGTGCAAAGTAATATTTTTATTTATATACGTATATATATTCTTTATTGCACTATAAAAAAATAAATAAAATAAAGTTACAGAAATGAAGTTAACAAAGGTGGACTTATCTCTAAAAGAGATTTCTTCCAGTCAACCTGTGGAAGTGGGTGAAATAAACAAATAGCGGGATGACAAAATTGTGCAATTTTCGGAAAGATTTTTTAACATAAATATGATATATTAAAAAAAATATATATACCTACATACACATACATACATACATACATGAATACATACATATTATACACACAATACATTAATACTAATATAATTATGAAGTTCTTTTTTTTCTTCAATCTTCAATGATAAGTACTGTCTAATTCTTTGATAAAATGCTTTTTTAATGATGCTTTAAAGGACACTATAGATGAGCTTTGTTGGATAGACTTAGGAAGCTTGTTCCAAAGTAATGCAGCCTGTACGGAGAAAGACTTTTGCATAAATTTTGTGTTAGTCTTGGGAATTTCAAGCGTCGGAATGACACATGATCTCCTTGAGCGAGTGGGACTAGGAAGGATTTTAAATCGGGAACGCAGATAGGAAGGAAAATTTTGGTAGTTGAGTATCTTAAACAGGAAAGATAGGATATGCATATCACGGCGAAGTCGGATAGGGAGCCACTTAAGCTGAGCACGAAACTGAGAGACATAATCATACTTACGTAAACCGTAAATAAAACGAATTGCAAGATTTTGAAGACGCTCTAATTTGATAAGTAGCTCCTCAGTCACATCCAAATAGCAGACGTCGGCATAGTCAAGAATTGGCAGGAGAAGACATTGCGCTAGCATAATTTTGGTCTTATGAGGAAGGAAGTATTGGAGACGCTTAAGAGAATGATAAGAGAAATGCATGCGTTTACTTATTTCATTAATATGAGATGTCCAAGTCATGTTGCTGTCGATAGTTAAGCCCAAATTCTTCACTTTATCGTAATATGGAATTGTAATTCCAGAGTACATAATATTAGGCAACAAATCCCAATTGATTCTGCTTTTAAGTCGGCTACTGCTGATTATAATTGCTTGTGATTTTTTTGGATTTACCGCGAGACCGAAAGAATCACTCCATCTTTGGATAGCAGTTAGGTTGTCGTTCAAAAAACTAATTATCTCGGGCAGTTCGTTTAAATAGCCATGTTGATATAACTGCAAATCATCTGCATACAGATGGTAGGGAGAAGAAATAACTTGTGAGATATTATTAATAAACACAGAAAAGAGAAGTGGAGAAAGAACGCCGCCTTGAGGAACACCAGCATTGAGATCTAGCCAAGTTGAAGTGGTATCATTGGCTATCACACATTGCCGGCGACCAGTAAGATATGAGTGAAACCAAGAGATAACGGAGGATGGTATGTTAACTGCACGGAGCGTAGCAAGAAGTATATCAAAATTAACAGAGTTAAAAGCACTGCTGAAATCCAGTAGTACCATTACAGTGAGCTTGGTGTTATCCATGGCACCCCGAATGTCCTCCGTAATATTCAGCAGCGCACTAACTGTGCTGTGGAAGGGGCGGAAACCAGATTGGTATGGACAAAGTAAATTATTAGAGGAAAGATAGGAATGGAGTTGATTGTAAACGATGGTTTCAAGGACTTTGGAGAAGATAGGCAGGATGGATATAGGACGATAATCAGTGGCATAGGTGGGATTCAAGGTTTTAGGCAATGGAACAACGTAAGCATTCTTCCACTGTGAAGGAAAGACATTACATGACAGTGAAAAATTTATAATGTGTGTAACCACTGGTGCAATGATCTCCAACACAGGAAGAATCATCTCAAGGCTGAGATTGTCACTTCCGACGGCTTTAGTGGAGATGGAATGGATATACTTCTTGATTTCCTCCTCGGATACAGTTCTAAAAGAAAACGGAGTCGAGCCTGGGAGGTTAATACGAGATAAAAAAGCAAGTGTCTGTGATTTTATTTCAGAATGTATATTTAAAATAGGTGAAGTGAAATTGGAGTTTAAGATATTAAGATCCACTGAAGTTTGATGACGTTCAGTGGTTTTACCTACACCCAGCGACTCTAAGAACCTCCAAACTTTAGCTTGACAGAGATTCTGAATAGTTTTGTGAATATAGCGACGTTTGGAATCCCTACACATTCTGTTGCAAATGTTGCGTAGTTTTTTATATGTTGCGAGATTTGCCTCACTGGGATATTTTCTATTTTTAGCCTTCGCTTTGTCACGTTTAGACATGCTTCTTCTAATAATAGACGTTAACCATGGGGCAGGTGCATGTTTCATTCGAACTGGTCTTACTGGGGCATGAATATTGTAAATATTAATCAGTTCCGTAGTTAGATATTCCACCATGTCATCGATGTTGGTTAATGACATTATGGGTGACCAGTCGATGTTTCCCATATCTTCTCTAAGGCGTGCCATGTCCATATGCTTAAAATTGCGCTGAAGAAAAATTTTGCCTCTAACCCTGGGAGGGCGTAATTTATATGAGAGAAATATTAAATCGTGGAAGGAGAAAGGAGCAGACATTTGACCGTGAGAAATAACAAGGTTTGGGTTAGAGACAGAAATAATATCAATCTGAGAAGGCCTACAATTAGGAAAGAAATGAGTAGGGGACGACATAGGTAAAATATGTAAGTTGTATGATTCATTAATAGCTTTAAACAGGTTAGTTCGAGAATCATTTTTTAACAGGCACGTATTTAAGTCACCCATACAAATTATATGCTCATACTGAGGTGTAAGATTCTCAAGCACATCTTCCAAATCTCCAAAATAATTAACTTTGTCATTTGGGGAATATAAAACTCCCACGAGAATTTTTTTATGACGTAGTTGTATTTCTACGAAAAGATATTCAAGACACCCTATAGGTTGATTGAGAGAGCAGGAGACGACACTGGCAGGAATGTTGTTGCGAAGGTAAATACCAACGCCACCACCAGCCCGCTCAGTGCGGTCATTGCGGAATAGTTGATAACCTGGAAGGGAAAAGCAAGCAGAGGAAAGGGATGGCTTTAACCAGGTCTCAGAGACAAGAATACAATCGACTATGCCAGAGCCAAAGGATGTGAGAAGATCATTGTAGTGAGCAGGTATACTCTGCGCGTTGATATGCACCAAGGAAAAAGAAATTGAAGGAATATTAAAAATAGATGACAGCTTATCTACAAGGGTTTCAGTATCTGAAAAAGATGTGTTTTTGCTATCAATACTATCACAGCTGCTAGATGAACAGGAAAAGAACTCATCATCAATATTCATATTTTTTTTAACGTATATAAACGTGTATGCGTATATATAATAATATTTTAAAAATATATATATTATATAATAAAAAAATATAAAGATATACTTTTATAAATATAAAAAATAAATAAATTATAATATAATATCAAATAATATAAAACTATAAAAACTAATAATTTCAAATCCACGTGCACAAGTTGACTCAGATTAATTTACACGTTTAAAGAGTTACTGTAATGATTATCATTACAAAAAAAAAAGTTTGAAATTTATAAACAAAAACAATACGAAAAAAACAATATCTACATATATCCATGCGTATGAGTAGTATATATATATATGTGTGCTAAAAATAAATAATTTAAAAGTTATTTGAACAAAGACAATTATAGTAATACAACGAGCAATCACTTTCAAACTATTATCTGTATAATTTACATTCTATGACATACATAGTTGACACAAATCAAATGTATAGTATAGAAATATTATCAAACAAATGCCTATCACATTTTTAATAAAATAAGTTTAAAATTTTAAAGATTTGACAAAACAACAAAACAAAAAAAAATAAAAAAGAAAGTAAGTGAGTGTACCTTATATATATTATAGTCGGATAAACATGAAAAAAGAAAAAAAAAAGAAATTGGTAAGTAAACTATTACATGTAACCCGTCTAAATTGAGATGGTATAAATAAATCAGCTGTCCGGTTTGTTGTTTTCTTTATATTTCTCTAACGGATTTTGTACAATTAGCCGTTTAAGTTCTGACAACGAAGATATTTTCACTTTCGATTTATTAGCAAGTAATATCACAACTATACCGTCAGCTGACCAACATTTCTTTATACCAAAGTGTTTCCGTGCTGATACAAAAACCTCTTGCCGAGATTTCGTTAAGAATTCTGTCATCGTTACTTTGGTACCCTTTAATAAGGTTTTTGCCTTCCACACGCTGGATCGTAACTGTAGACTTGAAAACCTAACGAGTACAGGCCTGGCAGAATTCTTTTTAGTACCGAGTCTATGACATAAATCGATTGAGGTGGATTTAACGTCAGACAACTTCATGTGACCGGATAATAATTCTATTGTCTTTCGCAACACATCCTCGTCCTTTTCTTCTCTAATGCCATGAAGCAAAAGCACCTTCCTCCTTGATTGTGACTCCAAGCGGTCCATTCCCAGTACAAGTAGTTCAACTTGAGACTTCAGAAGGCTAAGTGTCTTCCACACAAAAGCTTTAAAGGTATAAAAATCGGAAGTCAAAGCTTTTACTGAAGGTGTGGGGACCGCAGAGCTAGGCTGAGAGAGAGTTTTCTCAAACTCACCCATACGAGACGAGAACATAGTGGAGAGTTCATCCATGCTTTTGAGAAGTTTTTCTGTAGGTGTTTCCATATTTAAAAGAATCGTGCAAAATTTTGTGGGAAAGTGAAGTTCTAGTCAACTTAAGCACAAGTGTTTAACTTTTAACACATATATTAATAGTTATTAATTTAAATAAATAAAAAAAATCAAGAGCTGCTAAAACACGTCTATGCACTTTCGTGTCTACCCGCGAAAAAAAGTACGAGATACGTATGGTGTATTCAAATAAACTCCTTGACCCTGTTAGGAATATAGCGTGAAGCTAAAACTAAAATAAAATATATCTTTACACACAAATATATTACGTGTGTTTTTGTGGACTATAATATATTTAAGAAGTTTCCATTAAAAAGTGAACAAGTGTGAGTTCAGACTCAGTGAGATTATTGAAAGTTAAAAAAAATGCAATTTTAAGAATTTTTCATTTATTTATATTGCAAGTTCTCATTTCTTGCCAAATTTTATAATAGGAAGTGTGCGGGAAATACACAATAGATTTTTATTACGTGGCGAATATAATAGAAAAACTAAAATAGACTTGACAGAAGACTAGAAGTACTCTATAGACTTGAATATTTGAAATTGATTTCACCTTGATACTTTCACGCGATTTTGACTTTGATTATTTATTAGTGATTATGTTCAGCACAAATTAGATTAATAAATAAAGTCGAAAATTTTTTTTTTTAAGAAACGACTCAAAACTATGAATAACATTTATCTAAATAGTGGTAGACCCCCATCGTAGAAATATAAGGTTAGCGAAAGTGTCGTCCACTTATAGAGAAAAGGCTATTAGTCCACGCCACGGTTCATAAAGCCTTTAGGTAGCCTGGGCCATTCCAACGAACAATCCAACCCTGACCTCACTGTCGCTCTTAACCGTTCACCCTAATTTCATTGATCCCGTATGTTACATTGTTCCATGTTTAAATAATGAATAAAGATAAAATAGAAACGAAACAATTGTTTTTAGGATTTTATAATGAAAATAATACACACAATATTTTATTTAATTATTGAGGCCATCGTGGCGCACTGGCACAGCGCCTGAATTTAAGCATGATGGCTGTGGATTCGGTCCCCAAATAAAAGAATATATTAATTTACATTTCATTCCACTCTCATTCCACGTTTACGTTCTATCTCTGACATCCTAAACTTAGTGTTAAAACACTCTGTTCCCCACTTTCTGCCGAATTCTGGAGGCATCATGTGTATTGAGTGGCATAACTTAACGCCGCGCCTTGCCTTGAGACCAGAGCGAAGAAATGGAAATATAAATTTAAGTAAATATTTCATCTCCTCGAGTGGGGATCGAACCCACAACCAGTCGATTTTACAGTCACACTTTGTGCCCCTGCGACGCGACTGGCCTCAAAAATTTAAAATAGCCTTTATTAGTTTTTAAATAAAAAATAATAGGCTAAGGCTATTTGTTTCTTCAATTGATTTGGGATTTAGGTAATTAATTGAATCTACTAGTTCAAATAGTTGTTTAATTGTTTTCGTTCCAGTTTAGTGTTTCGCAAACTTCTATAAGGGATACATAATGTACTCTAATTCAAAATCAGGACGTGGAACTAAATATACCTATCAGAAGCGATTAAAATAATTTACATATGCTACTATGTAAATTGAAATTACTGAAACTATTGGGCTAATAGAGAAACAGTAAATCGAAATTAGATTTTCTTTGTATAGCTGAAAGATAACTTTTTTCCTATTATTAAATATATTCAATTCTCTTTTAATAGTTATTGGTTTCATACATAACAAAATATGTTAGTCAAAACATAAACAAATTATGTTAGTCAAGAAAAGGTTAAGTGCTACCGCCTACCGAGGCTTCCTACCAATATCAGTATTGTAGGTCAACGGGAAGTGCAACTTATAAATGTTGACAAACTTAAGTTTGCGGGCGTATGCGGTTTGAGCTATAAATAAATTTTATATAATTATCTTCTTTTTATTTTTTAATTGAAGCCCGTCGTGGCGCAGGGGCACAAAGTGTGACTGTAAACCGACTGGTTATGTGTTCGATCCCCACTCGAGGAGATGAAATATATACTTAAATTTATATTTTCATTTCTTCGCTCTGGTGTCGAGGACAAGCGCAAACACGCAATGCCTCCAGAATACCGCAGAAAGTGGGGAACGGAGTGTCTTAACACTAGGTTTCCTCTGCCTACCCTGCAGTATGCAGGATACAGCGTGAAGCTGATTTATTTATTTTATTTTTATTTATTTTTTTACTTTTTTTTCTATATTTTTATTTTAAACTTTCACTTCCTGACAAATAAACATAACTGTTGGTCCATGAGAAGTACTATTTGGGTTTTGTACAAAATTAAAGCATAAATACTCGTGTCTTTTCATAGATTTAAAATTTTTTATGCTTCAAGGGACTATAGAACTGAATATTTAATATTCATTTCAGCTTGATACCTCCACATGACCTCGAGATAAATAGTCTTGACAGACGGACAAGTGCACAACAAAGTGATCCCAATAAGGGTTTAATTTTAACCTTTTGAGATACGAAATCCTAAAAATAAACTATACTCCGTCAATTCCAACACCAAAATATCATCACTGACATTTTATTCAGTGATATCTATAAAAAAAAACATTTCAAATTTCAAACTGAAAGGTTGTTAACGTTTACTGGCAATATATCCTCGTGTCGAATAAAACCGACACGCAATCTACTCGGAGCGAGGTGATCAGACGAGCTGGCCAAACAGATCGATTACGAGCGTGGATTATGGCAATAGTGTGGGAGATGGACCGTGGGGAGCTAAATCTATAAATGGCTTGACTGTAAATAAACACAGTGCATTTATGATTTCTTTCGTACCTTTTAAAGTTCTGTACCACAAAATGAAGAAACGGCATCTTATAGATTACTTTATTGTCCGTCTGTCCACCGGTCAAGAGAATTTATCTCGAGATCGCGTGGATATATCAATCTGAAATTAATATTAAATATTCAGGTCAGCGATCTCTTGGAGTACAGAAAAAATAAAGCTCCTATGTCAACGCAGTCAAAAGATACAAGCGTTTATACATTGTTTAGTATGAAATTCACCGCGTAATCAAAATCTATAGGGTATCTACTTGCCGTGAACGTACAATTATGAAATTTGGCAAGAAGTGAGAACTTGTAGTATTAGTTAAGTGTCTATCCATCTTTGCTTGTTGTTATATATAATTATAAAATTTATTTAATATATATAATTTATAAAATTTATTTAATTTAAAATATTAAATTAAATTCAACATAATATGTCTGAACTTTAACAAAGCTAATAATATTTTTCTATAATAATAAAACCATTGTACCTTGACCTTTTGAAACTCGCCCGCCGTCCCGACATGGAACATGTGCCATGAAGGCTATCTTTGTAATTCTGCTATTTTAGTTTAAGCCTATATAAGATAAACACAATAATAAATAAACAATATTTTCACGATAAAAGATACCTGAAATAACATTTTAAGTAAATAAATAAAATCAAAAATCAATCAACCTCACGCTGTATCCCGCACACAGCAGGGTAGGCAGAGGGAACCTAGCGTTAATACACTCCGTTCCCCACTTTCTGCCGAATTCTGGAGGCATTGCGTGTTGAATGGCAGAACTCAACGGCGCGCTTAACCTCGACACCAGAACGAAGAAATAGAAATATAAATTTAAGTAAATATTTCATCTCCTCGAGTGGGGATCGAACCCACAACCAGTCGGTTTTACAGTCACACCTAGTGCCACTGCGCCACGACTGGCCTCAATTTTAAGTAAAGATTTATATAAATAGTATTATTTATATACTGACCGCTTTTCAAAGGCCTCTCTCTGCTTGGTTTAAATTAGTATTGCTATTTTCGGTGTGTGGATATAATTAAGGAACGAGTGGATGTTTATTGCTTTTGAGACATGTGAATTCCGTTCCACACACATATTATAGAAATTGTGATAAGAGGATAACAAAGTTTTATAAATGGTATTAAAGAATATATTTTCCATATCTTTACACATTTCCTATATTTTACGTGATCACAAAGTGAGTAATATATTTGTGTATTCTCCATTTTTTGCTTATTTATATTTATGTTAATTACAGATTTCTTTTTCAGCTTCACACTTTATCCACATATATATATATATATATATATATATATATATATATATATATATATATATATATAGCACATATATATATAGCATGATAGGTAGAGGGAACCCAATGTTGAGGTACTCCGAATTTTTGAGGTATTCCACATTAAGTGGCGGAATTCGACGCCGCGCTTTGCCTGGTTCTAGAGCGAAGATATAAAAATATTAATAAAGAATAATTCCTTCCTTCCTCCTTAACACGGGGGTGTGGGAATCGAATTCACAACCGTCGTGTTAACAGTCGCACGCCTGTGCCCCTACGCCACGAAGGCCTCAATAGACTTCATTTTTTAAATTCTTTTAGTAAGTTATTTCGAGTTATTTCCTTTTAACACCTGCATGTTGAATTTCCCCCACATGGAATTTGAACTCAATTTCGTGTGAATAATGTGAGTTGATGTTGCCCCAACACATTTCACATCGCGTCATGGTAGTTTAATTCGATTATAGCATTCATTTATCAAACATAATATATTGTGTCTATATACCTTGACTTAGTGGCAGTTCTCCTAAAATTGTTATTTTTAACCAAAAATTATGTCTTTTTTAAAACCAGCGTGTAAAGCTGAAATTTTGCTGTGAGATGTAAGCTTGGACATTGTAATTAGAGAGATATAATATTAAATATATTTTAAATTATATGAATGTATAAAATTAGTAAAAGTTAGAAAGTCTCATTGACATAAATTAATGAATAAAAAAATTCCATACAATCAAACTTGCGTATGGGACAAAAATGGGACAGGCGCGTTTCTAGTGTTAATTGATCAATATATTGAAGATCATCTTGATGAATGTCTTCTTCTAATAAGTCCTCTTCGTCAGTCGGCTCAGCAGAACATCTTTGATTTATCCAAGGGCTACAAACAACTCAGGAGGATACACAAAAGTGCAAAGCGCTGTCACAAAGATTAAAAAGTGTAGCGACTAAAAACCAAATGTACCTGGCTGTTTAACACCCATATAGCCTTGAAGGGTTAATATCAACAATTAGTAACACTTAAAACAAAACGTACACCAACCATTTATTATAATAAATATCTAAAGCGGTGCGGGCTTAGCTGCCTCATTAATGAAAACTTGGTATAATGCTCTAAATTCAGGTCAAAGCATTGTGCCTAATGGATAACCCGTTAGGCACAATAAGCGTAAGAGCGTTCCTTTTGACTTTGCCATGTAATGCTAAAGAAGCCAGAAAAATAAAAAAATAACTAAATCTATATCCATTATATAATTTGATCAGAATATCCTAATGGCAAATAGACTGTCTTAACTCTACGTTCAATTTGCCTACCCTGCTGTTATATATCCTTAAATTATACATTTTTTTTTCAGATCAGTAAATCCATAGTATCTAATATTCAGAAATAACCCATGTTGTTAAAACTATTTTTTATTGGAATAAAAATTAATCTCAGTTTACAGTACTAGAATGCTAAAACTACTAGAGCACAATAAATTACTCTAGAAAGCCGAGGGTGCTAAATTTCGCGCTTGTTTATTACAAATTATTGTAAGCTACGCGCTACACTGCTACGTAAATGGCAAATGAAATAAATATTTCTAATTTATGAATACGTTGAATAAATTTAAATAATGAAAATATTTATCTCGATGAAAATTATATAAGTTATACTTAGAAATATTTTCAAAAGAATTAATTTTAATAATTTTGAATAAATTTAACATTAAATTAATATTAATTTAACGAGCCACTTGTTAAAAAAATTACAATGCTATTTAAAAAAAATATTTCGTAGACATTAATATACCGTAGTTCTGACTAAAGTTCACCAGATCATTTTAAATTTCATTGATTGATTGTTGTTGTAAAGTAAAATTTACGTTCACGTGATTTTTTTTGCTTACGTCATAGGCCACATTTAGAGATAATTCAGAGTCAATACTCTCCGTCCTTTCAATGTGGGTTCTTTACGTGTTAAATATTGAAACTCAACGCCTCGTTCATAAAATTGATTACTAATATTTTAAATTAATAATACCACATTTCATACAGTATGTAACGATCCATACCAGAAATAAATTGTGTAAGTAAATAATATAATTAATTAAAAAAAATCATTTATAAAAAAAATATTATTAATATAATTTGTAATATTACTTAATTTACAGCTTAAGATAAATACAATCTTATAAATAATAGTTTAGTTCAGTTATTTAATTACGCGTTCCGTTCACAAGTAATATTAAAGTGACGTAATTACCGTAGCTAAAACACGCAGATATAAAATATATTTATTAAAAATAATTTAATAATTATATTTAATCGTTGTGTATTATAATTTAAAATAAATAATTACATAATTAAAATATCTTGTTGGCTGAATAAGCTACTGTCAGCGTCAAAGTCAAGAAAAAGGAAAGAAAATGTTTAGAAAAATGTTTAGAAAAGTTTTTATTTATAAGTAATGTACATTTAGTTATATCTTATATGCAAAAGGCATGTGAGTTAGTACATGTAATAGTGATATGAGTATTGGAGGCTGGTAAGATATGTTATAAGTGCTTATTACGTATTTACGGTTGTTTGTTTTGGAATACTTCGTCGGTAAGTTTTTAATAGCTTATTATTAAAACAAAGAAGAATATTAATGCACTTAATGCCGTCAATATCCAGAGATAGTTATTATTTGTTTAGTAAATGGAAATAAATACATGAATATGTTTTATGAGGTATGTAAAATTACAATTATATTAATGTACGCAGAATGCCTGCCGCCATCTTTGTCAGATGCTTGTATGTGAATTGTGAAATGAGAGTTGAATAGATTTTGTGAATTATAATTACTTATAATTTCTATATATTATATTAGTAAATATTTAACATGGCACTATAAAAGAAAATATAAATATAATAGTATCATTTATAATATGATATCAAATTATTATATCAAAATACGTATTTACAGTTTATAAATATTATATAATATGAGTCTATTTAATGTCCTACAATAAAGATAATCTGTAAAGATATTTAATTAATTATAATAAATATATTAGACAGTAACAAAATATTAATTATAAACTATTTGTATGTTTGTCGGAGTTCATTGACCCTATGTTTCACTAATAACTGATATTGGAGTCACAACCGACTGCTGCTTGGCTTCGCTGTTACTAATATGCTTGGCTAGACAAATTGCTATGGCTTTTAATTATTACACCGCGATCGACGTTGTCTCGCGGTGCGCTTACGATGTATAAGCGATGTTTGTATGGTATTGGACATACATCTGTGTAAAACAGTTTCTACAATTGCTCTATAACTTAACCTTCAAAATTGTAATATCGTTCATATATAAGCCATTATTGTATTAGGTTAAGATTTAAATAAATAAAAAAAAAGAAAAAAAAATAACTCGTTGTATGATGAGTAGATGTGTGGTGCTATTTTACGTCCTGGAACTCTGATGTATATAATAGTGTCTGCCTATGAGTCTAACAACTTTTTTTAATGTAGAAAACAAATGAGACACCACTGTGGGGTGTGTGCTGTGCGTTTATTTAACATATCGGCCGCCTTGCGATTGTGCGTTCGTTCCAACGACCTATATTAATCGCACAAATCAATCAACGTCACGAATCATCATTCTAATACAATCTTAATATAAACAAGCGTAACCAGTACGTTAAGAAAGATCACACACGAACGTCCCGGAGGGTTTAATAAAAACTGCTGCAACCACGGTCTGGTAGGAATTCACGGTGTAGGGGCGGGGCGGCCCTTGCGCTTTCATCCTGTTATTATAACTAAAGATGCTACACAGTTCTAGTAGAGGAAGATAGGACGTCTTCGATATACTTAAAACGGACAGACTACGTGTTATTTATCAGAATATATATTTAATTTGTACTTATATTAAATTTATGGTACATTTCATATTAATACTGTTACCTCTGAATCTCTAAAAGATTTTGGATTACTTACGATCACTACGAAAGGGTTCTATCTATATTAGACGTATCACGAGCCATACTAAAATATTAAATTTATTATTTAAATATAGGCCAGTCGTGGCGCAGCGGCACGAGGTGTGACTGTAAAACCGACTGGTTGTGGGTTCAATCCCCACTCGAGGAGATGAAATATTTACTTAAATTTATATTTCCATTTCTTCGCTCTGGTGTCGAGGATAAACGCGGCGTTGAGTTCTGCCACTCAATACGCAATGCCTCCAGAATTCGGAAAAAAGTGGGGAACGGAGTGTCTTAACACTAGGTTCCCTCTGCCTACCCTACTGTATGCGGGATACAGCGTGAATTTTATGAAATTTAAATAATTTTATTTAAATATTTTATTGAGTAGAGTGGGGAGTCAGTTACAAATAACTACTTCAAATATTTTATTGTTGTACAATCCAAGTATATACTTGTCTGCCATTGTAATTTTAGTCTGCCTTTCCTATTTCTTGATCTGGCAAAATAAAGTTCAGCGTTGGGTTCCGCAAGTCATAATTTATATGACTGTATAGTTTTCTCATTATTTCAAGTTATTATAGACAGATTTTTGACAGTAGTTTCTACAATTGATATTGTTTATTGAAGGTAAGAGGACAATTTCCTTGCTAACTTTTCTTAGTAAATTACCTTAACTGGAAAACAAAAGTATTTTATTTATACGAACAACTCAGAACAAAATGGATAATATATTTTCCAACATATCCTCCTACGGTTCAGTTTTATGATCTCGCTTAACTTAATAACTTTTTATTGCGTCGTCTGAAAAGATTTTTCTTTTGTATATTCTCTTTACAAATTCAATTCAATCACAGTATTGATGTATTGAACACGAAATAAATTATTTAAGGGTCCAATCAAAAAGGTCTTTGAACATTATGTTAATATTTTTTTAATATCTACATAAAGATTCCAAATGGAATAGCGTACTTTCCATTTTATTTTTGCTTTTATAAATGTTCGTACCTTATAAAATAGACCTTTCTAATCTAATTATCGACTTGCGATATTTATTTATAAATCGCTTTATTATATTGTTCGCGTGCTCATAAAGAAAACAACTAACTATATAAATATCAATAAAAAATACGAAAAAAAGTATATTATATTTTTAAAAAATTAAAATTACTGAGTTTATTAATCTAAGATTGAAAATTTTATAGTGTTATATTTCGTACATTTCTCTTTAACGCTAAAACTATTGCATGAATTTTGATAAAACTTTACAGTAATATATCTTATATATCGGAATATCAAATAGGCTTGAAATTATATAATTTGGTTGTAATATAAAAATAAGTTAAAAAGCGCGAACGGGTCGTTAGCGAGTCGTATTCATTTTTCTCTTTGGTCTTCTTCCTAAATAATTTACACACGATAATATTATTTTAACTTACTCTTTATTGTAACTGCAAATGAATATGTATATCATTTGATCTATTAAGTAAGTAGAATATTTCTTATATTTAATCTTATACTTGCCTAGCTATATGTGCAAGCAATTTCAGGCCTGGCAGAGTAGTAGAAGTGGGCACAGGCCTGTCTTTCCTACTCCAGGCGTGATGTATACAGAGTGGAAGTGTCAACACCACTTTAAATGAGACCATAGTTTTAAGTATTCCATAAAAGCCCAATATAATTAAAAAGAAAAGATTTTTTTGTATCTTGATTAATTTCTTTAGATATGGGTTTAAAATATTTTACCCTATATGCTGTTCCTGTAAAAAGAGCGTTGACACTTCCATCCTGTATAAATAACTTATTTATAAATTGCTGTCAATCAATCACGAGAGCAATCTTGTGATACCGTTGGAATAATCTACGAATGAAAATAGCATATTAAAATCGCTCTTAAGATCGATCTTAGAGTTGAGAGCGATATATCACTAGCCCGTACTAATGTTAAGACGCTCAGTAACGTGGAAAACGGAGTATTTTAACTGAGAATGGGTAACATCTATAGAAACCCCCTCAATGAAAACTCTGACAATTTTAAAAGCAATAAAAATATATGCGTTAACTATAGTGTAAACATTGCACATTTTATTACAAAAGAAATACCGCAATGTATTTTTATAGTAACGTTATCGCGATTGTTATTTGTGTGAATATAGGATTTGTAAGAATTCACTGTAAACGTGGTATAGAAATGGTTTTATTTAATCTACACAAATAGATAGATTCCCTATCTATTGATATTGTCAGCTTCAAGCCGTATCGTATGTAGGATAGACAGAGGGTAGGCTGAGAGAACCTAGTGTTAAAACACTTTCCACAATACTGCCCTTTGCCTTGCCAGAGTAGAGAAATACAAATAATTAATTTCTTGGAGTGGGAATCGAACCAACTACTATCGTGTACATAGGCGCTATTCAAATATAACTATAGAAAATTTTAGAATAGTTTATTTTTATACTAATAGATACAATTTGTTTTCTCAAAATGCGTTTTTAATTTTTTTTTTTTGTTTTCATTTTATTTATTTAATAAATATTTATCCATAAAAGACGACAGTGGAACTGAAACTGAGAAAAATGAAGAACCCGAAAGAATACACTCACACGAAGATACATACACGTTTTTGGCGTTGATTGAGTACGTAATATACCTATGACAGTAATTATATTTTTTTTTCAACTTCACGCTGTATCCCGCAAACAGCAGGGTAGGCAGATTAAACGTAGTGTCAAGACACTACCTTAGCCATTTTCCACTGAATTCTGTAGGTATTGCGGAGGTAATAAGACAATTAATAATCTGGGCGTTGAGTGAACTGAACACGCAATGCTTCAGATTATTATATACTACAAAATATATAAATTTTTGATTTGGATTTGTGTAGGTACATAAGTTTAATGTATAAAAAGCGGCGTTGAGTTCGGCGAGTCAACACGCAATGCCTCCAGAATAATTCGGCGGAAAGTGGAGAACGGAAAATAGGTTCTATCTGCCTATCTTGTTGTGTGCGGGATACGGCGTGAACCTGATTTTTTTTATTTACTATATAAAAACAACTAGTCATTTCATTACAAAAAACAAAACACAAAACACAAAAGAACATAACTGTAGCAACTACACAAAACACAAAGACAAAACATTTAAATAATTGTATAAAATTTTATTTCAGCGTAGTGTTCACGGAGGGCTCGAAGAGGACGTGCACCGGGACCATTATTCACGATAACGTAGTTATCACCGCCGCGCACTGCTTGTTAGTATATCTGACACTTTTATTAAGGGGAACACTGGAAATGGTACTGATCTATATACATTTTGGATATTTTGAGTGAAAATAGAGGCAGAATATAGATTTTTCCTTTGTTTAGGTATTATTTCGTATTTCGCATGGAGAGTCTTATTGTTAAAACGCTTCGTTTAAATTATTGCGTGTTGAGTGGCGAAACTCAATGCTGCGCCTTTACATAAGAGGACGACGAATATAGTTTCAACGAGATTGCTTCAGAATGTATCCCGCACATAGTGAGGTAGATAACGGGAACCTGGGAACTTAGTGTTAAAACAATCCGTTCCCTTTAAGACACTTCTCTTCTTCATTAGTATTAATATCTAATAATTTAATTTATATGTTAGTGTTGTTAATATTAAATAATTTAAATGTATTAGTTAATGTTACTAAACTTAAACATTCTTAACAGATCAACCGACGAATTAAAAGCGGAACTTACAGCCTCCTTCGTCGTAATAGGAACAAAAAGAATGTTTGATGCCGGCTACGAGCAATATTTACCAATAGAACGAGTTATAATCCACCCAAATTATAGAGGTTGGACGGCAGACTTGGCTTTAGTATATACTTTCGCAGGCATGATGTCTGATAAACCTGGAAAGGTTATACGATTGGCAAATGAAAGAACTAGTGTACCAGATTCTGACGTCACAGTCTACAGTTGGGGACGTTGCAATGATGATGAGGTCAATAGCTTAATAGTTGATAGGTTTCCTAAACGAGTATTAAGAAATTTTATCATTTAAGAAAAAACTTTGTCATATTGAGTTTTGAGATTGAATAATTTTTAATTATTTTAATGACACAATATTTTTTTTCTAAAGTTATTACTAAGTATCGAACTATAATATAATTTATCAATACCATAAAATCAAATCAGCTTCACGCTGTATCCCGCACACAGCAGGGTAGGCAGAGGGAACCTAGTGTAAGACACTCCGTTCCCCACTTTCTGCCGAATTCTGGAAGCATTGCGTGTTAAGTGGCAGAACTCAACGCCGCGCTTTGCCTCGACACCAGAGCGAAGAAATGGAAATATAAATTTAAGTAAATAATTCATCTCCTCAAGTGGGCATCGCACCCACAACCAGTCGGTTTTACAGTCACACTATGTACCGCTACGCCACGACCGACCTCAAAACCGGCCGATATCAATACCATGTTTTTTAAAATGTTTATAAAAATGCTCATTTGAAAATTTTAACAAAAAATATTTATAATAATTTAAATTTCCCCAGGCTCCAATTATAATTTAAACTGACTACGCTTGAAATTATTTTATAAAGTGCTTTCAGTAATACTTTTGCTAGACAAAAGTTAGTCTAGGCTTAAAATTTACGTTATTTTTCGTTAAAATATGAAAGTATTTTAATGAAAATATTGTGTTGAAAATTATTTTGTAATAAATAACTACTGAACTATTCATGTTAATGTTAGTGATCAGAAACTACTTCATTTTATTAAATAACAAATATTAACTATCAATTATCATAACATGTAAACATATTATGATTCTATAGGTAAATTTTAGTCTACATATAAATTTTTCAGAATGAAGCCAGTCGTGGAGCAGGGGTACAAGGGTGCGAGTGTAAGCGTAATGGGTTGTGGGTTTATTTCTTACTAGAGAAAATGAAATATTTAATATTTTCAGTAACATAGCAAAGCGCGGCGTTGATCCCCGCCGCTCAACACGCAACGCTCTTGGAGGCCCAAGAATTCGGCACAAAGTGCTTAAAAAATAGAATATCGTAAAAGAATTCAAAAGTTAAATTTTAAGCTTAATACCTGTTTTTTTATGTTTTTTTATAGAGATCTGTCATAATTAAGCAATTTTATTTTTACAAGGCAATGATGACTACTCCTGACTTCGAAACTTCATGCTCCGATGAAGACGAAAAGGAACGGGTATGGTATAAGACAGTGTAAATTACAATACACTAACATTTAACACTAGCATTTTCATGTCCCGCTCGTGGGTAAGGAAAGGGAACCTGGGAGCATAGAGTTAAGACATGTTCCCTATAAGTCTCATCCGTACCCCATTTTCCTCTGAACTCTCGAGACATGCGTGGTGGGTGGCGGTAATCAACCCCGCGCTTTAGCCTAGTTAGCAAAGTTAAGATATGATAATATTCAATATTTCATTCCACCGAGAGGGAATCGAACCCACAACTGTCGCGCTTACATTCACACGCTGGTGCCCCCCCGCCATGACGGGCTCAATAATAAAAAAAATATTTGAACATATATAAATATATTTACATTAGTAAAGTACCTTCATTCAAATGTACATATCGAAATATCTCAAAGGAAGCCGTTCGAGAAAGGAAGCTTGAAGTTACATCTTTTATCAGAATACATTCAGGAGAGAACAACGTAAGTATATATCTTTATATTATAATGTTTATATATTTCTATTTTTTTTACTATTTGCATGAAATTTTGGTTATTTACAATTTACTACTGAAATGTCATTTTATCGCTAATCAGTATTGGATACGTAATACTGAGTTAGCGTTGTTATGGTGTTCCGAAAAACTAAAAATGTTTTAAGCTAAAGTTCAATTTTTAACAAAAAAACCGACTTTCAACGGATTCCATGATTAGAACCTAGCCAAACTACCTTTAAAGTGTATCTTTTCCAATAAATAAAAGAATCATAGAAATCGATTGGCGTTATATTGAGTTATTCGTCATATACTTAATGCAAATTTAAAACTTATGTGATTTTACTAATGGACCAAATTAAAATGGGACCACATGGTAAGGATCAGCTTTCAAATAAAAAAAGAATCATCAAAATCGGTTCACCAAGTCAAAAGTTCTGAGGTAACAAGCATAAAAAATACAGTTGAATTGATAACCTCCTCCTTACAGAAGTCTGTTAAAAACGCAATTACCATCAATTTGAAAGCTATGAAATATTGAAGATAGAAATTCGACGACGTACTAAATTTAATACTCAAAAGTATCTCTTCATCCATTTTTCTTGAAAAATATTTTTTTGGAGCTTGCAGCACGAAGAAATATAAAAAAACCATGTTATTTAAACGGAAAAAAAATAATTCAATAGAGAACCCCTTAGAATTGGATCTATGAGCTCCATTTTTAATAAAAGCTTAGTTGGGGCATTTTCTAAAATATTTTGGGTATACGATTTTTTTTTCTTTGGGACGATATATTTTTTCTATGCTCTCACAAAGAAAAAAAATATCGTTGTTATTTTGGCACACCCTAGTATAAATACATATATGTATATTAAGTATATGACTTAATTTAATATCCTCTGGTTTGGTTTAATATTGTCTAATTAGACCTACAGAATATCTTTACTGTAGATTCAAAAAAATAAGCTTTAATTTATATATTTATCAATTCTCAGGCTAGACTCCACGCTAAAAATAAAATGCATAAAAACAAAAGCAGGCATTCGAAATCAAGACACACTAAACGACATAAGAAGAGAAAACACTTAAGAACCCGAAAATCTAGAAAGCCAAACAAAGATTTGCCAACTACACTACAAAAACGTTTCAAGAAGAAAAAATCATCAAAATCTCATAGAGAAACTACATTTGATCCAGATGATCTAGTAAGATATAACCGATTTTTGACCTAACATATCATATTATATC
The DNA here is from genome assembly GCA_021202915.1 of Heliconius himera. Taxonomy (NCBI): domain Eukaryota; kingdom Metazoa; phylum Arthropoda; class Insecta; order Lepidoptera; family Nymphalidae; genus Heliconius; species Heliconius himera. The sequence continues at coordinate 381,221 of JAJHJA010000511.1, read as the reverse complement.
AGGCTAATCCAACGATGGAGCCAGGATCTGAATACAAGAACTATTCAGAAGTTACTAACTGACCACTACAGGCTGAGCGGCTTTTAATATTTACAACTCTGAGTTTATTATTTGGTGTAGAAAAGTGTATTTTTTTTAATTTGCTAACTATAAATAATTACGTTTCATTCCTAATCTCTAGGGTAGCCTCATTTCTATTTAAAAATCAAAGCACTATTTTTGCCCAATTGGAAAATTTCTTACTATACATGTCATCTTTGTGGGTTCATTGCCAATTACCTAAAGGTAGTGTTTCTTTTTAATGCCGTTTCCCCATTCTGATAAATAAAATATTACGTCTTAAACATAATTATTTTTAATTTCCTATTTTTTATTTAAATACGTGGCAATTAGCACTGTAAGTATATTGTAACGTATTTATATTATTATAATAATAGTTAAAGAATAAAATAATAATTTCAGAATTTTCGTCACCGTCCCAAAATATATATTGGTAACCAATCGAGCCTCACCAGTACAGAGGATCAAGATACCTTTGAACATAAAGAGGTTACCCAATCTTCTTATCTCTTTATTACTTATACTCTTATATGACCTGTTTATGTATTCTTAGCTTACTTTAATTATATATTTAATATGTTAATTTCTTTGCTCTGGTATCGAGGCAAAGTGCGGCGTTATGTTTCGTTACACAGCACGCAATGACACCAGAAGTCAATGTAAAGTGGGGAGCGGAGTGTCTTAACATTACGTTCCCTTTGTCTACCCTGCTGCCTGTTGATAACAGCGTGAAGTTAAAGACTTGGAAAAAGTAACACAATAAAATACAGCTGAATAAAACAAAAAAATGTAACTGTTTAAAAATTCTATTGAATGATTACAGAAATAAATATTAATATATGTATATGTGTTATATATTAAAAAACCTACCTTTCATCGGATTATAGTCGATTGTAAAACAAAATGAATGTCCCGAATAGATTTAATTTCCGCTTACGATATTTATATTGACATTATTGCTTTATATTTGTTTAAAAAGATTTATGTTTACAGAAAAGTTTTTATTTCAGAAACATTTCAAAAAGATAAGCAGTAAATCTAAAGAATATAATAAAAAGAAGAGAAATCGTCAGGCTTTCAAGAGAATGTCGCACTACAAAAATAATTGGCGACGTAAAATGGGGAATCAGGTTAGTAAAATGAATTTAAAAAATATAAGATAAAATAGAGCGACAGCTTAATTAGTAAGTCTTATACACATATAAAAAATATAAAATGTTTTAACGCACTTTAAATATAATATATTTCGTATATATAATATAAATATAAATATAATATATATACCACACCTAGTAATGAAATATATTTATAGATAAATAAAATATAAATAAGATTTTTTTATTTGTCTTTTTTAAACCTATTTAAACAGCTATCTACACATTGTAACTTTCTATTGTTCAAAAAAACAATATTCGTATCTTTCAAGAATGTGTTAATTTTAATTATTATTAAGAAATAAAAACTGTTTTCAAAGTAAAGAATGGTGAAATCTAGAATACATTTTCAGAAAAACACCTTAACAGCCGAAATATTCAGCTTTGTCAATACACAAACATGTACTAAATTAACAGAGAAGTCTATGTCTTCTTCTTACGAAATAGGTACGTAAAGAACTCTAATAAAAATCTTTTTGTGTTTATATGTAAAATGATGTACGTCACAAACTCAAATACCATCCACACCACCTGGATACGTGGCACCCCATTGCTGTGCGGTTTCGTAGGAACTTCCTGCAATGCGCCGTGCAACCCGCGGCAGTGTTTCCAGGTCCAGGGTACTTTTAAAAAGCGCGTCTATCTCCACCTTAAAGGCCGGCAACGCACGTGTAGCTCCTGGTGTCAGATGGGGTCATAGGCGGTGGTGTATAAAAAAATGTAAAGGAAACTAAAACGGAAAGAAATTATTGTACTCTATGTAAATTAAACAACAAACTATGAAAGTTCAATGAAGCATTTTTTTACATATGTTAGTTTTAAAAATGTTATCACACGTTTTTACAGCTCTAAATAAGAAATGTTTTCAGAAAACCCCAACGAAATCTTTTGTTACGCGAATGAGGAGTTCTATATAACTGAGGTAAGTTAAGAAAATAATGTTACTTAAAATATTTCTAGTAGTATATTTTTATAATAAGACAACACTGATGCGATGTATGTAGTGCTGCAGGAAAGTGTCTGTATGTGTATGTTGTGCAGTTCTGCCACCCAACCATCAATAATGAAGGTTTGTTGTAATACGATTCTTCACTTTATAGACACTTTGGAGAATATTCATTATACATTTTTCAAAATAGATGCTACTTCTATAATTGTGCAATCGCCCCCAAACATTTATTTGTACAATACTATAGCAAAAAATATAAAAAAACAATACTGGAATTAATTAGCTAAAGTCCAAATAATAATCAATACAATTTAATATATCATGAGGCCAGTTGTGGCGTATGGGCACAAAGTGTGCCTGAAAAATCGACTGGTTGTGGGTTCGATCCCCACTCGAGGAGATGAAATATTTATTTACATTTATATTTTCATTTCTTCGAGGGGACAGCGCGGCGTTGAGTTCCGCCACTCAACACGCAATGCCTCATTGGCGGAAATTGGCGGAAAGTGGGGAACGGAGTATTTTAACACTTGGTTCCCTCTTCCTACCCTGTTGTGTGCGGGATACAGCGTGAAGCTGAAAAAAAAAATCATTAATTATGAAATATTCAATGCTGAAGCTACAACAAAAAAAATATAAAAATACAAACAAATATGTTAAAAATTTATATGCAAATGTAACAGGAAGATTCCGGCGCGCCGGCTCTACGACAGGGTCGCCTCGTCGCCGTGACTGTGGGAGGAGTAGATCACGGAGGAGAGCGTGTCGCTGTTGGCATGAAGATCATTTGTTTCTGTCACTGGATTGTTAAAAACTTACCGTAAGCACAGTAAATATATACCATGTAATGGCATAATGTTTGAGGAGGTTGATAGTCTTACATAAAATTAGCTTCACGCTGTATCCCGCACACAGCAGGGTAGGCAGAGGGAACTTAGTGTTAAGACACTCCGTTCCCCACTTTCTGCCAAATTCTGGAGGCATTGCGTGTTGAGGGGCAGAACTCAACGCCGCGCTTAACCTCGACACCAGAGGGAAGAAATGGAAATATAAATTTAAGTAAATATTTCATCTCCACGAGTGGGGATCGAACCCACAACCAGTCGGTTTTGCAGTCACACCTCGTGCCGCTGCGCCACGACCGGCCTCATAGTCTTACATGTTAAAATATATATGAGAACCAATACAAACCATAAAAAATAATGACCATTTACTCCAAATATTTTTAACATTTTTATAGTGACATTCTAAACAAATAATACAAAAATAATTTAGAAAAGGTATCACTAAAAAAATTAGCATCTCTGTACAAAGATTCTGTCATATTCTTGCTTCACAATGATATTGTGAAGTACAGAACCCTAAAATTCATTCAAATAAAATGCGTGTATGCTTATTAGTTTTTACTTACATTTATTTATATTCACAGGAAAACTGACAATGAAATACAGTGCTGTAAGAAATGTTGTGAACCAAAAAAAGATGAAGAACACAATTTACAACATAAAAAAAAGAAATATGACTTTGACGATGAATAATAAAAAATAAATCTTCGATAGAATCTTAGATTACAAATATAGTATCAGTTTTTACATATTTTTTTATTTTATTTTTTACATATTTTTTCTGTTATTTTTACATATTTTTTCTGTTATTTTTACATATTTTTTCTTTTATTTTTTACATATTTTTTCTGTTATTTTTGTTAAGTGTTAAGATGCTCCGTCCCCATTAAAACAATCCCGTTTTCCACTTTCCAAACTCTGAAGGCATTGCGTGTTGACGGATCTCAACTTGCCTCGAGCGAGGAAATATTAAATATTATATTTCCTCGAGTGGGTATCAAACCCACAATCTGTTGCGTGCTCGTGCGTCATGACTGGCATTGATTTATTAATATTATTATAAAATATCATTTGCCATCTTTAAAGAAACAAGTACCTAACACAGCGTCTATATTCTCAAAAGTGCTTCATCCGTCACATTAAGAACTGACCAAGCAAGAATCACACTGCAGTGATAAATACGGCAGTTAAAGGTAATGGATAGCGTAGATTAAAGCAAGCTGTAAGTTTAAGTTGGCCAAATACTTAACTCTTAGTATCTTCAAGGATATTTATAAAATAAACAATTGAATATACTAAGACATTGAGATACTAAATGGTTGACGTTAGTCAAGGCACAAGTGTGTGACTGTGGACGCGATTGGTTGTGTGTTCGATCCCCACTTGAAGAAATTAAATATTTATTAGAAAAAATATAACACTCAACACTCAATGTCTCCAGAATTCAAAAAATAGGGAATGGAGTGTCTTAACATTAGGTTCGGGATACAGTGTGAAGCTGATTAAAAATAATTGAAACTAGAATTCATATAACCAGCCTGTATGGAAAATAGAGTTTTATTCGTATAGTGTTTTAACAATGCTAGATCAATGATCCAGAAAATACATTTAATATTATGTTTTTTTTAACTATGTAAAGGAATTTTCTGACCGACTGTGTTAGACCATGGCATTTGTCACTCCAACTTTAATTCCAGTCCCAAAAGGGATACATTATTATTATATGTTATGTATGTTAAAAAAAAATAATAATAATATTACCAAAATTGGTTATGTTTGGGATTTTGTCAGGCCCCGGGGCCTTTTTGGGGTTATGGTCCTTCAGAATGGACTTAGCCTCGTCTACGTTTGTGGAGCGAACCGGTTCACCGGTCGGGAGTATCGAAGCTCACTCTGTAAAGTCGGAGTCCACTTTCGATAAGTGATCAGGGTCAATGGCTGAGTGCTCTGTGAGCATTGTGACTCTAAACTATCCGCGAAGTATTCACCCTTTCCGGTGTCGTCGGCCGATATTGTATTGTCGGGTTTAGTGAGAAGCCGCATAGTGCGACACCACTGTGTCGGATCGACAGGTTCTCGACGGAGCCCAGAACGCCTAGGACGATGGCGGAAGCCCTCCGAGTCGACTGTCCCAAGTCCCAAAATTATAGTGCAATTTATTTTAAACAAGTTTGCTAATGCTAATATTTTTTTAAGAATTTTGATTATAAAAACACGTTTCAACTATTGTTATATATCTTATATAAGTTAGTTCTTAATTAGCTCTTTGCTTAGTATAAAGAATAATTCCAATAACTTATACCTTTTGACATAAAGAAAACGTAAATCCCAGCTAAAGAACCATATACGATATAAATTGCGCAATTTCGAACATTTTAACTATATTCTGCATATTCACTTCTCAACTTTACGACTTTCCAGTTTGAGAATACTTAAGCGGAGAACGCGAAAAATATTTAATATTAAAATTTCTTGGCGTCGCTCTCGAAGTTTTACAAAAAGATAACAAATCAAAACTTTGTGTGTAAAATAAATGTCATTATGTAACTTTTAATTTTGTTTCGTATTTCTTCAAAGTTCTAGCTAGAGCTTAGATGGTTTCTAGTGAAACTATTTAAAAGGTCAGTACAAAAAAATGAGTGGGGCTTTTTTTATAACTTTGAATAATATTTAAATGCGTTTTAATAGTTAGCATTAGTACTTAATACTTCTGGATTTCTTTTCAGCTTCACGCTGCATCCCGCATGTAGCAGGGTATTAAGAGGGAGCCTAGTGTAAGATACCTCCCACATTCTATCCACTTTTCGCCGAATCCTGAAGGCATTGTGTATTGATTGGCGGGACTTAATTCCATGATTTGCCTCAACACCAGAGCGAAGAAATGATGAAAAAAATATTTAATACTAGCGGACCACTCGTGGTTTCGCCCATGTACTATTAATAATTCTTTTATTATGCATTTGCCATAAGATAATCAAATGTAAAGAAAAAAGGCGGCAAAGGTGCCCCCCGCAGGACTAACAGCTAAAGAATATCTCCATAAAATTTACTTGATGATGGCATAACTTTCGCTCGTAAGTTTCAATATCTTTATATAATGAAAAACCTTGAAATATCACCTTGTAATTTTCATTTTTTGTCTCAAAATGCCTTATTGACACTTATTTATAAGATATAGATGTACTGTATAGCGGACTTTAATAAAATAGAACATTTCTTCCATACAATGTATTGACATATATTTTACAATTTTACAGAGCACGCACGTAAAGCAATCCGATGGCATTAATTATTATTGTTATTTCGTTGTTTAAGCCCAATTAAGACTTATATCATAATGTTATATAGCCTATAGCACTCCTGAAGAACGTGCGCAAAAATAAGCAAATCGGACTAGTAGATTTATAGATCTTAGCGTTTAAAAAAAATATACTTTATTAAATTAGTATAGATTTAATTTCCTCGAGTGAACATCGAACCCACAACGTCGTGCTGACAGTCACACGCCTGTGCATCTGCGTCACAACTGACTTCAGGTAGTTTTAGATGTCCAATCTATATGGTACATATGTATGTGTAATTTTCATAAAAACAATATCGACAGCGGTTACCGGTTAAAACCAATCGTTGCCGCGGTTTGATCTGGCACGGACATTTGGCAAAAGCTAACTGAAAAGCTCGTTCTAACTTTGGTTTTTTAATTTCTTTTTTTTATATACCTACTAATAATATAGTAATGAGTACGAGGACAAACATATTTAGGTTTATGCGGTATCCCGCACATAGTAGGGAAGACAGAGGGAACCTGGGAACTTAGTGTTAAACCACTCTACCAAGTTTTACTATAACAATTTATAAGAAAATAGGATATTGTCGGCTAACGCCCAATATTAAAAATCTATCTCCTGACGTCAATCTTCGATTATTTCATATATCTATCGAAGATTGACGTAGGAGATAGATTATTAATATTGGGCGTAAGAGAGTAAGCCTGCTATCAGCCGATTAAACAAATTATCACTAGAGACAACGAGTATATTATGCATTAATAGAATGTTTAACAACTATAAAAATTGACTCGTTTCCTCTACTGTATGAAATAAAATAAATTTTGTATTTTATTTTGAATGGTATAAAAATTTACAGAACGAAAAAAACACAAAAAATGTTGTAAGTAGGTTTATATTCTAGGTCGACGATTTGAGAAAAACTCGGTTAGTTGCGAGTCGAACTCGCTCACCGAAACTTCCTTACCAATTTCATGATTGTAGATCAACGTGATGTAAAACTTATAAAAGTTTATAAAATTTAGTTTCCGGACATATGCACTTTGTGTAAAATAAACTAGAAATATAAGTTTGTAGTGACTTTTTCTATTAAATACCTATAATAAACTAGCCAAACGTATAAGTTTTTAGTTTTTGAATTTTTTCTTTTATTTGTGCCGTAAATTCCTACTGTTTTATAACTATAGGTCCAGAGGAAGCACCCTATAGGTTTTGATTACAAATAGAATAAATAAAAAAATAAAATAAAAAGCGGCAAAATCGATGCATAAATGCTCATATCTTTTGATTTCGTTAACTTAGAAGCTTGATTTTTTCTGTGCTTTAAGAGGCCATAAACCTGAATATTTGATATTCATTTCAACTTGATCCCTCCATGCGATTTTAAGATAAATTGTCTTGATTGACGGACAGACGCACAATTAAGTCATCCTATAAAGGTTCCGTTTTTACTTTTTGTGATACGGAACCCTAAAAAAAATTTAATCTTGACTTTGCCTTGACCATAAACTTAACTTTATATACAAATTTACAATGTGCATGTGACATATTTTTCTTGGATATATAAATTTCTTCTTTGAGGTAATTTACAAAAAAGACATTACAATTTCATTTATAATATAAGTGCAAAATAAATTTAAGTCAGCAGATTTTATTTTACAAACTATGATGCTTAATTTTTCCTCTGAAATTATATTTATTTCATCTTAAAAGGAAATTAGAGAGCAGTCTCGTTTTAGTTTTGAACATGCTACGAATTAGGTCTTTTGAAGTTCATTCGTAGCTCGCTTAGTAAATATAATGAAACTAGTGGCCGCGCGCGGCTTCGCCCGCTTATTTGCACCCTTAGGGGTGAATTAAAAAAAAACCACGAAACACGTGTTCAATAAAATATTTTTAACAGTCTGAATTTAATTTTTTATAAAAATCGGTGGCGATTTAAAGATTTTTCCATACAAACTTTCAACCCCTTATTTGCACCATTAGGGGGTGAATTCTAAAAAACCATGAAACACGTATTCAATGAAATATTTCATCTCAAATTTTATAAAAATCGGTGCCGATTTAAAAAAGAACCATACAAACTTTCAAACCTTATTTCATGTCTTTAGGGTTAAAATTTTTCAAATTCCCTTCTTAGTGGATGTCCAGATTACGAAAATAAACATCTGTCCAGATTTCACGTTTCTACGCACAGCGGTTCCGGCTGTGTGTAGAAACGGTGTGTACATCAGTCAGTCAGGTACAAGTCCTTTAATATATATAGATTAAGAACTACTGAATTATACGGCAATGACACCGGTAATCGACACGTTAAGGAAATAGGATATTATATTTTTGTTAAATAAAAAAAAAATCAGCTTCACGCTGTATCCCGCACACAGCAGAGTAGGCAGAAGGAACCTAGTGTTAAGACACTCCGTTCCCCACTTTCTGCCGAAATCTTGAGACACTGCGTGTTGAGTGGCAGAACTCAACGCCGCGCTTCGCCTCGACACCAGAGCGAAGAAATGATAATATAAATTTAAATAAATATTTCATCTCCTCGAGTGGGGATCGAACCCACAACCAGTCGCGCTTACATATGTTAACATCATTCTCCTAGTCGTCGACAACTAATTATTAATTAAAACAGAATATATTCTGTAAACAAAATGCTTATACTAAAGGACAAAAGCAAATCTTTTAATGTATTCATTACTGATTTAAAATTTAAAAAAGGCTTTGTGCGGAAGTGAGTAACGGAGCTTAACACTATGTTCCCTGTTCTTACAAAAAAATGTTTAATTGTACAAATAGGTATCTATATATTTTACATACTTATAATATTCTTATATTCCAATTTCAAACCATTTTCATCTGGCCAATTGGGTGTTATTTTGTCTGTTAAGGTAGCAAAATTAAACTAAGCTTTTTTACTTAATAATTTATCTCAAGCAAAGTATTTCTTTATTATATTACCTATATATCTAGACAATAAGTCTATCGAATAAATTCAAAGATTTCCTTCAGAACAAAGTAGTATCAAATGAAATAAAAAAAATATAAGAGTTTAATTAATTTATAAAAAATAATAAAAGATATTAAAAAATAATCTAATATTAAATTATGGTTATAAAATCAAAAACTTGAGTATTTAAAAATAAAAAACTTAAAAGCGAAAAAGAATAAAAATGAAATACTTTGATGTGCGACAGAAAGGTCTACTAAAAGAATGTTTACATAAAACTACGTTTGAGCTTAATAAACTAAAGTCGACTCCACCGTACAATCCGCATTTATTAACTACGAGTAAAGAGTAAAGATTTTTTTTTTAAGTAAACATAAAAGAAATATATAATAATTAAAATACTACTTTAAGTACCTAATAATAGCAGTAACCTAAATGAAATATTTAATATTTCCATTTCTCCGCTGAAAATGGGAAACAGAGTATCTTGACACTAGGTTCCCTATGCCTATTCCGCACACAGCAGGGTGTGTGTGAAATAATCTTATACTAAAAAAGTACCTAGAGTTACGCTCACGGCTTCAGTCATGTGAACGATTTATTCTTTCATAACACCATGTTATTTACGACAACACATCACATCACAAATAAATAATATCGGCCAGGTTTTAATGTAACCTAATATAATAGACTGTCTCATAGAGTCTATCCATTGCATTTTTCAAAATATCTACTTTCTAGAAAATTATCTTTATCGGTGAAAAGAAACTTTTTTTTAGTCTATGTAAAGATTATAACGTATAGTGCCAAAAGTGCTACTTCAGCTTAGTACTTAAGACTTTTGTGCGGGAATTTCGCTACAAAAAGTACAATCTTGATTGTTAAACATTTAGGTATTTTATCTCGTCAGATGAAAATAATATTAGTACAACGGCAAGTCAAAGGAAAGTCACTGACGTGGAAAAACGTTGAAACAGGAGACGGAAATTTCTCGTTGACAAAATTCCTTATAGATAATATAAATTTATTTTTTCAGCTACCAAAGAATCTTTATATGACATGTTAGTTTATTCATATTCAATAAAAGTACATACACATTGTACCATAAACTTGTATTGTGCGTAAAAGAACAGGTATTGAAAAGAAAGAAAGAACAAAGAATAGTTCTTGATTTCATGCTCACGCGGGAGAATGAAATGTTTTTTTTCGCTTTGGTAGCTATGCTGTCTGATATTATATTCCACTTAATAAGAATTCGGCTGAAAGTGGGGAACAGAAGTCAGACAGCAGAAGTTTCAATGCGAAACAAAGTGTCTTACCTTTTGACTCGCAGGTTCCCTCTGCCTACCCTGCTCTGTGTGGAATACAGCGTAAATCTAATAAAAATAATATAAATAGAAGTTGAAAATAAAATAAATTCAGAAAATTCAATATAGTATTAAATCATTCTTTAAAAATATGTCCCTTACATTCAAAGCGTGATATATTAATGTTCTGTAAATAGAAATGCAGCATACATTTTTACCTTGATTTATTTCCAGTTCCGAGTGAATTAAATTCCCTAGAATTTGCGTATGCTTTATAAAAATAAATAATTTTATTTAAGAAAACGTTCGTGGCAACATGCCTCTAGAAATCGGCGAAAAGTGTGCAACAGAGTGTCTTAACACAAGGTTCTCTCTGCCTACCCTGCTGTGTGCGGGATACAGCGTGAAGCTGATTTAATATATATGTATATGTGTTGTGTAATAATTTGACTGGTTAAAATTATTATTGGGAATAATTCGGCGGGCACGTAATGCTGTGTTTATTATATATTGTTTGTATACTACGTCTCAATGAGATTTTTTCTAAATCGTGGGTTTAAAATGAATATTATTTATATTATTTACTACAATTAAGTTTACATGATAATAACACGAATATGATACATTCAGATAGTCCTGAGCCTTTTACAAGTAGGTAGGAAAGTTCGTTGAAATAAAAAAGGACCCTTTTTATTATTTTTATCATCACATTTTAGAACTTGCAGCACCGAAAAATTAATGCTTGCTTATCATGCTGTGACGGTAAACAGTAAAAAGTTTTTCATTATTTGCATTATAATATATTATTTGTAATATAATGTAAAATATAGCAGTATAAAATAACACTTAAAGAAATATAATAAAACGAATAATTCAGTAAAAAAATATAGCTATAGCGCCCAACTTTCTTCAAGAACGTAATGCTCAGTTGGTCAGCCATACCTTCAAGTTCACTCGTTCGCTACCCTTAAATTTTTATAAGTTTTCTTAACTTAATAAGTAATAGTATACTTAACTAAATAAACCACATCAAAATTTACAGTAGATCGAAAATGTATGAAAATTTATAAAACCGTCAACGTCGTCTGCCCCTTCGGGTATGTACGGCTCGTAGACTAGGCATCTTGAATCAGTGATATTTCCTTAAGTATTTATTAGAATGACTTACAGTAAGTAAACCATAATTTCAATTTTGATGAAATGCTAAAGGTGACTATTATATTTATTTTGATAAGGACCAAATTATAGACGATTCATTAACCCGATAAATTTAAATTTAAATGAAATATATTAAAACAGTTACTGTAGCTCAACCTTCAGAGATAAACATACATCATCGTGGACTTTTTAATAGATTTTTCAAAAGGATAAGATTTTTGTATAAAATTGTTTTTATGTGTCTCATGAGGTTGAGCTCATTTCGGGCGACCTTTTCTTTAAACAATTCCTTGTTGACAAAGACATTCCGTGGCGGAACTAATTGCTACGTTTTATGTTATTTCTTCACACTTCTTACCTGTATATGTACAGCTCAACAGGGAGTGTCGAGACACTCAGTGCTTCACTTTCACTCACACAACTGAATTCAAGATAAAAATTTCGACGTAGCTCGATGAGAACCTATGGCTTAGTGGTCAGAGCGCCTGGTCGGTTTCCAGGAGGCGCGGGTTCGAGTCCCGCTACGTTCAAATTTTTATACGTTTTCTAAATAATAAAAAAAGATATTTGAACCTACTACCTACTATTGTGTCAAATAAAGCGTATCTGAACTGCTCCATGATTACTTTTTTTTGTATAAAGCTTTTTATATTTTGTACCTCCAACTTCCTCATTGCTTATACGAATTAATTTGAGATAGCTTATTTACTTTATACTGTCTGAAAAAGGCAAAAAAGAACATTACTGAAGAAACCCAATTTATGTTATTACAATCTTAAGGACCGCACGTCTAAAGTTAATCAAGGCAGAATTTGTATAGTAGATACTTTACGTCTCAAATTTTTATAGAACTCTGAAGAATGCTCTTCTCTTGTTTGAGTATCACTAAAATGAAGATAGAAAATAATAAAAAAAATATTACTACTACGCAATTGAATGAATGTATGGAATATATATGTATATGTTTACACAAATACATTTTCTTTATTTTTTTTTTATATTTCTGTAATTCAAAACTAGGCTTGAAGACTCACAGCTTTATGTACCCGTGAGTTTTGTAAGAGAACCCAGGTTCTATTCTAATAATTCATTTCCTCGTTCGACTATACGAAACACGGCGTTGAGTTTCGCTACTAAATACGCAATGTATCGAAAATTTGGCGCAAAGTACGCAACGAAGAGTTTTAACACTAGTTTCGCTCTGTCTACACTGCTATGCGTGAAAAAAGTTGAAAATGATTTAACATAAGTCGAATTTTTTTATACGCTTGTTTACATTTCGACGTAGCTTGATGAGAACGTATGGCTTACTGGTCAGAGCGCCTGGTCGGTTTCCAGGAGGCGCGGGTTCGAGTCCCGCTACGTTCAAATTTTTATACGTTTTCTAAATAAATATACTAAAATATAATTTTAAAATTATACTATTTATAATTTTATATATTATAAATATGATTTTATTCATTCTTTTAAAGCTTTCGTGATAACTAGTATTACTTCTACTCGAAAAAAAATTTTTTTATTTTTATTTCTGGTCTAGTGAAATAAAGCGCGACATTTCGTTTGGTTTCCCAACAAGTCGAAATTAACTTAAAAGTTCAGAATGGAGTGAACTAAAGATAGATTCGTGTTACTGAAAATATTGGTTTATAAAATGGTCGTAGACTAAAACGATACTGTCAATTTCAGACAAATGGTTTCTTTAAACATTAAAAAAAAATATTCGTATACTAGATTTACATACATTTATAATACTTATCTGAATTTTCCATTCAAATATTTTGTACCCTTCAAAGCGTTCAATAAGCCAAATTAAATATCCCTATTTAAAAATATACGTGAAATCGCTATAACTAATTTCTGGAAACTTCTAGTATTCGAATTCCTTCACTATGTTAATATTTTATTTCGTTTCGTCTACTTTTAATGATTTAATTTCGATATTTGAATCCTGTACTATATCGGTAGTTAAACGTTCTACTGTAATATGATAGTATCTTTGAAATAGTTAAGTCATTATTCATCCTAATAACAATTAATCACGTAAACGCTGGTTCCTAAAAGACCTCATGTCAAAATATATTGATATATCTCCATAGATAAAAATGTTCAATGCATTTTGATAGGTTAACACAAATTGTATCGCAGACATATTTACCCTGAACAGCCTTTGATCATCTCTTCGTTGTCTTTATAGCGTACTTTATGAGATCGTTTTATGTTATCGACGTCCATCCCTTTATGACACTTTTTATCTCAAAGCAATCATAAGTTAAGGGTTCATTGTTTATGTGAAATCGTTAAATAAAATATGTTGAAACTTTAATATAATAATAAATAAATATAGTATTCAATTTATTTCGTCAATATCGGACTTTTATTTCGTCAATATCGGGTCAGGATTTCCAAAGTTACGGCGTTTTACAGTTTCACCCTTTTTTTAAATTTATGCTTCTTCGCCCAGTCGCTGTGTGACGTCACGTGGCGACTGTTACGTCCAATTACGGATGATACGGAGTATTTTTAACTATGTTTTTTTCAGCTTCACGCGGTATCCCGCACACAGAAGGGTAGGCAGAGGGAACCTAGTGTTAACACACTTCGTTCCTCATTTTCTGCCGAATTCTGGAGGCATTACGTGTAGAGTGGCAAAATTCAATGACGTGCTTTGCCTTGAAACCGAAGCGCAGAAATGGAAATATAAATTTAAGTAAATATTTCATCTCTTCGAGTAGGGATCGAACCCACAACCAGTCGGTTTTACAGTCACACTTTGTGCCTCTGCGCCACGACTGACCTCAATAAAAATAACCTATAAAAATAAATAAATTTATAGCAAAACCGTGAGAACAAAATGAACCAAAGTATGAAGGTGATCGCAGTGCCGACTGGCAAGACACCGCATGACGTCACACGCTTAGCCAGATTTTGGCGCGCATTTTTTAATGTCTGTCATTTTTGAAGATTGGAAAAAATAAAAACAGATTCTTTTTTCTCGAGCTACTCTTATTTATTTATGTGCAGATGATCATCCAAAAAACCGTTGGTTTGGAATATTATTATATTGGAGATATTAAGAGCTATAATACTTAACTTTGCGGCATCCATTTCAACCTACCTAACACAAAGCCTTCAAATATACAGTTCAAAAAACAGTGCACAGAATTAAATAAAGCTAAAAATCAACATTCGCCATAATCTATACTTATAATAAATCTGTAGAAAAGTCGTTTCTGTACATTGAAAATATTTTTAAAAAAATTAGCTAGGGTGTTAAAGGATAATTAACAGAATCCATTTCCAATTTTTTTGGAATTTTTGTCTGTTTGTCTGTTTGTCAGTTTGTCTGTTTATGTGAACACGTATCACGTAAAAAGTACACAATAAATTTAAGCAACTTTTATACATAAAAATTACAAATAAATCAAGGTAGGTTTTAGTCTTTATTTCATTGTAATCGCTTCACTCTATCAAAAGATATAAGTATTTAAGTTTTCAAGAAGTTAATATTTGAGATATTAAAAAATCGATACAAGAACGCTATCTATTGACCAATAGTAGGTACTAACAAATCTTGATAACGCAAAAAACGTTCTGTGGAGTTAAACACTAATTACGACGGGAGGAATATTAATCATTTTAATACTAAAGAATATTAATCATTTTAATACTAAAGATATAAGTATTTAAGTTTTCAAGAAGTTTATATTTGAGATAGTAAAAATCGATACAAGAACGCTATCTATTGACCAATAGTAGGTACTAACAAATCTTGATAACGCAAAAAACGTTCTGTGGAGTTAAACACTAATTACGACGGGAGGAATATTAATCATTTTAATACTAAAGAATATTAATCATTTTAATACTAAAGATATAAGTATTTAAGTTTTCAAGAAGTTAATATTTGAGATATTAAAAAATCGATACAAGAACGCTATCTATTGACCAATAGTAGGTACTAACAAATCTTGATAACGCAAAAAACGTTCTGTGGAGTTAAACACTAATTACGACGGGAGGAATATTAATCATTTTAATACTAAAGAATATTAATCATTTTAATACTAAAGATATAAGTATTTAAGTTTTCAAGAAGTTTATATTTGAGATAGTAAAAATCGATACAAGAACGCTATCTATTGACCAATAGTAGGTACTAACAAATCTTGATAACGCAAAAAACGTTCTGTGGAGTTAAACACTAATTACGACGGGAGGAATATTAATCATTTTAATACTAAAGAATATTAATCATTTTAATACTAAAGATATAAGTATTTAAGTTTTCAAGAAGTTAATATTTGAGATATTAAAAAATCGATACAAGAACGCTATCTATTGACCAATAGTAGGTACTAACAAATCTTGATAACGCAAAAAACGTTCTGTGGAGTTAAACACTAATTACGACGGGAGGAATATTAATCATTTTAATACTAAAGAATATTAATCATTTTAATACTAAAGATATAAGTATTTAAGTTTTCAAGAAGTTTATATTTGAGATAGTAAAAATCGATACAAGAACGCTATCTATTGACCAATAGTAGGTACTAACGAATCTTGATAACGCAAAAAACGTTCAAAAAAATGTTCAATAATTTGAATACTTTAACACAACATCGTTTTCGGTTAATATAATTTTATGTTAGGTGAAATTTAACATAAAAACAGCATTTTTAAACTGTCCTTAATTTTAAACCTAAATAGATGGCGCATTTAAATAAACAGCGCATCTAAATAGATGGCGCTTTGCATAAAAACAAAAATAGTTTGGAAAGGTTACTGCTACACTCTTTTAAAAAAATAATGTACTTAAAGTTTTAAAGATATTTATATTTGAAAAAAAAAGAAACATACGCAATGATATCTATTGAATACATATGATAATGAATATTGATAACGCATAAAACATATTGTTGAGTTATTATTTGCTAAACGTTAATTACGTCGTGTAAGTGTAATCTATACTTATAATAAATTTAACATAAACATAGTAGTATTTTTCTAACAATGTTCGAATGGTTACAGTTCAATTGTAAGTCCAATAGATGGCGAAAACTACCTTCGTTACAGTCTAGCTTAATTCGTAATTATTTAACACAGTGATAAGAAATGAATTAATATTCAAAGAAATGTTTTGAATAGGTTCTTCAGTTCGTTCGTTCGTTTATGTTATTAATATTTTTTTAAAAAACGTATAAAAAAATAACTTATGGGACCAAACTAAAAAAAAATCTCTCAAGAAAAAAATGCTCTGACACTGTTAATAAAAATATCCCGCAGCATTATTTCATAACTTACCAGCGACACGTAACGGTATTGCACTATTGCACCTGTATGTTGCATGTATGTATGTGCCAAGGGTATTTTAGGGTACAAAAACACCTCAAAATCCTTTTAAGATAACTTTGTTGTTTGTCTGTCTGTCAAGAGTATTTTGTACAAGATCGCTTAAAGGTTAGATACCTCAATGTTCAAATCTATATTCCCTTAGAGCACAAAAAAATCTATCTTCTAAATCATAGCAATCAAATGACGATAAACTATGAGGGTTTATGCATCGCGTTGATACACAATTGCGAAATTTGTTAAGAAGTTAAAACTTACGGCACGTATAAAGGAAAATTCCAAAATATTTTTTTCAAAAATTGACAACTTTTTGTATTTGTGTCACAGAAAAAAACTATTAGGTACAAATTTTAATCTGTACTTAATTTGATACAAAATGACAACTTTAATAAGTTATTCTTTTGGTGTATCTCCATTCTTGAAACTGGTATGAAACTCTCGGGTCATGAGTACGACTTAAACTTGACCGAAAATATTGATTATTTCATAGATTATATAAAAATGCCTAAAAACGTGCTTTCTATGTATATTCTGTATACCAATGATATATTTACTTAAAATATGTGACTAATTTAAAAACTGTACAGGAACTAATATAAGTTATTTTACAAAGAATATAGGGAATACTTATCCAAATAAATAAATTAATAATTAAGGCTCTTTGTAATATCTCTATTTCTTAAATGAATAATCATCTAATTCAAGCGGGCAAAGCCGCGGGCAGGCCGCTAGTGGTGAAATAAATTTCGACTTCTGCACTATTTATACTGAATAATATAAACATTACGTAACTATAAAACATTAACGTGTGAGTTTTAATGAATCCGCGGAATGCAGTTTGTGGAAATGCCAAAAAATAGTTTTTACTTTCATCAACTTTTGTCGCTTTATTTTTGTGGGAAATTAAAAGCTAAATGTATTTTAACATTTTTAAAGTGTTATTCCACATTTAAAAAAAAACTTATAAAAATTTTAACGTAGCGGGACTGGAACCCGCGCCTCCTGAAAACTGCCTGGTCAGTTTTCAGGAGGCGCGGGTTCCAGCTCTCACCACTAACCCATATGTTCAAACATGAACGTACGTAGTATTAATAACAAAATGCTTAAAGAAAAAAAGTGTTGTTCTTTTCTCTTTTTTCTAAGCTCCACGCTATATCCCGGATTCCAAAGGGACTCCAGTGTTAAGACACTCCGTTCTAGACTTTCCGTCAGATATTGCAGGCATTGCATGTCGAGTGGTGATCATCGGTTTATCTTAAAACTAGACGCGACTTCATAAAAAATAATGTTTTCGCTAAGTAAGAATCGAGCCAACAACCATCGCGTTTTGAGCCAGACGGTATGACGCTGTGCCGCGTCGGGTTCATAAATTTATATACATACATACTTTCAATCTGTAAAAAATAACAAAAACGTAAAGGTAATATACTATGATCCGCCAATTCGTGTGCACGACGGTTGCGCGTGAACTTCAATTACAACGGTTTACTATTGCAACCAAACACACTTATGACCAGTAGGAGAGTAATGAAATTTTATTTATATTATATTTTTTTGAGGCCAGTCGTGGCGCAGCGGCACGAAGTGTGACTTTAAAACCGACTTGTTGTGGGTTCGATCCCCACTCGAGGAGATGAAATATTTACTTAAATTTATATTTCCATTTCTTCGCTCTGGTGTCGAGGCTAAGCGCGGCGTTGAGTTCTGCCACTCAACACGCAATGCCTCCAGAATTCGGCAGAATGTGGCGAACGGAGTGTCTTAACACTAGATTCCCTCTGCCTACCCTGCTGTGTGCGGGATACAGCGTAAAGCTGATTTGATTTTAATTATATTGTTTTTAAATATGAGGATGTACCTCATACATTAACTGCACACCCCAGGTATCTGTATAATTTCAGTATTCTATAAAATAGCGTAGCAGATACAGCAACATGAAAAATCATATTCTGTACAAAGTTTTGCTTAGAATATGTAAAAAATTTAGAAATAGAATATAATAGAAGCAACTTTTGATTACATTCCACTTTGTTTTTATCACATTTTAACACTAAAACAAAATCAAATAAAACTCTTTAGAAGCTTTAGAGCTTGATGAGAACGTAGTGAGTGATCAGAGCACCTGGTTGGTTTTCAGGAGGCGCCAGTTCGAGTCCCGCTACGTTCAAATTTTTATATGTTTTCTAAATAAGTATTCTTGATATTCTAAGTAAATGTCTCACGATTTTGTTAAATGCGTCGAAATTCTAAATATTCAACACAAGCACTTCAAAAAGTCATTGTATAAACGGAAATTTACATGTACGTGTCTTAAGAAAGAATGTTATAAAATTTTTGAAGATTCTTAAACTTAGTGTTAGCGTTAGTAGGAGGTCGCGTCCGCTAAATTACGTTATTTATATAAAAAGTATTTTATGTTCCACAAACAGGAAATTTTAAGTAAATTTGAGCACTATACAACTGTATATAGCTTAACGAGAATTTTATAATGTCTCATGGAATAAAAACAAAATGTATTATTATTTTTTTATTATTTTCAATATACAGTAAGGTCGCCGTGGTCCGATGGCACGAGAGTGTGACTGCAAGCACGAAAGTTGTGGGTTCGATTCGAATTGGGGGAAAAAATATAAATGATAATTTTTATTTCTTGCTCTAGTAACACGGCAAATTACGTAGAGTTGGCGACTCAACACACAATGTTTCCGATAAAGTATTGAGAAATGTAATTTTAGAAGGTCATTTGAAAATGCATAGGCGCTGATATGATTTGTCACTAGCTTGGACCGGTACGACAGTGCACAATATACTTACTTATATTCCAATTAAATTATAATTACTAGAGATTTTTATACTCTGACCAAAAACACATATTAAAAGCAATTTTACAATATATATTTTTATATAAACGTTCCTCTGACTGGGGATCGAACCGACAACAATCAATCGCTGTCACGCTTAATGTTCAATCATGTGAAAACACTATTACATACTATATGATAACATATTTTATTGTACTGCATGATCATATAATAATAGTCTTGTCTCGTCTAGTTTATTAAAAATATGCTTAAGACTATAAATACTTGAATAGCTGTGAATGTATTTTATTAAATAAGTCTCAACTATGTTATCAAATAATGAAATAACAAAATTGTATGCATAAAATAACTAGACATCCATTAATTTACTATCTCATCGACTACAAAAAAGGAAATTTAAAATATAAAAAAAAAAATAACAAATGTAAAATAAAAAAGAACAGCGTAAAATAAAAATGAACGTTCTTTAAGATGTTCTCATGGCTACTTCACCACACTTTACAGGCACTTCTTCTACGTACTAACTACTGAAGTTTTTCTTTCTTTTGTACCTCCAAACTGGTTTTGTACTGGTACTTTCTTTCATGTTAGAAATGTTTCCAATAGAGAGTGTTTTAGTTTATGTAATACAATAAAATAGTCGTGTCGTTGAAATTTAAAAGTTATGAGACTGTGACATAAATATTACTACATTTTTTTATTCGCTTCACGCTGTATCCCGCACGCAGCAGGTTAGGCAGAGAGAGCCTAGTGTTAAGATACTTCGTTCTCCATTTTCCGCCGTATTCTGGAGGCATGCAGCTGATAAAAACCAATTTTACACATTCACAGTCCTCAATAAAAACATAGGCATAAACTATTAAGCAGGCGCTTTATAAAGTAAAATAACGTAAGGGTTAATTTTCCGTACACCTGACGGCAATGCATTAACTAGTTCCAGAACTAACAAAGCGGCTCAGCGAAAACCCTCATTAGATAAGCTATGCCTGTAATTATACATTTTACTTGTTATTTTTTAAATTAAAAATGAAATTGAGGCCGTCATGGCGCAGACGCACAAGCGTGTAACTGTAAACCCGACTGGTTGTGGGTTCAATCCCCACTCGAGGAGATGAAATATTTACTTAAATTTATATTTGGAATTTTTCTTCGCTCTGGCTGTCGAGGCAAAGCGCGGCGTTAAGTTCTGTCCGTTTAACACGCAATGCCTCCAGAATTCGGCACAAAGTGGGGAATGGAGTGTCTTAACACTAGGTTCCTCTGCCTATCTACCTCGTAGCGTGAAGCTGATTTATTTTATTTATTTTAAGAAGATAATAAGATAAAAAGGGGACCGTACTAAGTGTATGTAGTGATAAAGTACTAAAAAACTAAGCAATTATAATACATTTTAAATTACAATTTCAATTTTTCCACTTTTCTAATATAACCTTGTATTAATATGAAATATAAATTTATTTTACAACTTCAAATATATGCAAAATGACATGAAAATTTAAAAACGCGCTGAATGTTCAACACTCGCCATTTAGTGGCAATCCTCTTACTTCCTGTCCTGTTGACGTCAGTAACATTCGGTATTTGTCCAGAATAGAACATATTTTAAAATCCGTTTTACATTACATTTAAATCTTTACCATTAAGAAAAATATATTTATGTATAATTTAAAGATACTATCATATTATATTTAGAAAGTTCTAATATACAGAGTGGAAGTTTCAGCACCACTTTAAATGAAACCATAGTTTCAACTAATCTATAAAAGCCAAAATTTTTTATCCCAAAAATTAAAAAGTGATTTTTTCAAATAAAATAAATAATAAAATTATAGTTATAATATAAAACGCCATTTGTCAAGAACGACGCACACAGACATAAACCTATCAAAGGGAACTCGCTGCATATGCCTCACTCCGAAATCGAGTCGTAGATATTGGCAGCAAAGTTCAAAGTTGATTATCCTTAAGTAGTATTTTTGTAGTAATATGTGTCACATAAAATCCAGATATGGACAAACATCGAGAAATGAAAAAAAAATCTTACGTCTATTGACGTATCTTGATTAATTTCATTAGGTATGGGTTTAAAATATTTGACCCTATATGCTGTTCCCGTAAAAGGAGCGCTGACACTTCCACTCTGTATAGCTTTCATTGCTCGTATGTGTACGATATTTCTAATTTATTCAATTCCTTTGAACTGGCCGTAGGTAAAACTGATCTATCAGATACATCACAGACAATATAGGTCACAATTCCTAACATGCATTGTCATAAAATGAATACGTAAGCTTTTACTAAAAGCTTTTAGAGTAATTACAATATGTTTGTGATATAATGGGTCGAGATAAAAACTAAACCAGTTCAATGATTTTAAATATTTTTTTCATTTTTATAATTTTATACGTTAATATTAAAAATGTATATAAATATCTCGTTGTTTTGTATACAAAGTTACCAAGAGCCAAAGCTACTGCCACAAACGAAATTGCACAATTTCAGTTTTTAAATGCGACCTCGACATTTGACTTTATGAAGTGACATATATGTATACCTATTATATTTTAATTACAATATTGTAGAGTTCTTAAATAAAAAAATCACATAAATTACAGTTTATAATTAACTAGCGAACCGCTCGCGGCTTCGCGTGCTTATACAATACTATTATTTATTTTCTCATCTAATTTAAGTTTGTGATCTAGTAACATCTAACTACAACTGACGACTGAGGCCGTCGTGGCCCAGGGTTACAAGAGTATTTCTGTAACGCGACGGTTGTGGCTTCAATCCCCACTCGGGGAAAAGAAATATTTTCTTGAATGTATATTGAGCTTTCAATCAGATTTCAATCAGCTTCACACTGTATCTCGCACACAGCAGGGTAGGCAGAGGAAACCTAGTGTTTAGACACTCCGTTCCCCACTTTCTGCCGAATTCTGGAGGCATTGCGTGTTGAGTGGCAAAACTTAATGCCGCGCTTTGCCTCGACACCAGAGCGAAGAAATAGAAATGTAAATTTAAGTAAATATTTCATCTCTTCGAGTGGGGATCGAACCCACAACCAGTCGATTTACAGTCACACTTTGTGCCCCTGCGCCACAACTGGCCTTAAATAAAAGTAAATATTAAAATAAATACAAATAAAAGTATTTCGCATATTATTTTGATATTTTGTCGTAATATATATTTTTCAAAAGAAAAGTAAACAGCGAACAAAATACAGCTCTAATATAAAACCACATTGTGCGTTTGCCCCCAAGCAAGGTTCCTTAACATATCCGTCAAACTAAAAGACCTTCTTCTAGTCTTTCATGTATTAAATGGGTCAGATTACGCAATCGTCTGTTCTATTATGAACCTTAAATATAAATATTTTATTTTATGTTGATTTTATAATAAAATAGACATTTGAAAGAATTTTATTATTATTTGAATTATCTCTATATATAATTAGACAGTAAAAATATTTTGTCTGTACATTTAGTAATTTTGACTGAAATGGATAGAGGGATACTTAAAAAGAATAATAGAAAGCAAAAATATTTTTTTTTAATTTCTTGTCTGTCTGTCTATCGATATGTATGTCCACATTTTTCTCTGAAAGTACTGAACCGATTTACTTAAAAGTTTCACTGATTGCTTTGTTTTAACTACTAAAGTTTTTATCAAAATCGGTTCATTAAAAAAAGTTATCGTCATTTGAATGAACTCAAGGCATTAGTTTGCCTGCGAATATTATATAGCAATCGCGCTGGTAAGATTCCTGGCTAAAGAATGACATTCGAAACGTCTTGGTTATATGTCTTGGACTGTTGATAAAAATATATATTTTTGAAGCACTATTATACAATATTTTATACAACAAAGTAAACAAAATTGAACTGTTAGTGGAGATTACCTTAGTAATTAATTCAACACAGAGATAAAGAACGATTTGATCTTCAGAGACATCAAGCAAATACATAGATTTTTTGGTTCGTTCGTTCGTTTGAAATAAATCTATATAAAAATGCCTAAAACATCCTTTCTATGTGTATTCTGTAATAACTACAAATTTACCAATTGTACATTTAGCTAATAAACAATATATGTAACTAATTTTAAAACTGTACAGGAATTAATATACAATCATTACAGTTATTTTACAAAGAATATTATGAATCATTACCCAAATCAATAATTTAACATTTTAGGCTGTTTCTGAAGTAGTACAGTAAATTCTTAAGTGACATCAGCACATTTAAAAAACATAACATAGGCAAAAAGAACAGAAAAGTTACAAAAAAATATACATACAATAAATAATTAGCCTTATGTATATTTTATGAATATCAAATATCAACATTGGTCGTATTTTTTAGTTCGAAACAATCAAAAATTCTTATAGAAATTACGAAAATGTCGTAAAAAATCATATTAAAATATTACAGATTAAAGTAATAAAAAAATCATATTAGAAGTCATTATAGTTGTCAATCAATTCTGCTTATTAAATCAATAATCATGTATTTTAAGCGGGCGAAGCCGTGGGCGGGCCGCTAGTCTAAAATATAAAATAAACTTCACGCTGTATTTTTTACACGCATTGATTGCACACGCACGTCTTCGGAATTAATGGACTAATTTGAATTGAAAATTTAGTTTTTCATTATATTATGTGGAAGAGCTATAAATAAAATACACGTAAATTCGACGATTTTTTACAAATTAAATTGAACTTATTTTCTTTTGGCTCCTACTCAACTTTGATTATCTTTTAGGGTTCGTACGTATCTTAAAAGAAAAAAAACGGAACCCTTATTGGCAGGGTGCGTAGTACTAGGTGACAGTATTATAAACGCTCGCAGCGCTGATGGTGGCCAAAATTAGAAAAAATGTAGGCTTTGTCACTTATTAATGTCAAAGCTATCTGTTCGACTTATCGTTTTACTAAGTCATTAAAAATGAGTCGCAGCAGTTGCAGTTATTCTACAATGCAACAAATACATTTACATGTAATAGATATATTTATAGCGAAGTATGTGATGCAGAAATACAAACAGAAATAGACAACTCAACTATTTATATAAAAAATTACAATAAAATGAAGAACAAAATATGTAATATCTGATGTGGCGACTTCAACAAAAAAAAATATTTTACTGGGTTTTCATCTATCTGTAATGATGAGGAACTTATAGATCTTACAGGTGTAACATTCAACAATTTCCTTTTTTTTTTTTTTTCGGTGGGTAGGTGCCAAAAAGTTAATACGTCTTTTTACATAGCTCCCAAAAAACTTTGCCAATAAAATAGTATTTATAATTTATAAGTGAAAATATTTATTAATAAGTAATGCATTAATAGTCACCAACCTGTCAGCTATTATTCCTACAAAAATATCTGCACAATTATCTACATATTTAATTATATAACAGTTCCTTATAATCGTGAGTGATAGTAGCACTATGGAAGCCATCAAGCAGTCTATGGAAGAATTATCACAACAATTCAACACTAAAATGGCGGAATTTCAACAGAACCTAAGTTCAGCAATTCCAGCGGCAAGTCCAACATCACATATTGCCGCTCAGTTCAATACATTCAGATCTTTTGTCTTGAGTGCACTGGAAGGTCTTCAACTGCAGGTTAGCATTCTCTCTAAGCAGTATGACATCCTTGACATGAGGAGCAGGAGGAAGATCTTGTTACTACATGGAGTTCCTGAGGAAGGCAGTGAAAGTGCCTCTACCGTTAGTGTAAAGGTATTATCCAACCATTTAAAAATGCCTGAACTGGATGTTGATGACATTAGCCGTTGCCAGCGCTTAGGTACCACAACTTCTAATAAGCCAAGACCGATACTTCTAAAATTTCGTGAGTTAACCTTAAAAAACCAAGTCTGGTATGCTAAAACAAAATTAAAAGGCACTGGCATCACTTTGTCTGAATTTCTTACCAAATCAAGGCATGAGATATTTATGGTAGCCCGAAAACGCTGCGGTATAAATAAATGCTGGACGAAGGATGGCACTGTTATTGTTATTGGGCCTGATGGTAAGCGTCATAATATTTATTCGTGCACGGAACTAGATAATATCTATGGCGCATCTGAAACACAAGCTGTAATAAAAGCATCTGTTGTGGGCTCAAATTATGGGGATACCAAAACTAAGCCTGCTTCACAAACCGCGCGTGCGAAGAGAATGATTAAAAAGTAACCAACTTGTTTTCTCAACCAGTTACTAACACATTTGCTAGTAATACAGCATTTTTACCTTTACGTGTGATAAATTATGTGTCAATGTCCTGTACAATCTCTAATGTTGCTTAAATTACTAAATATTTACCCCCAACCTTTACAAATTTAACAATAATAAACTAATGTTTACTAGTTGTGGTTGACATATTGACAGTTGACATCTAACTTGTCAATGGTTAAGAACAATATCATAAGCCGTGGCTTTTGACACAGATAGCACATGATATTGAAACGTTTCGTTTTACGCTCACTAGTATTTTATTTATATTAAGAATTTTATTTAGCATCTATTTATTTTGTTTAAGAACTGATTGCTGGCAGGCATGTGATGTATTTTAATTGATTACTGCAATTTTTATTTTTATTGTTATTATTTTATTTGTTTTTATTATTTCTTTTTATTTTTTATTTATTTATTTATTTTTTTTATTATTTTAATATTATATTATATATTTTATCATATTTACTAAAATTTCAATATATATATATTTATATATATATTTTCGTTTATTTTTATATTATTCAATTTTATTTATTATTTATTTGTATTGTTAATTTAAGTATAATCATATTTCTATATATATATTTATTATGCATAATAATATTAGTTCTAGTAGTGAAAGTACAAATAATGGCACATTTCACCTGTGTGATTCAACGGCATCCGAAGACAGTTTCCACAGCATTCCTGACCCTGAGCCCCTTAATTCCTTGTTAAACCTCAAACTTAGTTCCTTTTCCAAAAACTTTAATGTCGTGCACATCAATGCGCAAAGTATTCCCGCCCATTATCCAGATTTACTCGACTCTTTTGACGTTACAAACATTCACGCAATACTTGTATCTGAGACGTTCTTGAAACCTTGCTTGCCTTCAACGGCTTATGCTTTACCAGGTTTCCATCTCATAAGGAATGACAGGACTGAAAAGGGTGGAGGCGGTGTAGCTATCTACCTTCGCAGTCACATTCCCTTTTCTATTTTAGATAAATCGCCTTCAGCGTACTCAAATTCCTTAGAGCATATAATGATTGAAGTTCTGTTTGGCTCCCTAAAACTTTTGCTCGGTGTTTTTTATAGTCCTTCTTTACATATAAACTATTTTGATGTATTTGAGACTCTCCTAGAAAAATATATTCCTGGAGTTGATCACACTATCATAATGGGCGATTTCAATACTTGTTTGATTAAAAAAGACACACGCGCAAATCGACTCAGAACTATTATTGACAGTTCCAACCTTGAAATCCTATCCTCTAATCCAACCCATCTATTCCCTGGCTGTGCGCCTTCCTTACTAGACCTTATGATAGTCTCTTCAACAGAGAGTGTTGCTACATCTGGACAAATGTCAGCCGAAGCTTTTTCGTATCACGACTTAATATACCTCTCCTATAAAATTCGTCCACCTAAGCTTAAACCTACAGTGGTGATGCGAAGATGCTTTAATAACATAGATAATGTAAAATTCATGCATGATCTAAATAGTATCGATTGGGATTGTATATTTGGCGCTAAGTCTGTCAACGACCAAATAAATCTCTTTAATTCTCTTTTAATCGAACTATTCGATATTCATGCGCCTCTTAGGCCTATTAAATTAAAACATCTCCCTGCTCCGTGGTTGACTAAGGATATTAAGCTACTCATGGCCAAACGCAATAATGCAAAGTCTAAATACAAGAAAAATCCTACTAATGAAAACTTGCATAAGTACAAAATACTACGAAACAGATGTAATAAGACTTGCAGAGATGCTCGGCGTAGCTACATTCATGCATCCATTGATAGCAGCAATTCTAAAAAAACATGGAAATTTCTGGACGCGATGGGTATAGGTGGCAGGCGTACAAAACATTCATCTTTCATAAGCAACTGCATGGATTTAGAAAGCCTAAATAAGTTTTTCTCAACTGTCAATCAGATGGATAGTAATACTAAAATCAAAACCCTCCAATCACTATCACTACTTCCTGATCCTTTAACTACTCCCTTCCTATTTACATCTATTACTCCAGAAGAAGTACGAAGGCATGTGATGGCTATTAAATCTGATGCGACAGGTAGCGACAACGTAAGCCGACGCATGATCTTGTTAACCCTTAATTCAGTTCTTCCTATATTATGTCACATTTTTAACTGCTCCTTATCCTCTTGCGAATTTCCTGATGCTTGGCGTCATGCACTAGTGATCCCTATTCCAAAAATATCCAACCCCACTTCCTTTTCAAACTATCGTCCAATTTCCATACTTCCTTTCCTTTCCAAAGTACTTGAACGCATTGTGCACGACCAGTTATACCTGTTCCTATATAAAAACAATATCCTGTCCTCTTTCCAATCCGGCTTCCGTCCTGGCCATAGTACAGTGACAACACTTAACAAAATATGTGATGACATTAGATATGGCATTGATAACCAACAAGTTACTGTACTTGCGTTATTAGATTTTTCTAATGCGTTCAATACAGTTGATTTCGACATCCTGTTAGCCATTCTAAGGTCCATTAACATTTCTCCAATAGCTGCTGAATGGTTTTGCTCATATCTTCACGGCCGCACTCAGAGCATTAAGCTTGACGGGAAGCATACTTCTCAATGTCAATTAGGCGCTGGCGTTCCGCAAGGGGGTGTGCTGTCTCCCTTACTCTTCTCCATTTTTATTAACACGCTCACTCCACATATATCGACATCATATCATCTTTACGCCGACGATTTACAAATTTATAAAACGGTACCTGCTAATGACATATCCAGAGCGATAGATGACATTAATTCCAATTTACACTTAATTAGTTCTTGGAGTAAATCGTTCGGATTATCTATTAACCCAAGTAAATCTAATGTATGTATGTTTGGGCACTCTAAGCAGCTATTTAAAATAAAATCAAATCTCCCTCAAATCCTTTTTGATAATGTTTGCTTAGAGCTTAGTGATAGTGTTAAGAACTTGGGAGTCAGAATGGACAGCACATTTTCCTGGTCGCCTCAAATTGCCGAGCTCAGCCGTAAGATCTTCTGTGCTATAAGAAGTTTGAGAAGATGGAATGGATTTTAGTCTTTAATGGTAGTAGGTACCATTAAAGACTAAAATCTCATTGGCTCAAACTCTTCTTCTCCCTATACTTGATTATGCTGACTCGTGTTACTTAGATTTATCTCAACAACTACTAAATAAACTTGAACGGATGCAGAATGTCGTAATCCGATTTATCTTTGGATTGCGAAAGTTTGATCACGTAACACAATATCGAACTCAGCTTAAATGGCTCACTGTAAAAGACCGACGACAATTACACTCTCTCGCACTCCTTTACACAATCCTTTACCATCCTGTCACTCCTTCGTACCTCAAAGAACGATTTAAGTTCTTGGGGTCGAACACCCTCCACTCCCAACACCTTCGTTCCCGCAACAACAATCTTCTAGAAGTCCCATTATGTCACACTAAATGCTATGGAGACTCTTTTACTGTTCAAACAGTAAGACTTTGGAATGCGCTGCCAGGTGAAGTTAGACGATCTCCATCGGTAAATATTTTTAAGCGCAGGCTTAAAAATTACTACCTAGAGCAATACTTATAATATGGTCATATAATATGTACGTATATATGCATTTCCATATTATTTTTGTATGTATGTATGTATGTATGTATGTATGTATGTATGTGTGTGTGTGTATGTATGTATGTATGTATATATGTATGTATGTATGTATGTTTGTATGTATATATGTATGTATTTGTATGTATATGTTTTTATATTTGTATGTATGTACTTTTATGTTTGTTTAATATTATTATTTTGTTTTTTTTTTTACTATACTAAGTAATACTTTTTGCGCCTGACTGTATTCTCTTACATAAAGTCCTGCACTCTTAATGGTTGCCTGTAAGAGATCACTTGTAGTGATAAGGCCGCCATTGCACATGCTAATTTAAGTACCTGCATATGTACCTAGATAAGTACCTACATGTCCCTTTCTTTTTTGTAAATTGTGTATTTTTTTTCATGTGCAATAAAGTATTATTATTATTATTATTTTTTGTAACATTTTTGATCTCCCAGATAATTGGGGTATATTAACCAATAATTGCGAGCACATGGCCAAGCAATTTTTGGGTTGGTATTCTTCAGGACTAATATATGACAACTAGCAACAAGACCTAACTACTAAATACTCGATGACGATAGAAATTTTCTTACAGTACGGCAAGTATTCAAAATTGCAGCTTTTTGTAATATAATATAACTTAAACGATGCATTCCTATTTTCTCCAGACTCGTATGTAGCGTATGAGGTATTACTCCGGTAGTTGAAAGAACTATCGGTATTATGATGACCGATTGAACTTTCCATTGACTTCTAAGCTCTATTGACAAATCTGTATATTTATCTATTTTACTAGTATAAGTGGACGCAAGATTATGTGTATTAGGAATAGCTATATCTATCAGGTATACGGCATTCTTTGTTTTGTCGTGAAGTAAAATATCTGGTCTATTATAATGTATGGTTTTGTCTGTAATAATTGTGCGATCCCAGTAAAGTTTGTAATAAGCAGATTCTAAAACAGTTTGAGGTGTATATTTGTAATAAGGAGTTTTTTCCGCCTGTGTAATAAGTGAATGTTTTATTGCAAGGTGTTGGTGAATAATAGCAGCAACTTGGTCATGACGGTGCTTATAATCAGTCTGGACTATGGATTTGCAGGCTCCGGTAATATGCTGAATTGTTTCAGGACTACTATGGCACTTTCTACATAAATCGCTTATCATGTTTGGTCTTTTAATTATATATTTTTGGTAGTTACGAGTGTCTATTACCTGGTCCTGGATAGCCACCATAAATGCCTCCGTCTCTGGAAAAAGATCTCCCCGTCGTAGCCATTCGTTCGACGCAGCTTTGTCGACATAAGTTTGGCTCAGATCGGCAAGATGTCTTCCGTGGAGTGACTTTAAAGACCATGCTTCTATCTTCTGCTGCTTACTAATCAATGTTTGATTTAATTGGGTAGTTTTGTCGTCTAAATTAAGTGGTGTATATTTTTTATCTATATTAATTATGAATTTGTGCAGTTCACTAATTTCAGCCTTAGAGTAAAAGTATGTACGAAGTTTAGCTATAAGATTATTGTGCAGGTTACGTATATCAACAAGACCTCTTCCTCCGTCTTGACGCGATATAGTTAGGCGTTGGTTGCATGATTTGGGATGATGTTTCCTATGAGTAGTTAAGTAAGTGTTTACGGTTCGTTGTAGTTTTGACAAATCGGTTTGAGACCATTTTACTATACCGAACGAGTAAGTAAGAATGGGGATAGCGTAGGTGTTGATGGCTTTTATAATATTACGAGAATTCAATTGTGTTTTTAAAATCTGATTGAGACGATATTTAAATTTATTAGTAAGCTCTAATTTGGTCTGTTTTTGTTGAATTTGTTTGGCTTGTTGAAATCCGAGGTACTTATACGTGCTATTTTCATCTATTGATTCTATTTGTTCGCCAGTATCAAGTGTATATGTGTTTTGTTGTGTTTTACCCCGAACAATCGAATGTATCTTGCATTTTTCAGTCCCAAATTTCATTCGTATGTCTGTGGAGAAAGTTTGTGTGATGTCAGCTAGCACTTTTAATTCATTGTTGTTAGTGGCATATAGTTTGATGTCGTCCATATACAATAAATGAGAAATTGTGTAATTTGTGCTATTATGTTTTAATTTATATCCTATATCAGTGTTATTAAGTAGTTCAGAAAGAGGGTTTAATGCCAGACAGAACCACAGTGGACTAAGCGCATCTCCTTGGAAGATACCTCGTTGTATTTTAATCGGAGCAGTACTTAACGTTTCGTTGTTGTTAATTAATTTTAGTCTTGTGGTCCAAAGGAGCATAATCGATTTTAAAAATGCTATGATAGTGGGATAAATCTTATATTTCTTTAAAACATATAGTAACCAACTGTGAGGCACTGAATCAAATGCTTTTCTGTAGTCTATATACATTATATGGATATTTTTGTTATATGCTTGTTTCATAACTATTGCATCGATAATGAGTTGCTCTTTACATCCTTGGCTATTCTTTTTACATCCTTTCTGTTGTTCTGCTAATATATTATTTCGGTCAATGTGCTTATAAATTATGTCGGTAATACACGCAGTTATAATTTTATATATTGTTTGTAGACATGTTATCGGCCTGTAGTTGGCTGGGTTTTTGGGATCTAATCCTTTCGGCAACATGTACGTGATTCCGTTTGTCACAAATTTGGGTAAGGTGTGTGGCGATTGTATGAATTGATTTATATGTTTAAGAAGAAGTAAATGTGTGCATGTAAGCTTTTTATACCAATAATTATGTATGTTGTCGGTTCCAGGTGCCTTCCAGTTATGTGTCCGTTTAATGATTTGATTGAAAGTTTGGATAGTTATATCTTTAAAATTCATTAGATTTATATCTACGTTAGGTATTTTTTTCAACCATTCTGCATCTACATTATGTTGTATTGGAGTTTCCCAAATATTAGCCCAGTAAGATTGTAAATCATTTTGCGTAGGAGTCTCTAGTGATTGTTTTATGCTATTTTGGCTTGTGCTATTTAGACTCCTGTAAAAATACTTTTCATTGTTAGCGAAAATATTATTTTGTTGCTTCCGTTTCGTGCAAGTTAAATATCTCCTCAGCCGGTTTGAAGTTGCATTTAATTTTTGTTTTAGAGTGTCTAAGAAGTGTTGTAGTTCTCTATTAGGTTCTTCATGATGTGAGTGAGTTTTATATTTAATTTGTATTTCTTCTACAGTTTTTACTATTTTGCTGTTCCTATTGCCTAATATGTATTGAGTAAGCCTGCCAATATGTAATCTTAATTTGTCTATTCTACTTTCGATTCTTCTTTGCCACGATGGTTTTCTATTACGACTTCGAGAATTATTATTAAAATTAAATTTTGTTCCGTTATAAAGAGCAGCAGTGTAGGCAGCAGTATATATAATTTTATGAAGAGCGTTAAAATCTAATTCGTTATTCAAATTTTTTTATAGGTATGTATGATTTTTGTTTAGGTATGTAAATCCTAGTCTCAGGATTAGAATTATTAAACTCAATTAATGCTTTATTAAATTCTATTTCAATATCATTTTGCTGCTTTTCTGTCAAACTGTTCTTACTTAAAGAATGTTGTAAATGTGGTTCCATGGATTGTGAAGTTTTTTGTGTATTTGTAACCTCAATTGTTTCAGTTGCTTGAGTGCTAAGATAATCTTCTATAATATTTTGATCTACAAGATGACTATTAACTAATTTTATTTCTACTTCTCTTTTTAATTCTATAATTCTATCAGTATGTATACTTTTATTAGTAAATATTAAACGCCTTTGGTCTTGCTATCCTTTGTTCTGTAAGATGTGATAGATGTGGGTTTCTAGATGTGAATAAGCTGTGCAATTTTTTTCGATAAGAGGTCGTATTATTTTCTAACTGGGTTACTTCAAAGTAGCATCTGATAATCTCTTCATTGAGTTCGTTTGACCATTTCATTCTAGTATTTCCTTGTGAATGAATTTGAGTTAAATTAATGTTTTTTTCTGTAAATTGAGTTTGAGATTGATCCCTAATTTGTAAAAGTTCTTGTACTTCATTAAAGATGTCAGCTAAAGTATTTTCTGTTAGTAATTTTCTTCTTATTATTGCTCTACGCTGATCTCCTATACGCTGTCTAGTTACCTGCATTTCGGGAAATTTTATATTGAATTCTTGGTGTAGAGGTTCTAGATAATTGTTCATTAATGTAGTTTCACATTTTGTTATGATGAGATATGTGCGCCAAATATGACGGTTCATTATTTCAGTCCATTTCTTTCGCGCACTTGGAGGGCCCGCAGTGGGTGCAAGATAGTTAGCAGGTGCCTCCTGCACAACATCTACTGGCCTTATACTGTGTAATGAATATGATGTTGAAGGTGATGAACTAGGGGAAGTGAATAGCGTATGAGATGAGGATGGTGAAAAAGTTGAATGGGAAGAAGTGGATGATGAGGGTGATTGTTCGGCTGTAGCATTTTTTTCGAGGGGAACCCCGCCTGCTCAGTCCCCCATCGCCAGCGGTTCGCATGCTGTGGCATCCAGCGCTAGCTCCAGATGCGCCCCGGCGACCCCCGGGTAGCGGCCGCAAATTATATCTTTTATTTTCCATATTCTCCATAAAAAGGGTTACCAGAGCCATGTTAGCCGTGTACGTAATTTATTTCCACGTATCCGCCCCCCACAAGAATCAGATGTTCGATTCGGACGTATGGTTGGACTTTAGGGGGCTTATTATTATTATTATTTCCAATTATTATTGAAAACATTAGCAACCAAATCACAAATACAGAAATCACAAATACAGTATTAATAGTTTTTATTTTATTTTATTTACTTTTTTTTCTTTAATCACATTTCGTTTCGTTCACGTTTTGATATTATAATAATCATTTATTTAGAAAATAAATTATTATAACAATATAAAAACTAGGTAAGGGGCCGTTCAAGTATTACGTAAGCACTGTAGGGGGACGGGGGGGTCTTGGGTTTGCTTATTTTTGATGACATGGGGGGTGGGGGGTCTAGCTAGTAATTACGTAAGCAGAAGTTATTTATTTTTTCATATATATTATGACTATATTTGGTAGACGTATGTATGGTAGTCGATATAACTATTAGTTTTATAATATAATATATTAGTTTATTATATCTATTTAGTGGGAATGGCACATTGTCAAGAGTCTAAATTTCAAATTTTACATAAATCTGTGGTGATTTAAGGATTTTTCAATACAAACTTTCAACCTCTTATTTGCACCCTTACGGGGTGAATTAAAATAAACCACGAAACACGTGTTCAATGAAATATTCTTAAGAGTCTGAATTTAAAGTTTTATAAAAATCGGTGCTGATTTCAATTGTATTCCATACAAACTTTCAAACCCCTAATTCATTCCTTTAGGGTTAAAATTTTTCAAATTCCCTTCTTAGTGGATTTCCAGAATTCTAAAATATAAATCTGTCCAAATTTCACGTTTCTACTATCAGAGGTTACGGATGTGCGTGCGTCTTACCTCAGTCAGTGGGAACATGTCCTTTAATATATGTAGATACAAATAAAATATCAATAAAAAAAAATATATATGCCAATGTTTACGTAAGCATTGGGGGGAGGGGGTAAGAGGATTGCTTATTTTTGATGACATAGGAGACGGGGGGGGTCAATAATTGCAAAAAAAACTGCTTACGTAATACTTGAACGGCCCCTAACTACTATACTAACTACCATTAAATTTGCTTTGTTTCCTTGTTTTTCAGTAAAATTACAATTAAAAAAGTAGAAACAAATTCTGATATAACCAAAATAAAACACAATTTTGAATAGAGATTACTTACCTCTCTCTTCTCTCAATTTGAATAACCAGAAATGATTTATCGACACTTTTTCCACCCAAATCACAGTAATCTCTATATATAATAAGACAGTAAAAAATATTTTGTCTGTACATTTAGTAATTTTGACTGAAATGGATAGAGGGATACTTAAAAAGACTAATAGAAAGCAAAAAGATTTTTTTGGAATTTCTTGTCTGTCTGTCTGTCTGTCTGTCTGTCTGTCTGTCGACATATTGTTGTCCGCATTTTTCTCTGAAACTACTGAACCGATTTACTTGAAAATTTCACCAATTGCTTTGTTTTAACTCAATTTAGGTTCTAAAGTTCGGTTCATCAAAATCGGTTCATTAAAAAAAAGTTATCGTCATTTGAATGAACTCAAGGCATTAGCTTGCCAGCGAATGTTATATAGAAATCGCGCTGGTATGACCCTGGCTAAAGAATGACATTCGAAACGTCTTGATTATATGACTGTTCATAAAAATATATATTTTTGAAGCACTATTTTATACAATAAAGTAAACATGGCCAGTCGTGGCGCAGCGGCAAGAAGTGTGACTGTAAAACCAGCTGTTTGTGGGGTCGATCCCCACTCGAGGAGATGAAATATTAACTTAAATTTATATTTCCATTTCTTCGTTCTGGTGGCGAGGTTAAGCGCGGCGTTGAGTTCTGCCACTCAACAAGCAATGCTGCTGTGTGCGGGATACAGCGTGAAGCTGATTTATTTATTTATTTTATTTTATTATAGTTGTCAATCAATTCTGCTTAAATTAATAATCATGTATTTTAAGCGGGCGAAGCCGTGGGCGGGCCGCTAGTTAAGTAATATAAATGAATTTGAAAGTATTTTACGAATATTTTCAAACAATCCCGCCATCATATGTCACAAATTTGCGTACGCTGGGTGGCGCTGTAGTCGTGCACGGTGCCAATAGGATCACTTTGTTGTCAAATTGACAAGTCAAGACTATTTATCTCGAGATATCGTGGAAATTAAGCCGTAATTAACTACAATATTCACATCTGCAGTTGCTTAAAAGACAAAAAAATGAAGCTAAAAGCATAATCAACGCAATCAAAAGATTAAAAGATTATTGTACAATATAAATAAAGTAAAAAATCAGAAAAAGGGAAATTTATAAGTGATTTATAGAAAAACTTAATTATAAACTTATATTTTTAGTTCATTTCCTATAAAGTGAGTGCGTAATCCTGCAAAATTGAATATGTATAATATACTTGTATAAATTATACTTCCCGTTGACCTACAATCCTGAAATTGTTACAGAACCCTCGGTGGGTGAGTCCGACTCACACTTGACTGATGTTATATTTTAAGCTGAAATAATGTAGTTTTGAGTTTGATCACTGTGTTATAACTCAGAAACAAATTTAGACAAATAGAACGTTTTGATGAATGTTTCATACATAAATGTCTGCGAAGCTTAACTACATATGAGTACTGCGGTACGTATGTTTGTATGTACATAGCAAACAAAATTACTATATCATTATACACTTAGTGCGTTTCGCATACTATCTTTATGGGTTTGAAGTTATGACAGTTATATATGTAATGTTTTGTTTAGAGGGTCCGTTTTATTACTCTGTGCGAACTTTGCTGCTGATATTAGAAATGGTTGTTATGACAACAGCTATAATGGGTTCGTTTTGTTTTTTATTAATACGAAAAGATAAGTATATAATATATATAAATAGTATGAAAAAAGTGAAAGTTAATGAAAAAATGTAGAATATTTTTAATGTATTTAAAGTTGTATTCCACTTAGGAGAGAAGAATACTGATTTAGAAAACGTATTCTTTCTTAGCTATGGAATAACACTTTAAATACGTTAAAAGTATTTAATAAATGGCATTTTCTCTTGCCAAATAGACCGAGATCCCAGGACGTACTTACTAAGTTGAAATTTAGTAAGTACACTCCTATTTAAATACGTTTTTGAGAATAATATAAAAAATGTATATTTATTATTACCACACCATTTACGTAAGCCTTTACTCCAGCTAAACGTCCTACAGGTATTTTAAAATTGGAGAAAAATACCTTATATTTCCAAGCTTTAATTTTACCTATATTATTTAAATAATATTTAAAAACCCCTTATAAGCACCCAGACAAATCCGATAGCTCAATCATCCTCCCAGACGAAGATGAAACGGGCTAAAATGATAATTCTAAATAATTTATTATCTTTAGGTAGTGGAAATTTGTAAAAATCTTCCTACAGAGATGCTGACAACATAAATAAATTGTAACAAGCGTAAAAGAATTTCGACGTTGATCGCTTTATGTGAACGTATAGCTTAGTGGTCAGAGTGATTGGACGCTTTCTAAGAGGCACGGGTTCAAATCCCGCTACTTTCAAATTTTTATACTTTTTCTTAATAAGTATTAAATATGTAAAAAATGCAGCAAATGTTTTGACTAATTGACCGGCTTAGAATACAATTATAATTTTCTTCACTCAATAGAGGAATGCGTATTTATAACGCAGCTACTTTGACGTCACAATACAAAAGCGTGGCGTTGAGTTCC
Organism: Heliconius himera; assembly: GCA_021202915.1. Classification (NCBI taxonomy): domain Eukaryota; kingdom Metazoa; phylum Arthropoda; class Insecta; order Lepidoptera; family Nymphalidae; genus Heliconius; species Heliconius himera. Next base: position 343,112 of record JAJHJA010000511.1, on the reverse strand, counting down.
GCCACTCAAAACCTGCCTTTAGAAATTAATGGATAGTGAGGAACGGAGTGTCTTAACACTAAGCTCCCTCTGCCTACCCTACTACATGCTGAAGATTTTTTTACATTGATATTAGTATATTATACAATCAACTACAATTTACAACAATGCAACAATGTCATAGCAATAAATTATATTAACTTCCAGTAATAATAATATATCAAATTATACAGTTTCATTAACGCAGAACTTAATGATAATTACGTTATTACCGAATATATATCAAATGTACAACTAATGGGATGAGAATTGACTGAATCTTATCTTATAGTGTATAAGTAATAGAAATAGATTAGTATATAATAATAATAATAATAATAATCTTTATTTCAGACTTTTTAAATCCATATAATTTTGTTAATATATCTTTGCTTAAACTATGTTAGTATACAATTATTATCATTTATTTATTTATTATTTACGATCTATTGAGTTCATATGTATATAATTCCAGTGCCGCCATAGGGGGCTTTCCATTTTACATGCCAATGTGCTGAGGAGAGTGTTAGTGCCGCTCGTGAACCTATCTATTACAGACGCGACCCGCTTACGAATGATTGCGTAAAAATCATCAACTCCTGCTTCCGCGAACATCGTTGACGCACTGCAATGTCGAGGCCTCCCTAGCACTGCCCTCAGCACATTGTTGTACTGGACACGCAGGGCATTGTAGCTACGCCGCGTAAAGTTAGACCACAGGCTGCAAGTGTAGAAAGATTGGCAGTAGGCTCGAAATAAGGCTAACTTTACTGGCAATGTACAACGCGCAAATCTGCGCGCCAGCATATTTCCTCTAATTGACAACGCCCTGCGCTCCCGCTCCATATCACTATCGTCATTCAGACGTTCGGTTACAATGTGACCGAGGTATTTGTACTCAGGAACTTGTTTTAGTGGAACACCATTTAGTTTAAAATTTGGCTTATAATGAGTTTTTTTGATATTTCCCCTAAACAAAAGAAAAACGCTCTTTTTACTATTGTATCTGAGTCCATTTACCTCCGCCCATTCTTCACAAATTTTCAGTAATTTTTTAAGCCCACTGACTGACGGACTCAATAAAACCATATCATCGGCATAACTTATGTTGTTCATGGAAATACCATCGACTGAACACCCTACTCCAGCTTTATTCAATTTCTCAATTAGTTGATCTATATACAAATTAAATAACCTAGGTGACGTAAGGCCCCCCTGTCTTACCCCACACTTTAACTTATAAGAGTCACTAAAGGCATTTCCCCACTTAACTACATTTGTCTGACTTTTATACCAATATTTAAACAAGTCAATTAAGTTAGAATTTAAACTAGAGCATGATTTCAACCTATTCCACAGTATTTCATATGACACGAGGTCGAAAGCTTTAGAGAGATCCAAAAAACAGGCAAATACTGGGGTTTTCCGCTCAGTATAGTACTGAACTGTCTGCTTGAGGCACAGTATGGCACTTTCAGTGGAAAGTTTAGGCCTAAAACCAAACTGCGCATCGTGTAATTTAACTGCTTTACCTAAACGAATGTCAAGCAGACCGTCCAGCACCTTAGCAGTGATTGTGGCCAAGGATATCGGCCTGTAATTGGCTTTATCCGCCGCGTCACCCGTTTTATTTTTAATAATAGGTATTACAACTGTCCGTAACATATCATCTGGGAGATACCTATGTCTACAACAGAGACCATACAATAACTTGAGGACACTGGGGAGATGTACACCAGCGTACCTCAAATGCTCGACACTCAAGCCGTCGTGACCTGGTGATTTTCCCCTTTTCATACCCTGCAATATTTTATTGACCTCCTCAAGAGTAAAAATAGATAAGTCCTTATCACTGTTCACTATGGCTTTAGTGTCACTCTTATACAAATTACATGAGACATTATTTGGCTTTATTGCAAATTCATTCTTAAACATATTGGCTATATTTTCATAGCCGTTAACTCCCCCCACCTCGACAGCTCGACTCGACCGTGCATTCAATCCATTTGTATGCCGCCAAAATTTACCGAAATTCTTAGTTTGATATGCTGTTGCTAGTATATCCAATTTTATTTGCTGTTCTTTATCCTGACACCATTTAAGTTTATTTTTAAAAGCTTTACGCGCGTTTTGCATCTTTTCATAAAAAAATCCATAAGTTGGCTTTCCCGCCCATACCCAAGACTGAAAACATTGTCGAGCCGCTGCATGAAATGGTCTTACATGTTTATTCCACCCTGTAACATATTTTTTCTTATTGCTTTTAATTTTTTTGTAACTGGCTATAGCTGCCTCCTGCATTATACTAATTATATCTCTATACAATTTATCAATCACTATGTTATGGTTAGAATCATTACAAATATTATCGCAGCACTCCCTCATCTCCTCTGGTAGCTCTATTAACCTTAGTTTCTTATTACATAGTTCTGTAAAAAGTTTAATCTGATCGTTATCCCTATGACCCCATATTATTTTATTATTTTCTGCCTTTAACTGCAATGAGTTATCTAACAAAATTGGTATATTTAAGGTGCAAATAACCTCCAAAGGATAGTGATCAGACCATGATACATCATTTAAAATATTAATACTTTTAATATAATTTCTAGTCAGCCTAGTCACAAGGCAGTGGTCTAGCCAACGCGACGACCCGTTAATATCACTGGTATAGGTATAAGTATTAGGGTTACTACAAGATAACATCTCATAATCCACACAAGCCCAATACTGCTCCTTACAAAAGTGTGTTAATTCATTAAAAAATAATTCGTTGGGATGAGCATTAAAATCACCTAACATAAATACTATATTAACATTACAGTCTTCAATAATTGCATTCATTTCACTTAAACATTCTGTGAATTCCGTTATATTCTCCGGACAGTCAACTGGCATATAAACAGAGAAAAATAACATAATGTACTCACGTATTTGACACTTCACTGCGCATAGTCTCGTACTTACACAATTCACTACACAAACCGACGAGAAGACATTCTTACGCCACAACAGCGCCACCCCTCCATAAGGTCGGCCATGGAGAATACCAACGCTAGTATCTACTGCTGAAGTACCTGTCCACTCGAAATCGTCATGCACCGTGCTGAGATAGGTCAGATCGTGAGGCAGCAGCCATGTCTCTTGAAGAGCCACCACATCCGCAGTTATGCACAAACTCCTCACATTCTCCACAGAACGCTTCACAGATTTGCAATTGAAGCTAACAAGTTTTAATGCATTATTCGTGTGTTTTTTGTTTTGGCTCATACACATTTAATTGTTCATGTTGATCTACTGAAGTCTTATTTCTATTCCCAAACAAAAAATATTTTCTAAAATAGATTCCTTCTGGCCACAAGCTATTGTCCATAATATGTACACGGCAGTGTGCTAGTGATATCAGGGGGCTAGTATAATATAAAAGATACAAGATTCTATATTGACTATTGAGGCTGTCGTGGCGCAGGTGCACCAGCATGCGACGTGACGTGTAAGCGCGGCGGTTATGGGTTCGACTTCCACTCAGGGGAATGGAATTATATATACGTAATGGGAGTGGTATGCCTTTACTCTAGGTTCCCTCTGTCTAATCCGCTATACGCGAGATACAGGGTGAAGCTATTTAGCTTTAGCTAAAATTAAATATATATTAAAAAAATTAAATTAAATTAGCTTCAAGCTATATCCCGCACACAGCAGGGTAGGCAGAGGAAACCTAGTGTTTAGACACTCCGTTCCCCACTTTCTGCCGAATTCTGGAGGTATTGCGTGTTGAGTGGCAGAACTCAACGCCGCGCTTAACCTCGACACCAGAGCGAAGAAATGGAAATATAAATTTAAGTAAATATTTCATCTCCTCGAGTGGGGATCGAACCCACAGCCAGTCGGTTTTGCAGTCACACCTCGTGTCGCTGCGCCACGACCGGCCTCAATATTGTTAGGCGAACCAACAAATCAGACACAAAATCCAGCTTTTACAATAAATTTATTTACACTTGTTATATACACTTATACTCTCGTAGTCACAATATTGAAATATGAATTGTAATGACAAGTTGTCTTGACAATATCTTAGAACGTAATGAACACGAGTGCCGTGTCGTTTGTGCTTATATTGGAAATCCACCGGAAAAGACGCAGCACACTACCGCCACTTAATACAATCGATAATAGAAACAATATCAAATGACGTACTCATAATTACAGTGACACCTATTACTACATTATAAGTAACTTATGCTAACAGCTCGGCCATCCTGCTGATCGCGAGTCCCTTCGCGATTTAAGAATAGTTCACAATTTTTAAATGTCCTAATTTACATAACTTTAGTTTTGTGCCAACAGTTACAAAATATAATTATATTTTTAGTACAAGTGAGGATATTTACAAAAACTATTAAATTACATATTCACATGTCATAATATGTAAATTATACAATTTGAAATACATTATCTTAATTAGTAATTTTTAAAATCAAAACAATTATTACATAAAACTAGACTCATGTGATGTCCATAAAAGAGTCCTATTATTCCTAACTAAAATTAAATAAAATAAATGTTAGCTACACTGAATTCATTACGTCATAAATTGATTATACAAAATACTTATAAATTATATTTTACATTGCAAACATTTTTTTGGATTTAGACATTTTTAGTTTTTTGATTTTAGATTTATACAACAATTATATAATTATGTATATTACATTATATATAATTATGTAGATTTATACAATTCAATAATTCTCATTAACACAATGAGCCATGAGTGTTCATATACATTCATGTTATAATTTAATTATTACATATTATTTATATTTTTTTTTTTATTACAAGAATTTGGCTAAACAACACCAACAACGCTACATGGAATATTCCTTTTTAATATCAAACACTTACTTTAGTACATTAAAAGAGCATGTTGTTATTAAATTCGTAAACTGAGCAGATTCATTTACTTAAAATAAAATAAATCAGTTTCACGCTGTATTCCCGCACACTGCAGGGTAGGCTGAAGGAACCCAGTGTTCAAGACACTCCGTTCCCTACTTTCTGCCGAATTCTGGAGGCATTGCGTGTTGAGTGGCAGAACTCAACGCCGCGCTTAGCTTCGATTGACACCAGAGCGAAGAAATGGAAATATAAATTTAAGTAAATATTTCATCTCCTCGAATGGGGATCGAACCCACAACCAGTCGGCTCCACAGTCACACTTTGTGCCATTCATTAACTTTTATATACTTTATAAGCTTAACATAAAAAGTACTGCTAAATAGCACCAGCAAACCTGTATAGAATTATTCTATTTCCTATTAAAGACCCATATATATTATCAAAGTTATTTTCAACTCAACCACAGCTAATAATGAATGACACACATTTACTTTATACATTGTACAAATCTTAACATATAAAAGCAGCTCATTTGAAAAAATATTCAACACACAATTTGTGTAGCCATGATCAGTCAAATACAATAAACAGAACGTGACACCGCTCGCCTCATTACTCCCATATTCAAACCACATTATCACAACCATAATGACTGCCATCTTCACCACCATAATCTCCATCCTCATCATGATCCTCATCATCATAACGATCCTCATCATCACAACGATCCTCATCATCACAATCATCCTCATCATCACAGTGATCCTTATCATCACAATGACCATGATCCTCATCATGACCATGATCTTCATCATCACCACGATCCATATCATCACCTTATGCATTATTATGCATTAAGTCCTGTCCTTACGTACGTCTGTCTGTCTGCCTCTCAGGACTAATTATCTAAAGAAGACATGGAAATATCAAGCTAAAATTAATATGAAACATCCCGATCAACAATACACTAAATCTGCGGAAAATTCGTCTTCTGAATCAACAAAAGGACGTTGGTGGGCAAAATCGTGTCGAATTCGATTGGTGTTTTTGGTTATTTTTTTTAACTCAGATTATTTTAAGGTTTACTTCTACTTTCCTCAACAAATGTCAGCTGTACGCGTAATCTAATAATTTGAAAGTCTACTTGTAATAAACAAGAAATTAATAATATACAAAAACAAACAAATAACAACAAGTTGATATGTTAATATGCTCTTAATTTTCCTTTAGGCATAAGTTATACTAATTTTCCATGTTCGTATGCATTATAAAATTCCACAGCCAATTTTCAATTACTAGGCAAAGCTTGTATCCTATATTACTATAACGATATTAATATATGGACTTAAAGGATGTCGATGTTAAAACTGGAAAGTAACGATTGTTGTACTTTTATTGTAAATTTTATCTTCAAATACTGTTTTCTTGAGTATTTTGTCGGCCCTTCTCAGCCAAAATAAATCTAAATATATTTCTGAGCCAATGGTAAGACTTACATCATAGATTCACTAGACATTTTTTTCTGTAATTTTGCTACTAAAATAAAAAGAATAATTTGAATTCGATTCACTTCATTCAGCTATACATTGCATTTTTTTGTAGTTACCATTATCATTATTTTCCCCTTTATATATATGTTTTTTTGTTTTTCAGATCAAAAATATTTCAAACATTTTTTTTTTAGGATTCATAACTTAAGCTACTGTACCTACCTACCTACCTACCTACGTATGTCTCTATTTGTATCTATTGCTACACCGTGATCATTTCCACCATTTACCAACCAATAGCCATTATTTCACACCGATTTAAAAGTTTTATTTTATAAGAATTTTGCTTCGTATCTCATCGTAAACACATTTATACTAACATATTTGTTAAAATGAATATACTTAATTCTCGTCGTTTGGGAACGACTCGCTATGAATTTATTCCATTCCGCTCAATTACAGCAAGTTAAAAGAAATACTTTAATATCATATTATTTAATATCAATTCAAATTTCGTAAAATCAATCAATTCTTATTCATCATTTTCTTTAATGAGCTCAAAAATGACTTCACTAACCTGATTCTTAAGCTCCCTTTATCCTTATTAATTAACTTGAGTATTTTGCATCCATTACCCTTAACATCTGGTATTATCCGTCCATCACCATTTACCACGGGTAACATCCATCTATTATCCTTAACCTGAAATATCCTCCATCCATTACTCGTAATCACGGGTAACATCCATCCATTATCCTTAACCTGAAATATAATCCATCCATCACCCTTAACCTCGGGTATAATCCATCCGTTATCCTTAACCTGAAATATAATCCATCCATCACCCTTAACCTCGGGTATAATCCATCCATTACCCTTAACCTCGGGTATAATCCATCCATTACCCTTAACCTCGGGTATAATCCATCCATCACCCTTAACCTCGGGTATAATCCATCCATTACCCTTAACCTCGGGTAAGATTAAAATGATTAAAGACGAATGATATGGGACGAATGATGAGGGACGAATGATGAGGGATGAATGACGAGGGACGAATGATGAAGGATGAACGCTTAACTCCTTAACCTCGGGTGGCATCCATCCTCAAACCCTTTCCTCGGGCATCATCATCCCTAAACCCTATCCTCGGGCATCACTCAACCCCAAACCCTATCCTCAGGCATCATTCATTCTCAAGCCCTATCCTCGGGCATCATTCAATCTCAAGCCCTATCCTCGGGCAATATTATTTTCCACGTTCCTGAAACTTAAACAATATAAGCTTAGACTTGCACACATCATAATAACTTTTTTATCAACCTAATTACATTAACATAAAATTCCTTTAAATTTATGAATTTGAAAATCTATTCAAATAACTTTGACATTCGAAATTCATAAAAATTAATAAGTGTCGGTTACACTGTATAATCTGGCTATAAATGCACATAAATGATGTTTTATCTTTACAATTACACGACTTTTAATCGTTATAAAGTAATAATAACCAAGAATATTAACGCTCCAGAGAAAATTACAAATCAAAACACTCAATCGACAATAATGGACCAATAAATAAATAAAATCTAGATTTGTCTACAATTACGTGAAACAGGGCCAATACTTTGACATCATGTTAACAACAAACAAATAGCAAACGGAAAAGAAAGTCAATTGAACAAGTAATAAATGCCACCAAAATTCCCTAAGCTGGCTGGTCCTCACGGGATAAAGAGAATTACACTGTAATATCTACATTAACAACAATTATCCAAAACCAGGAGTAATTATCAAATCACAATATATTTATCCCGTAAAAGAAAGGAATTTTTACCATATGTCATAACACAAATAAAATGAGATACTAATAAATTGAGATAAGAACACATGTACTTTAATTTCATCAGAATATTAGATCCCATAGCTATTACGAATATATTTTCTATGTTTGTGTCTATTATACGTGTTAATAAATTCGTATACCATAGAACAATCTAATTCAAAAATAATACATTCAAAAAGAGACTATTACATTACGAGAATAGCTTTATAACTCTTACAGAAATAGGAAACGACAAGACGACAGTTCTCAATAAAGTGACAAAGCCGGAAGTAAAAACCAATGAAAATATTTACAAATTTCAATTCAGATAATTCATCAATCCTAAACATACTACACATAAAGAATATATGTAGAACAATTCCGCATGATGATAAAACAATCATATTGACGTTTTTAAGACAACAAAATAGTTACTTCACTAATATTATTGTCATCACAAAAACAATTCTAATATCATTTACAGTTAACCAATAGATAGCGAAATACAATATCCTCTATACGATGTAAAAGCTTTCCAAAGAATGACAAAAACAACGAAAGAAATATTCCAGATATGTAATAAATAAATTTGAATATACCCATTATAAATATTTCAAAATAAGTATTCCAGAAAGTCTTGATAACTTAAACTTGAAATTATTCATGACCAATGAATGTCATATATCTTTAAACGTGTGAAATATCATGGTGTCAAATATCTTTAAATTATCACCCGTATAAGTAAATACTCTATTGGAAGAACTAATATCCTATCGATCACGTCTACCAACGTATATGCTATAAGCAATTGTATACTTCTTTTAAAGTATATCTTAAACAATCTCAAATTCTAAATTTATCAACTACCCTCAAAACTGAAACGTTACGTAAGTACTATAAAATGGAAAATGTTTAGGTATGCACATCATCCAGTGTATTCTCAAATTATCCAACCTTCCAAATTTATCCAATAATTCCCTTCATAAAAACACTGGCTGTTATAAAGGTTATCAATCACCACACAACGAAAAGTTCGAAGTACAAGATTTCTATGTATCGTCATCAGTAAACTTTAACTGTTAAAACTATTTATTAAATTTCCACTGAAGATCCTTCATCTATCCGTTTCTTGTTTGTTTGATGTAAAAGAAATAAGAGTAACTAAAAACTATAATTAGAATCGCAACACTGCTTATATTCAGAATAGAAAAATTAAAAATTATAGAGAACTCAATTTACATACAAATTATTCAGCTAATCTTTAAGGAGTAAGAAAAATGAGAGAAAAGAAAAAAAAAGAATATATATATATGGTCTACTTACACTTTATGAGCGTGGCAGGAAATTTTGTATATCCTTTCGTAATCCCGCTTCTGAACTGTTAGGCGAACCAACAAATCAGACACAAAATCCAGCTTTTACAATAAATTTATTTACACTTGTTATATACACTTATACTCTCGTAGTCACAATATTGAAATATGAATTGTAATGACAAGTTGTCTTGACAATATCTTAGAACGTAATGAACACGAGTGCCGTGTCGTTTGTGCTTATATTGGAAATCCACCGGAAAAGACGCAGCACACTACCGCCACTTAATACAATCGATAATAGAAACAATATCAAATGACGTACTCATAATTACAGTGACACCTATTACTACATTATAAGTAACTTATGCTAACAATATGTTTACCCTTATTTTATACTGGAGACACTAACGCAGCTTCGCTCACTAAAATTTATTTTTATATCATAGCCAAAGGATAATATTTTTTAAAACATCTTCAATAAAAAGTATCCTATGTCCTTTCTAATAACTCTAAAAAAATGTGTAGAAAGTTTCATAATAATCGGTTGAGTAGTTTTGGCGTAAAAACGTTACTTAAAAAATATATTGACGTTTGTAATATTAGTATTGATGATATTCATAATGTTTTTAACAACAATCGAAAATTAAGCTAATTGAAACTAAGCGGCGTTGAACACCGCCCAAAGTTTCGATCTATTTTAACTAGATATCTACTTTAACTAGATATATTTAGGTTCACATCTTAATGTTATTTATTTTTATAAATAAAATTGGTTTAATAAATAAAAAAAAATGCCCAGCCCGCTTGGCGGTTGTAAGCCGAGGTTCGAGCCCAGCAGGGGGCGCCCTTACAGTCGTCGACCCCTCTCAAGCAGCCAGGTAGTGCTTGCATTTCTTCTGGGACAGAGTACTCTCTTCCCTACCCACCCGGTGTCGCTGTAAAAACCAATAGGGCTAACAGCATTAACCTCAAGTTCAAAAAAAAAAAAAAAAAAATTAGTACGTTCATAAGTAAATTAATTACCTATAGGATTTATGAGCGTGATCTGTCACCAGATTAATAGTTTTACCGCGCCTTGTCTCTTACATTAGCACTGTTGTTGACAGTTTTATAGTATACAAATACTAATTTAATTTTGTCTCGAAATTAATTTCCGCTGATGATGTTTCGTAGTTTACTAATACTATAACAAATATTGAGGCACAAAGTGCTATATATTTTATTTTAGCTTTCGCTGTATCTCACACATAGTATGGTAGACAGATGGAACACTCCGATCCCCATTCTGCACCGAATTTCGGAGACATTGCGTGTCGACCGGTGAAGCTCGACGCCGTGCTTCGCCTCGACGCCAGAGCGAAGAAATGAAAATATTAAATATTTCATTTCCTCGAGTGGATATCGAACCCAAAACCTGTCGCGTTTCTAGTCACACTGTTTGACACTGCGCCACAGCTAGTCTCAATTTTCTGAACTTGTACATAAATAGTCTTTGTCGTCTAGTTATGTAGAAATGGATCAACCGATTTACATATAATCATGATTTGATTCATTGACTGGCTAGATAACTGAACAAAATTTCGAACGACAATATACACAGTAATTTATTTTAGTATATTTATTTATAACGAATTTATACATTAAAATAATATTATGCGAATTTATCGCGAACCTAAATCTTCGTACATATAAGAAATAATGAAGATATCGTGATCATTAATTCGTTAATAAATAACTTGAAGATGTTAAATGAGTCGTGAAACAGCAATCTGAAACTATTAAAACTTTCCAGACTACACTATAGAACTGATAAAATATTACTTGATATTAAGTTATGAATATTAAGAAAGATTTATATTATATATTTATCAATTGAGGCCAGTCGTGGCCGACTGTTTGTGGGTTCGATCCCCTTGACTCGAGGAGATGAAATATTTACTTAAATGAGCTCTGGTGTAGAAGCTAAGCGCGACTTTTCATTTTTAGTTACATTAGTTAAAAAAAAGCTTCACGCTGTATCCCGCACACAGCAGGGTAGGCAGAGGGAAGTTAGTGTTAAGACACACCGTTCCCCACTTTCTGCCGAATTCTGGAGGCATTGTGTGTTGAATGGCAGAACTCAACGCCGCACTTTTCCTCGACACCAGAGCGAAGAAATGGAAATATAAATTTAAATAAATATTTTATCTCCTCGAGTGGGGATCGAACTCACAACCAGCTAGTTTTACAGTACTTTGTGCCACGACTGGCCTCTTGGCGGAAAATAGGTAATGAAAATGTCTTAATAGGGAACGAAGTTTTTTAATACTAGTCTCCTAGGTTCCCTCTGCCACTGCTATGCACATATATTAGGTTTTTTCCCTTTCACCCCATAAGAAGACATTCTCGAGGGATGCCTCAACAGAAAACACAAGTTTATTTCGGTACTGGTTGACAACACGCAGCTTTGGGGGACGCCAGCATTCACGTGCATTTTTTTTGCTCAGAACACACAATGAGCAAAAACCGTGAGCATCAATCTGATCAAAAACAACAACCTTGATACTGGCGCAGTGATAAAGCTGGCAATCCACTTGCATTAATTCTAGGGAAGCCCATAGGATGGGAGTTTAGCAAGGAGCGCCCCATGAAACACTCGAACAAAGGCCTTCGCCATGTCCAAACTAGGTTAGGTAAACCAGAAGATCACCGGTTGAGCGACCATGATGGAAACCATGTTGTCGGTCATTAATCAATTCGCTAGAGCTGGCTATTGATGATGCTCTCCGTGGCTCTTGCCGTTTAGACCAAGATGTCATTACCTGGGTGTAATAGCGGAAGCGAAGGCTGGCCAATATTACCAAGTGCCACCTTTGAGAGCGCCCAAAACTGTTGAGTTCCGGAATGGTAGCTCTCAAGCTTCTCGATGATTTTCGACGATATGCTTGGACCTTGCGAGTTCCACGCCCTATCTGTCACATCGGCTACATCAGCGGCACAGGTGTTAGGAACATGGGAAAAGAAACAAACTGACCCCCAGAGATAAGATGAGTAAAATGTAAGCATCCTATCCCAATCTGCTGAATTATAGTGCTAATATTCAATAATTATCGTAGTTAAAGTAATTTAATAAATATATTACATAAGAAAAAAGAAATAATCTAGAATAAAAAAGTTTAATTTTAATTTACTTGTTATTGCACAAAAAAATGCATGAAAAACTTTATAAGTGAGTTTTTAATAAAAGTTGCTGCTAGTGAAGTTTAAGATAAAATATTAAATTTATACTTAAAATTTATAGTAGAGTTTCTAAAATTACCTCTTTTGCTCGTAACTAAGTATTTTAATTTAAATTTTCACATTAAAAATTTCATAACCGTTACGGCAAAATTAAATTTTAAGGATACAAATTTAATGAATGCACGTGACACCATACTGATCCTGAAAGAACCTTTCTGAGAAAAAGCGATGGTTGTGAACTCTAATACGACTGGAGGAAATATAAGATATTTTCCTTAGCCCGATCTGAACAAATACATTTTATATTAGTTATCTAATTGTTAACTGGAAACGATGGATATAATTATGATACTAAAAAATAATAACATTTTTACACTTAAAAAAAACGTTATCAAATATGGTACCGGAAGGGCGGATCTCGAATGAACGAGCCGCTGCCTTGTACACTATAGGTTCCGGATAGTGGGAACACGGAGACCGCCGAATGAAACAAGATGCTATTTCTATATAACGGTCGGTGACTGACGGCTTCTTCAAATATGTCTTCCTATTATTCTATTTGTCTTCCTATATTTCTTCTTATTTTTCATCCTATTGACTATATATGCTTGAACTGGTTGTCCGACACGACGACCGCGCGTCTTTGCTACCTATCCTTGCGTAGCTCCGCGCAACCGTAAAGAGAGCCGCAAGCCACCGAGCCGTTTTATCTTTATTTAAGCTAATATTTTCACTATGATTGAATAACAAGTGTTTGCTTATATTTTAATAACTATCTATCGGACGCTTACAATTTATATATACATTAAAAGAACACAAAAATATCCATTTAAAATGTAAATTAATATACTATTTAATTATTTACTATTAGAAATTTACAAAAGATTGCTTGAGGCCGGTCGTGGCGCAGCGACACGAGGTGTGACTGCAAAACCGAGTGGTTGTGGGTTCGATCCCCACTCGAGGAGATGAAATATTTACTTAAATTTATATTTCCATTTCTTCGCTCTGGTGTCGAGGTTAAGCGCGGCGTTGAGTTCTACCACTCAACACGCAATGCCGCCAGAATTCGGCAGAGTGGGGAACGGAGTGTCTTAACACTAGGTTCCCTCTGCTTACCCTGCTGTGTGCGGGATACAGCGTGAAGCTAATTTAATTTTTAATTTTTTTACTGTAACTATGACGAAATTCACACAAGTTATTATGATATAAAATCTCTTAATAATTATTTACAAACATTTAGCATTTATAAATGTGTTATTTTTCTATAGTAACCTATAATTAACAATAATTAATAATAAAGTTTACGATACGAAAGTAATTATTATCTTAAAATATAATTAGCTCGATAAACTACCTTAAAACTATATAATTCAATACAAATTCGAGAATTACTATATAAAACTAAAAGGTGATACTTATATCTTTCTATAATTCTTTATGTTATTATTTATTAAAAATATTACTAATTTAGAAAATATTAAATAATACTTAAAACTATTACAATTGTGTGACGTCACGAGACACGATACGCAACTAAGAACTTGCAACGACATGTCGAGTCAAGTCCGCGAACGGCCGAATATCGCGACGTCGCGAACATATGGATTATCAAATTTGTATACATACATGATTTATTTTGAAATTTATACAAAGCCTCCGTTTAGAGTGACTGATTTCATTTGCTCTTTGGTAAAAAATGTCACACATTTAGCTTTTACGCCAATCTTTCGATTAAAATCCTAAAGATACAAATTGAATGAAATATTTATTATATTAATTTCTTCGTTCTGATGTCTTACCGCCGCCGCGGCGGAACTTACCGCCGCAATATCTCCAAATTTCAACGTGAAGTAGGGACTGGACTGTCTTAGTACTAGGTTCCCTCTGGCTACTCTATTATATGCGAGATACAGTGCGAGAAGCTGTTAAATATATCCTCGAGTGGGAATCGAATTCACAGTCTGACTTTGTTGCTTGTTTTGACTGTGTTGATTGAATTCAATTGTGTTAATTATGGTAACTGTAGTGTTTGTATCTATTAAATAGATATGTAGCATTGTCTCATGTACACCAGTAGAGGGGGGGAGTGTTGTCACTGACGCGGTACAGGTCGGATGTGCTCCCGCGCTGCTGCTGATCTGGTGTAGTGGTGAGCCAGTGATAGTGTTCTCAGTATTATTTAAGTGTGCGTAGTGTCTGTGGGTCCATACACTACAATTGGCGACGAGGATAAAGGTATGAAAGCTAGTATTGGTAGGAAACGTAAAACAAAAAAAACGCGCGAAAGTGAAAATATGGAAGGAATCAATAAAAAGATTTGTAGAAAAATATTACAAAAGTAACTAAAATTACTAATTTGTAGTTATTCTTAGTATTTGTTGTAAATATAATTTACAAATACACAGGAACTATAAATATTATTAATGTAATCATAAAATGGACCTATGAATACTCATTATAACTAATGTGAGTAATTTAAATCATATAAATTTGGATTTATTATAAAGTAGATTGTATTGATTATGCAGTTCTTATTTGTAAAATATATTATAAAATTTACAATGTAGCGAAATTTTGTTGAAATCTCGATTACATGGAATTGGCGGGTTAGATGTATGATGGTTTTATACAAAGATATATGATGTTTATTTGATTTATGGCAGCATTTTCTGCTACTATAATATTAATTATAATATATTTTTAATTCTATGACATGTTACATTTTACTAATGTAATTACTATTTTCTTTTAGATTTTATTTATTGGTTTTCAATTTCCCGCCAAAATGTTCTACCACAGAATAAAAAACTATTATGAACGTTACTTCAATGAGAGGTTGCGTAATGCGTCGACCCGACACGATTTCGACTCTTTTAACAAAAAAAAAAATAATAATAATAATAATAATTTATATATAGAGGCCATAGTAGCGCACTAGGATGGCGTCTAAAAGTAAAGGCGATGATTGAGGGTTCGATTCCTGCTCATTTAAGTGATTATATTTAAAATATATGTTTTTATTACGATTATATTTAACAAAGCGCGGCGTTGAATTCCGCACTCGACGCGCAAGGTCTTAAATTCTGATTTGGGGGTTACATTGAATTAATAATTTAAATTAGTATGTTTTATTATATACTATAATAGTTATTTTTAAATTACATTTATATAAAATAAAAAAAAAAAAAATATTAAGATATTTTTATATTATTGTAATTAGAAACATTATATATTTTAATATTTTATGGTTTTAATAACCCTATCCTTTTACAAATGAGTAGTAATGGCTGTGGGTTCGATTCTCACTTGTTGCATTAAATAAACAATTAGTTTATTTTTATAGATTTAAGTGACACTTTCCTGATACATGTAAGTATTTATTGGTTGTGGGTTCGATTCCCGCATAACATAGTAAATTTTGATTGTTCATCGAGCTTCCATTAAACCGGAGCTGCTCATCGGAATTCCATTAAATTGGAATTAATCACCGGAATTCCATTAAATTGGAATTAATCATCGGAATTCCATTAAATTGGAATTAATCATCGGAATTCCATTAAATTGGAATTAATCATCGGAATTCCATTAAATTGGAATTAATCATCGGAATCCATTAAATTGGGATTAATCATCGGAATCCATTAAATTGGGATTAATCATCGGAATTCCATTAAATTGGAATTAATCATCGGAATTCCATTAATTTGGAATTAATCACCGGAATTCCATTAAATTGGAATGAATCATCGGAATCCATTAAATTGGGATTAATCATCGGAATCCATTAAATTGGGATTAATCATCGGAATTCCATTAAATTGGAATTACTCATCGGAATTCCATTAAATTGGAATTAATCATCGGAATTCCATTAAAT
This sequence comes from Heliconius himera, assembly GCA_021202915.1. NCBI lineage: Eukaryota > Metazoa > Arthropoda > Insecta > Lepidoptera > Nymphalidae > Heliconius > Heliconius himera. The sequence continues at coordinate 326,465 of JAJHJA010000511.1, read as the reverse complement.
TGGAATTACTCATCGGAATTCCATTAAATTGGAATTAATCTTCGGAATACATTAAATTGGTATTAATCATCGGAATTCCATTAAATTGGAATTAATCGTCGGTTCTCCATTGAATTGGAATGTTAAGTAATATATTATTTCAGGTCACTGGAATAAGCTATGGCGAGTCAATTACCTCCACCGGAAAAATTAGACCTGGATGGTGATGGTATACCAGTTGGATTAAGATGGCAACAATGGAAGCGGTCTCTGCAAATATATTTTGAAGCCGCTGAGTTTACCAATCCTGTTAAAAAGCGAGCTACCTTGCTCGTCCTTGGCGGGACTGCGCTCCAAGAAATATTTTATAGTCTACCCGGAGCAAGTGTAGAATCAGGAAGTGATCTTGATGTTTTCGAAGTAGCTATTTCTAAATTAGATAATTACTTCCTTCCTAAAGAAAATAAGACGTATGAGAGGCATTTATTCCACCTTATCATACAAGAAGATGGGGAGAGTTTTGAGAAGTTTCTTCTTAAACTCAGGAATCAGGCTGCAAGATGCAAATTTGAAAAACCAGAGGAACATATTATTGATCAAATTATTGGAAAATGTAGGTCAACAGAACTACGTAAGAAGATGTTGACCATGGGCGACGAAGTTACATTAGACAAAGTCATTACAATTGCCAATACCTTAGAAATGGTTAACTACCAGCTAGAATCCTATGAGCAAAAAGAAAAGGTCAAGAATAATGATGTAAACTTAATAAAAAGCAAAAATAAAGGAAACTTAAAATTGAATAAGTGGAACATCAATAATAATGAAGACAAAACTAAGCTTGTATGTTTTAGATGTGGGAACTCTACGCATTTTTTACGGAGTTTACCCTGTCCAGCAAAGGATAAGAAATGTAATGGATGTGGAAAACTAGGTCATTATCAAAGATGTTGCAGAAGTAAATTCCATTCCGATCAAAATAAACGTAAATTTGAAGGAAAACAAATAGACGGCAATAGATACTACAAGCGACAGCGAAAAGAAAATACAATAAATTCCCTTGAAAATGAAGATGTTCAATATATATTTAATATTAATGATGATGCAACAATCAAATGTGAAATAGGAGGAGTTTGTTTAAATATGCTTATCGATTCTGGATGCAAAATGAATTTGATATCTAACAAAGCCTGGGAATATCTAAAGAAAAATAAAGTAATTTGCTACAATCAAGAAGCAAATCCTAACAAAATATTGTTCGCATATGGGAGTAAAACACCTTTACGTATTAAAGGCTCATTTGAAGCTACTATAAAAGTAAATGGAAAGGGGGAACGCAATACCATTTATGTTATCGAAGATGGATCACGGAATCTACTGGGTAAAGATACAGCAATACAGTTGGGAGTATTAAAGTTGGGGGTAAATATAAATAATGTAGAAATGGAAACAAGCAAACCTTTTCAAAAATTTAAAGACGTTTTGATCGATATACCTATAGATTTATCAATAAAGCCTGTCATACAACCATATAGAAGGATACCAATACCACTAGAAGAAAAGATAAATAAAAAAATTAAGGAATTACTTGACACTGATATAATAGAAGAAGTGCATGAACATTCACCATGGGTTTCTCCGATAGTTCCAATTCTCAAGGATGATGGCGATGTACGGTTATGCGTTGACATGCGTCGTGCAAACGTAGCTATCTTACGTGAAAATCATCCCTTACCTTGCATGGAGAGCTTCTTACCTAAAATAAAGAAGGCACAATATTTTTCGAGGCTTGATATAAAAAACGCTTTCCATCAAGTAGAGTTACATACTAATTCTAGATATTTGACAACATTTATAACGGCTAGTGGTTTATATAGATATAAACGACTTATGTTTGGAATTACATGTGCTCCAGAACTTTTTCAAAAAATTATGGAAAAGATGCTAATAAAGTGTGAAGGAGCGTTAAACTTTATTGATGATATATTGATTTGGGGAAGTAATGAAACGGAGCATGATTTAAGACTCGCTAAAGTGCTAGAAGTATTGAAGGCAAATAATGTTTTATTAAATGAAAGGAAGTGTATTTATAAAACGCAAGAAATAAATTTTTTAGGACATGAATTAAAACCAGAGGGAGTAAAACCATTGTGCAAGTATATAAAGAGTATATCCAGCTTTAGAGTACCGAAAACAATAGATGAGTTACAAAGTTTTTTAGGGTTAGTAAACTATATAAATAAATGGATCCCAAATTTGGCTACGATGACTGAACCTCTTAAAGAACTACTAAGACAGAAATTAGGAACCAAAGCTAACATTGAAAAATACTGGAATAGTAATCAAAATCAGTCGTTTGAAAAATTAAAGCAGGCCCTAACAAAAATTGAAACATTAGGGTATTATGATGTTAAAGACAAGACACAAGTCATAGCAGACGCGAGCCCTGTGGGTTTAGGAGCGGTTTTGGTACAAATCGATAATAATGGACCAAGGGTTATTGCGTACGGTAATCGAACACTTAGTGGATGTGAGAGGAAATATAGCCAAACAGAGAAAGAGGCTCTTGCTTTGGTTTGGGCCATTGAACATTTTAATATATTTCTCTTTGGTAAAGAATTTGATTTAATAACCGATCATAAACCATTACAGTTTATTTTCAGTCCAAAGTCGAAACCATGTGCTCGTGTTGAAAGATGGGTTTTACGTCTACAGGCATATCGTTATAATATTAAATATAAACCGGGAAAGACCAATATCGCAGACTCACTATCACGATTGTGTGAATATTCTAATAACTCAATTCAGCCATCAAAAGAAAGCCATGTCTATCATATTGTTGAACTAGCAAAACCTTATGCAATCTCAATGAATCAAATAATAAAGGCTTCAGAAACAGATTTGGAGATTAACAGGGTTAAAAAAGGGATTTATAACAACCAATGGGATGAATGTGTAAAATCATATAAAATATTTTCTGATGAATTATGCTTTTATGATAATGTACTTTTGAGAGGAACTAGATTAGTAATTCCTAAGGATCTCAGATACCAGGTATTATGTGCAGCTCATGAGGGACATCCTGGGATAGTTAGTATGAAAAGTCGTCTTCGCTGTAAGGTATGGTGGCCTAGAATAGATAAAGACGTTGAGGTTATGGTAAAAAGTTGCAAAGGATGTACATTAGTTAGTTTACCAAATCTTCAAGCACCAATGAAACGTCGGGAGCTTCCATCTGAACCCTGGATAGATATTGCAATGGATATATTAGGACCATTACCGAGTAATGTTTACATTTTAGTTGTTATTGATTATTATAGTCGCTATAAAGAGATTAAAATTACAAAGACCATAACAAGTGCACAAATAATAAAAAATTTAGAAGAAATCTTTAGTAGACTAGGTTACCCATTATCTATCACTGCTGATAATGGCCGTCAATTCATCAGCGAGGAGTTTAAAGATTTTTGTAAAACTTGCAATATCAGACTTTTCAATACTGTGCCATATTGGCCACAAATGAATGGAGAAGTGGAACGTCAAAACAGGGACATCTTAAAAAGGCTAAAAATAAGTAAAGGTGAAAAAAAGAATATGAAAGAAACTATATATGAGTATCTAATGATGTATAATTCTACTCCCCATTCCGTAACTGGCAAGACTCCATCGGAATTATTTTTTAAGAGAATGAACAGGGATAAAATCCCGATGTTGAAAGAGATGAATAAATTGGAAAACGACACTGATGTAAGAGATCGGGACAAATCGGAAAAAGAGAAAGGAAAGGAATATGGAGACCGTAACAGAAAAGCGAAAGACGTAGAGCTTGCAGAGGGTGAGAAAGTATATATTAAGGAAATGGATAAGACTAGCAAACTTTCAACTACTTTTAATCCCACACCACATGTGGTGGAGAAATCCGTAGGTGGAGACATATTGGTAAGGAATAAAGAAACCGGACAAAGATTAAGAAGAAATGCGATTCATTTAAAGCGTGTAGAAGGACAATGGAAATCAGTAGAGGAAGAAAATGATTCAAATGGAGATAATATTATAAAAGAATAATAAATTAAACCAAATTAATATTTAAAAAATAATAAATAAATTTCTTAATTATTATTATAAGGTATATGAATAATTAGAAATTCTGTATGATTTAAATTTTTATGATGTAGTAAGTAAATAAATAAAATAATAAAAAGGAAGGGATGTAGTGTTTGTATCTATTAAATAGATATGTAGCATTGTCTCATGTACACCAGTAGAGGGGGGGAGTGTTGTCACTGACGCGGTACAGGTCGGATGTGCTCCCGCGCTGCTGCTGATCTGGTGTAGTGGTGAGCCAGTGATAGTGTTCTCAGTATTATTTAAGTGTGCGTAGTGTCTGTGGGTCCATACACTACAGTAACTTAATGAGACGTAGTTATAATTTTATATTAATTTAATTAAATTCTTTAAATCGATTGACTGAAGAGGCCAGTCGTAGTGCAGGGGCATAAAATGTGACGGTAAAACCGACTGGTTGTGGGTTCGATCCCCACTCGAGGATATGACATATTTACTTAAGTTTATATTTCCATTTTTTCGCTCTGGTTTCGAGGCAAAGCACGGCGTTGAGTTTTGCCACTTAACACGCAACGCCTCTAAAAATTCGGCGGAGAGTGGGGAACGCAGTGTCTTACCACTATGTTCGCTTTGCTTACCGTGCTGGGCTCGAAATATAACGTGAAACTGATTTAATCATTTTATATATTTTTTTATAAATATATACATATGTCGAGTCTTCTGATTTTTATTACGTAAAAAAACAATGCTTAAAAAGATAATAAAAATGTTTACAAACAATTTAACCACAAAATAACAAAATATATAATTTCTGTTTAATTCCGTGCAAAAGTTTACTAAATAAATTATAAAAAAAAGAATAATAAAACAAACCATCCAAGTCATTATTTATAGAATTAAATTAGGGTAAGTTATATCATAAAAAACAAAGGGACGGCAGAGACCGCCGTATTATTTTATTAAATTGAACAAGTAAGCTTTGGTTTTTAACGATATTACGTTGTGGCAATGGACTTGTTAAGATTGTCAAATTTAATTTTGAAATGTTATACTGACTTTTTGGATTAAATATCTATCTCTACGAAAAGATAGAAAGGTTGTTTTCTTAAAATTATGTTAAAGAATCAAGACTGCGATAGTAAAGAAACGGGGCTTTGTATACTATTATCTATCTACATATACACTGCGTTCCCCATTTTTGCGTTGCGTATTGAATGGCGGAACTCAACGCCGCGCTCTGCCTTGACACCAGAGCGAAGAAATAAAAAAATAAATGTTTAATTTCCTCGAGTGGGAATCGAACACATTTTAGCCCACGCGCCCAGTCTGCCCTCAATTACAACCAATCTTGTGTAAGTTATCTTATGGTACCAGAGCCCTCAATTATGAGGTTTAGGTAAATAAATAAATACTAAATACATGATGAAATCATTTTGATTTTTATAGTACTTAAAATTTTATATGTAAATAAACGTTAGCCTACTAGTTGACTAAATTGAAAATTCATGTCGCAACGCTCAATCGTATGGATTAGCTTACTTATAGCTTACTTTTACTGAATATAGAAATTCTTAATTGCATAAAAATCTTTAATTGCAAAAAACAAATAAAATAAATATATAGTTACGACAAAGACGTACGTACGTAGTTAAAATAAAGAACCTAAGTTAAAATTTCACTTAAAATCATAGAGAATAGAGATTTACTTATCACGTTATCACGTAAAAATATATTTACAGACAAATGGATTTTTTTTTATTTTGATACTTTTTCCCTCATAGCAACCAAGCAGAAAGAATATTAAGAAGTGTTTAACACTGGTTTCTTTTTAATTCTTTCTTTCTATGTTGTATTATGCGTTTTGAGCAGCGGAACCCAACATCGTGTGTTATTTTGTCAGAGCTCCCGGCTCTGCTAGGAAGGAAATGAAGAAGTTGATGACAGTGGACTAGGCGAAAGAGGTATGTAAAGACCGTAGCGTTTGGCGCTCCTTTCTCTCTGACTACCCCGCTAGGGATAAAGCGTGAAGCTAAGTTAAGTTATACTTAAGCTGATATATTTTTGTAAATACTTATCAAAAATCGAATATGACGTACTTGTTAAAAAACATACAAATACTCAGCATTCATAAAATACACAAACATCAACAATAATTATACATCTCAACATGAATAATCCCAAGAGTTTAGAAATTATTTTACAAAGTAACAACATTCTTAATAAGAAATTCATCGTATTTTCGGACAGTATAAATAATGAGACCACAAATAATTGAAGGGGAACGTCCTCAAGCAATTATCTCAAATTTGTTTACCTTCTTAACTTAGATGAAACTCTAGATGGTTTCATGAACTCCTAAATTAGACGTTTTACTCAGTAATTAAAAACAAACAAGCCAGATTAAATCATAATATATTTAATCTCACAATCTAATATAAAGTCACTGCTAGAAAATCTAGCAATGTACTCTACATTGTTAGTTTAACTTTTTGAAATTGACACTGTTAAGTTTTTATCTTTGTCATGTCTACATCTATTGTACAATACAAATTAATATAATTAATACTATAATTCATAAGATTTAATTTAAGCATTTTCCTTTAAGTAAGCAAGTAATCAAAAGAATACTTTAGGTGAATTCGTGTTATTTCAATAAAAAACTTCGTCATCATAAGATAATAAAATATTTTTTTGTTTCCCAATCTCATAATTTACTCGAGATGCAAAATTGCTACAGACCTATCTTTAGATTTCTCTCTTATTAAACTAAACCTAGTACTAAGACATCATGTACAGATCCCTCGCACCGCACAATTTCTAAACCACTGGGTTTAGAGTGGCTGAGATTAACACTTTGCGTTGCAAGTTCTGAAGTCATTGCGTGTTGAGTGGGGGAACTCAACGACGCGCTTTGCCTCGACACCAGAGCGGAGAAACGAAAATATAAATGTAAAAAAAATAATAATTTATTTTCTCAACAATATTGCTAATCAATATTGGTAGGTAGTTTACTTGAACTAAAGTTTATCAAGAGACAGAATGTACGTGAAATACAAATGCTTAACCCTTAGTAACATCCCGAGATTTTAATTTTGTAAACAAACTTCCCTGGGGTGTACAGTCTTCATTAAGGTAATTAAATCAATGTCTTCTAATATTTAAAGCTATTTCTATTCGTGTTATATAAACCTGCATTGAATTTACATAGATTTACTAATTGCTACTAATTTTAAAAAGTGTTATACATATAAATTAAAAAAAAATACGAGAGTAGAAGTGCTGAGGTTTTCTTTTTAATATTACAGCAAATATTTAAAAATACAAACAATCATAATAAAAAATATATATAAATTAATAAACTAGAGACTATTCTTCGCCTGAAACTTGTCTTGTTTGATTAGTAGACGTAAAATAAAAAAAATTATATTATCCCGTTGCCGTAGAAATTTCAAGAAATAATCTTTTTTCTACACTCAGCTCAAATAAACGTCGCCGGTGTAATCGACCGTCCCGCCATTATCTACTATTTATTAGTACTTGTTGAAAAGAAAAAAATCGCGAACAAGTTCTATCGTAATGTATTATCAAATGATTTCGAAATTGGGAAACTTTACTTTTGTTAATAAAATAGTTATAAACAAGAGAAATATTTTAATAACAAATTATCAATATAATTGATATATTTTCGAAATCTTTGTTTTTTTAATTAATTCTTATAGATTACACGATACAGGTTTTGCATGGATTCACTATATTGTAATTAACACACAACATACACATGCACAAAATAAATAAAAATTAAATTATACATCTCCTCACTCTCACTCAGGCACAGTCGCATAATACACAAAGAGAGGTCACGTCACGCTAGAGCCTAATTATTTCGTAATTATTACCTTGAAAAGGCTTATTATAAAAATTTCAAAACAGACGGTTCTTTTTTTTCAAAAACTTAAGTTTTATTCACCTCTGGATATCATTACAAACATTCAGGTCACATACCTGTACTGAAGAAAATTGTCTCAAAGTGCTGCTATTTTGCGGCTAATCTCAATTTTATTTGCGTTATTTCCTGTACATCGATTTCATAATATGTCGCATTTCAATGATACCTAAAATTTAATACTCATATAAAGCTGCATTTCAAAGTTTAAGTCGTCCCAGTGATCTGATATTATAGGTCTGAACTTTAATTTGTGAACTTTGGTAACCTCGTAGGTAAATGTTTAACGGCAGTTTGCAACAACTGTCGACTTAACTACTCCTAACAATTTTGTTATCTTGACGTATGGTACACATTCTCAATCAAGACATAGTTTTAGTGTACGAATTTCCATGGTTTCTATACAGTATAATGAATATTAAACAATACATATCTTTTTATGTGTTATTAGTGAGCGGAGCTAAGCGAAGCTATTGCTGGTCAAAAATATATTTTTTGTCATGCTACTCCTTCTAGACTGTCAAATCTACAGCTCTGAAATTATGCAAGAACGTTGTGGACGATACGGTGATCCCAGCAAAGTAGTTTGGTGATAATTGTAATTGTAGTTTTTGAGTAAATGGTCAAAATGAATTAAGATTAGAATAGAATGACTCTGTGGAACGTTTTGAAATTCACGCGCACTGAACTTTGTCTAACCTAACCCAGCGCGTGCGTACAAAACAGAAAATTTCGCAAAATTACTAAATCCCACAACCACAAGATCTATGTGCTTACATAGATATAAATGGTCTCATTTGTAGTTGGTAATATATACTGATATTTTTGTTAAAATTCGATGCTGCAAGTTCATATTATTTTATTATATAACAAAGTTATACCCGTCTACCCATCAGTCATAAGTTAAGAGAATATTGAGTTTTGGCAATATGCTACAGTCTATCTCGTGTACGAAGTATTATTATATAAGGATCGTACACCTATTCAACCAGTACTACAGTAATTTCATCGTCTCTTATCTGATTACAAATTTGTACTACGTTTTTACGACTTTGCGAAATCGTCTTCATATTCGCTTTAAATCTATTTATGGAAGGATTAAACTTGTGTAGCATTAGTTCAAGCACTAGAAAAGTGTTCAAATTTGGAAAATGTGATTTTCTTATATATTAACCTGTTGTTTAAATACAACATAAAACAAAACAAATTAGCAAAAAATTCGGTTCATTCTCAAACAATTAAGTACCAATCTCACAATATATCTGGCTCTGAATTTTAAATATTGGCATTAAAGCCCATTCACTATAGTACTTCTTTAGTAGGAAAAATATCATCTGAAATGCAATTCTGACAAAACGTATACTGTCTCAAAATTATTTTCTTTGCGGATGATCATTAGTCAACAGAGACTAAGTTAACTCTGGAGGAGATATTTTAAATAATACGACGTGTTTTAAAAATATTTAGCCGGACTTTACCATTTGCATAGCAAGCCCCGTCAGCTTATTATCAAACTTTGAAATGACTAAAGCATGGTAGTATTGCAAATAACAGATTTTTACAAGTTTCATGAAATTTCTTACAAGACATGGCAAAATCAAAAACATAAACCAATACACGATTTCAATAAAAGAGCCCTTATTATTTGCTTCCAATGAACCGTATAGATTATATTAGATGCTGTAAAATCAATATTGACTAATCCTAATCCACTGAGATTAAAATCAATATTGACTGAAACTGATTTATGTGATTTATCAACTCCCAGTGATTCTAGAAATTTCCCAGTTGTACCAGTTTCGCTATTTTAGACAGGATTATGTATATGACGTCTTTATGCATCCCTACACGATGTACAGCAGCGATATCGAACTTTTATATATTTTTTTTCGGTTAGCCTCACGGTCATCGCGTTAATCTCATACTTTGCTGTTTTTTATGCATCAGAGATTTAATTTTTAATTTTATCCAATTAGCTGGCAAATGTTTCATATTTATCACTTTAATGCATGCACATCATATAGTTGCTATAATGGTGATTTAAGAATGTATACGTTACTGTCTTTCATATCTGCAACTATTACTAGTCTCCAATCAATTTAATTGCGTACACACACAACCCGAATAGAGATCGTCTATGTGACAACATAGACAATCTCTATTAGGGTTGTGTGTAGATACCTGATGCCCGGGACAAACCATGATTTTCACAATAATCCTGCAAACGTCACTCATGCTGTGTATACGTCCTTTGTAATAACAAAATAAAGAGATCAGCCGTGATTCTCTCCCAGTAAAATTCTCTTGCTTAATAAATGTTTCGGATTCCATACATACTCGTATAATAGCGTGATGATCGCGATTTGGTGGTTCGTGATTCACCTTGATTAATTGTCTATGAATTAAGAATAAAAATTGAGGACGTGGTGGCGTAGGGACGCAAACGTGTGACTGTAAATGCAAAGGTTATGAGTTCGATTCCAACTCGGAGAAATTAATAATTATTTCTTTGGATATAGGTACATAAGTGACAATGAATGTTCGGTATATTTTAGAAAGCATCGTAATCATCCCATTTCGATTGATAATCTAATATCAACAACAGATAATATGGGAAGTCAGGATTTCTGACATCTGAAATAATGATGAGTCTTTAAATCCTCAAGTAACAAAATTTATCAGTAAGTAAAATCAAAACTGTACGTCAACATATATAAAAACTATAATTATGAATAAAAATTAATGAACTAGTAAATATGCAATACGAAATATTCTGAATAGTACTAAATTATTCACGTTTTTAAGAATAAAGACCAAACACTGTATGTACATAAAAAATTGGACATCAACAATTTGCTTTACAAAAAATAAAAATATGTAGGGTCGCTGAGCCAACTATATTGAATTCTTATCGTCCTTCGCATCGTTAGGTAGAACGACGTCGCGTCGGGAGCGTCGTCGTCTCGCTCAGGATATTGTACTCCGCATAGATTGCACTTCAGACATTCTTGTAAGTTTATAAGAGTCTTCCCATTGCATGTGTTAATGATTGGCCACAGAGTGTCACAAAAAACTATGTTTTTGAGGTTGCCGCTTCTATTCCCATCTGAGGAATTAAAATACAATATCCACAAATTATGTATAATGATGTATAGGATCCAGGAGGTGTGGATTCATGCTCTTGTAAATCAATCAATCAATCAAATTATGGATACATTTCAAACTTTATTCATATGTCAAAAACATTTCGAACTTTATTGTTATTCATTATACGAATAGAAATTAGTACTGTTTAATATTTCATCACTGAAAATGTTCCCTCGAAGGCCTGTATTAATTATGAAATCGTTATAAAAGCTATGAATCTAAATCAAATGAAACTCATCAAACTTAGTTGTAAGTCTGTGGGCGGTCTTAACTCATTGTGTTGCAGCATCCATTGTTACGCGCTACCCAAATTCAAATTAAGTATATTTTTTAAAAGAATCCAAAAAAACTTATTCAAAAGGCCCAATCCCTACCATGCTTATTTTGTCAATGTTTATACAATCGAAACTTTGTAATGGAATTTTTATGGCTTCTTTACTTTTACTTCTTCTTTACTCAAAATTTCTAAGGAAATGCGTTGGTTGGTAAAGAATTTTTCGTTCGAAATAATGTAATATCGAAACTTCTTAATTAGCCGTTCTTTCATTCAGCTTCATAGATACTGTTTGCCGCAAGTCAGATTGTCCAGAGAAAAGATAGTGTAAATATCAGTTTTTTATTGTTCCATATCCAAAGGGACAACCTTTGGACACTATTACTACACTCAACTGTTCTTTAGTCTACCATATCTGTCTGTCTGTCACCGAGCAAGTATCTCATAAAGCATGATATCTTCTATAGTTAGACAGTTAAAATTTTCACAGATAACGTATCGTTTTATCGTATTATGTAGAGGGCTCCCATACAACAATCAAAATTTTTTTGCTCGTTTTTTCTCGATATTGATAACGGAACGGAATTGTACCCTTTGTGCGCAAGTTCGACTCGCACTTGGCCGTTTTTTATTTGATTTGTGTTCTTTTAGTTACACGTAATTCAAATTATTGATTTGTAGTAAAACTTTATATATTTGTAGATTATTATAAAGTCTGATTTTGTCTCAATCAAATCTTTATATAAAAAAAAATAAAAATCCGCTTCACGCTGTATCCTGCAAATACTCGTAGCGGGGTAGGTAGAGGGAAAATAGTGTTAAGACACTCCGTTCCTCAATTTCCACCAATTTTTTCAAGGCACTGCGTGTTGAGTGGTGAAAATAAATACGCACTATATCTTAATGAAAACGAAATGGTTTAACACTAGATTCACTTTATCTTCCGTGCTAAATATACATATAAACAAAAAAATATAAAAATCTTACAAACATTGTCATATTACGAGAGATTAAGTTGTAAAGCGTATATCATCTTGCTTGTCATGTGTCTGGCTGTAAATCTAAAATTTTATAGCCGACGATTCGCCACGACTGTAAAGAAAGGCCCACGACGGTACTTGTCGAATAAACAAACACGAACTCTCTCTAAATAGCGTTGCAACAACGTGCCTCGACTGGATATTGGGTATACTTTCTCTAAAATTTAACACTTTAACTAATCTTTATCGTAGTTTGTAGTATTGTGTTCGAGTATCTTCTTATTATATATTGTTAGTTTATAGATTTATTTTTAAGTTTATTTATCGTATGTTTTAAAACTAAAGTATGAGTAGATATAGAATATGATTCAGATTTTAAAAATATACACGAATGAGTAAATGATATAAGCTTAATTCCCCTTAAATATTCGATATTCAAAATACAATTCACAATAATATACTGAAAAAACTAAGTAAATATAAATATATTTGCCTAGCAGTATAAATATAACAGAAATCGAATTCTCAGAAAAGGTAAAAATAAGACCTTGATATGCCACACATGTTGTCTCGACAGGAAACGATGTGAAAACGTTACATTAACACATCACACGATATACCATTTCAACGTAAGTAAAGAAATGTGATTTATATTCAAATAAGACGTTATATTTACATAAATAAGAAAATATATTTAACATATTTATTATTTGTGTATTACTATTTATTAGGAGACATTCATCCTTTATACGTTTTACAAAATGGAAAGGTAAGGTATATTCAAATCCCGTCAAGGGTCTTCCGGGCGTGCCTGATATTGCTCTGAAGACAGCTGCGGCCATCCGCAAACCTAATTTCATGCTTCGCCAAATATGGACGAAATAAATGGAAGAAAATTCAGTTGACTGATCACAACCTGTCGGCGTAATCCTAATCAACATAACAGACTATATTATGCTTCGTCTATCTCTTAAGTGTTCTTTTGATCAATCTTCAGTGAGAGAAATATGTAAGTTATATTATTTAGGAGAATACTTACATTTTTTAAATTTAAATCATAAGGCAAGTAAGTAAGTTCTCTTTTACCTTGAGTTTTGTCCTCTCATCTTACGTATTTTTGAGTATAGGTACAACTCTCGGTGTAATTTACTAATTTCCTTAATTTATTTACCTTCCATTATTATTTTAAAGAATATTGTATGAGTAATTTATAAAAGAATCCAGATAAAACATTAAGCAAAAATAGTTTCTACGTTATTAAAAAAAATTGACGAATAAAATTTATAAACATTTGCCCAAATTAGTCATATTCAGACATTTTTTATCAAATTATTCGTAGTCACGTAATGTTCAGTACGCCCGAAATTGCCACTTCACAGAGTTTCCTGTATACATTCATTGATTATACAACTGAAAATAATGAACGTTAATCCAAATTTACATACAGGATCTGTATAAATAACAGATTTTTATTTCAAATTATATATTAAGCATATATCCCATACTTTGCTCCTTTGCTTTGCTGAAAATATAAACCTAAAACTTTATAGGTTATTAAGGTTTGAGGGAGATTGGCAAAGGATTAAAACCATAGTTAGTGTCTGGTAATAGATAACTTTATTTCTAATATTATTCCCAAGAAAATAAAATAGCTTTATAATATTACGAAAGTTAAATACCGCCCAAACTCCATATTCCCGAATAATATTACCGGTATTGTGCACAGGAACTTTCAGATTTTATAACAGGAGGTTTATGTTCCTACAACAATTTTTTTTCTGAGAGTTATATTAGTTGTAAGTCAGAAATACTATTCTTCTTATTCTGAAAGGAGTATTATTCGTGGTTTGTTTTTTTAAATTATCTGTCTCAGTCAGATTTTTTCGAAATTCAAGCCAAATATTTTATTGTAGTGCTATTTTCAAATATTGAATAAATTTGATTTTCTTTCTATACTTAATTTTTCTTTAAGCCCTTTACGTTTCATTACTACGTAAGGAAAAATATATAAGTTTTTAAAAAAAAAATATATATATATATATATATATATATATATATATATATATATATATATATATATATATATATATATATATATATATATATATATATATATATAATATATATATAAATATATAACATATGCAGCCTCTCAAGCCTCACGGCGGCACTAACGTTACAAAAACTGCACGTCGCTACTTAAAAGTTAACACTTAGTTACTAACGTTGCCATAAACGGGAGATAGATGGACCAAAAAAAAACGAAATCTGCTACTTTCTTCATGTATAAGGATGGTTAAACATATTAGACTAGTATGTACATATTATTATAAAAAATACACTCTTTTATACAAACTATACATTTTATAAGTCTTTCTTAGATTACACAAGTCAGTAGACATTCAATGACTGGTAAAGTAAAGCTTATGAAATATATACAGAAAAGGGTCACGTCACGGTGGATAATTGGAGCTCACCGATACCAAAGCGTGTAAATATGTCACAATATACGATAAATAAGAATAAAAAAATATATCTTTCTTTATTTTTTATATATACATTATGTCAAATACCATATAGTTTGTAAATGTGATAAGATTAAGGCATCAATTTTTGTTTGATACAAGCTTTGTCACATTATTTATTTAAATTATACATAAAAAATCTGATTATATTGTTCCAAAAACATTGCAAATCTAAAACGAAGCTTACAGCTTACAATAATAAATATTGAAAAAAAAAAATAAGAATAACGAATATAAAAGTAAAGAAACGCAAAAATCTATGCAATTTGCTCGCACCTAAGTAGACATTCAAATATACCTGTCAAATAAAAGTTCTTGTCACTTATAGTCTTGCTTAAAGGCTCATTCAAGTACTCTTGTTAACTTTTTATTGTATCTTAGAAAAATATACATAATACCTTTGTCTACAAATCATCTATATATATAAAAGGACTTGTGCTGACTGACTGAGGTAAGACGCACGCAGAGCCGTAACCGCTGATGGTAGAAACGTGAAATTTGGCCAGATGTTTATTTTCATATTCTGGACATCCACTAAGAAAGGATTTTGAAAAATTTTAACCCTAAAGGGATGAAATAGGGGTTGAAAGTTTGTATGAAAAAAAAAAAAAATTATCGGCACCGATTTTTATAAAATTTGAAATTCAGACTCTTAAAAACATTTCATTGAATACGTGTCTTATGGTTTTTTAGAATTCTTCCCCTAAGGGTTCAAATAAGGGGTTAAAAGTTTATACGGAAAAATCTTTAAATCGCCACCGATTTTTATAAAAAATTTAAATTCATATTATTAAAAATATTTTATTGAACACGTGTTTCTTGGTTTTTTTAGAAGTCACCCCTAAGGGTGCAAATACGCGGGCGAAGCTGCGCGTGCCCACTAGTCTATACATATAAAAGGACTTGTGCTGACTGACTGAGGTAAGACGCACGCAGAGCCGTAACCGCTGATGGTAGAAACGTGAAATTTGGGCAGATGTTTATTTTCATATTCTGGACATCCACTAAGAAGAGAATTTGAAAAATTTTAACCCTAAAGGGATGAAATAGGGGTTGAAAGTTTGTATGGAAAAAAAATTTAATCTGTACCGATTATTATAAAATTTGAAATTCAGACTCTTAAAAATATTTCATTGAACACGTGTTTCATGGTTTTTAAGAATTCACCCCCTAAGGGTTCAAATAAGGGGTTGAAAGTTTATATGGAAAAAGCTTTAAATTGCCACCGATTTTTATAAAAAATTAAATTCAGACTGTTAAAAATATTTTATTGAACACATGTTTCGTTTTTTTTTTTGGATTCCCTCCTAATAAGCGGGCGAAGCCGCGCGCGCCCTCTAAAAAAAAATTAAATTAAATTAGCTTCACGCTATATCCCGCACACAGCAGGGTAGGCAGAGGGAACCTAGTGTTAAGACACTCCGTTCCCCACTTTCTGCCGAATTCTGGAGGCCTTGCGTGTTGAGTGGCAGAACTCAACGCCGCGCTTAACCTCGACACCAGAGCGAAGAAATGGAAATATAAATTTAAGTAAATATTTCATCTCCTCGAGTGGGGATCGAACCCACAACCAGTCGGTTTTGCAGTCACACCTCGTGCCGCTGCGCCACGACCGGCCTCAAATCTATTTTATTTGTTGCTTAATTCCCTCTTTACAATTTGCAAACATAAACTAACTCTTTTTTTTAATTTTTAGCATCATGTAACCCGCGTGCACAGCAGCGTAAGGAGAGGCAAAGTAGTGTTAAAAAAACTCCGTTCTCCATTTTCCATCTAATTCTGGAGGTATTGCGCGTTGAGTGGCGGAACTCAACGCCGTGCCTTGCCTCGACACCAGAGCGAAGAAATGAAAATAATTAATTTCCACGAATGGCAATCGAATCCATAATTTATCGCTTTTACAATCACAAGTTTTGCCCCTTTCCACTTCCACGTCAACATGTCATGCTTTAAGTTCCATATTTAGTTCTTGTCAAAAAAATTATAAAAATTATCTACAACCACTATATTATATGTTTTTAGAAATGAATGCAGCCAACCTTTATTCACAAGTAAATATGTCTCTTGTCTTGTCTTTTGAATCGTTATGCAATTTATCGCTCTAAAATTAACACGTTACACTGCAACTATACGAACTAAGGCCCCTGGGCCTGGGCCAAAGTGGATTGCGATATCGGCAGATATTCGAGATCCATTTTTGTTAAGGATATCCTTTTATCCCTTATACCTAGTAAGATAGTTGGCAATGCCATAATATTTTTTTTTAAATGTTGTTTTATTAAATTTAATTAACTGAATATTTTGAGAAGCTCTCTTTTTATGTACCCTGGAAATGTGTATTATATTTAGACTTCCTGTAATAACTATTTAATATATAATAAAAAATGGGCATTACAGGTAATAACCTTGTTTTTAACGTAGAATAGATGAAAAAATATTAAAGACTAGCGACACACTCGCGGCTTCGCCCGCTTAAACTACTGAATTATTTATCTACTATGCTGAATTGCGTTCCTTAAACAAACGACACAAACAACAGAATACTTAAATGGTAAAAATCATAAACAACGTAATAGGTAGTCTACCTTTTATTCTTTTATGTAAAAATATTTAAACGAAAGATTGATGAACGAAAGATTGATGATTGATGATTATTTAAAGAGGTCCAAAATATATGCAATTGTTTCTAAACCTACTTTACTAAAGAGCTAGCATTGAAACATTCTCTAGTCCAGCTCCTTTCTTCTGGCGCTGGGGAACGGCATCAAGGCCATCTGGCCGTGGTCTCGAGCGGCAACCATCAATATGGGTGCATCGTTAGGGGGCATCGTTAGGGGGCCCTTTGGCCCTAGGACTGTGTACCTGCCCTAGACCAGATACAGAGAGAGTTTTTTGGTGGGAATGGAAGGATAATCAAATGTCACCTGAGCGGTAAGCTCAGCCAGTTGAGACACTCAGTCAGGAGGACCAACTTAAGGCCGTGCGTTGGGATGTCATCGGTATATAATTCGTAGAGGGCAGGTGATAATATGCTGCCCTGGGGAATTCCGGCAGCGATCGAATGGCTGCTACAATCTTCAATGGCACGAAAAATGTCCTATCAGGTAGGTAGTAGGTAAGAACATGCGCGACGTAATAGTGCCGGCCCTGAGCACTTTATGTGCTCATACACAAATTGCGAGAACTACGTGGCTGCTTGAGAAAGTCTCAACTTATATTGGAGAATATTAAATATTGAAATCTTTGTCGAGTTTTTTCTGTCATCACACAAACAATAATTGAAAACTTAAGATTTTCACTTTCTGCGCAATTTATGCTTTGAGTACAGGAGTCACGCCTCTATGACGCGATTGCGTCATCAATTTTTATTATTCTACCCTGCAACTTATTTGTGAACGATGATATAAAAGGCTGCACGGGCGTTGTACGTTCAGTCTTGGCTCTGGTGTGGGTCGGAGCACTACTCTTGCTCTACCACTGGCTAACCTCGACTATTTGGACAATGAATTATTTGATTAATTAATTGTTATTTTAATTATAAATGTGGTTAAGACCTATTTATAATTATCTACGTGAAGTCTTGGCTCTGGTGTGGTTCAGAGTACTACTTGTACTCTGCCACATAACCTCGACTATTCGGGTAATTGATTATTTAGTTAATCAATTATTATCGTAGTTATCAATGTGGTTAACACCTATTTGTAATTGCTTACTTCAGAAATCATTCAGTTATTTATGCCTTCAGCTACTATTTGAAACTACCTTGTCATGTGTTCTCATGTGAGTAGAACCAAAGGCCGGGACATGGTCGGGTGTTCTGCTCGTTTAACGCCCACCACGCGTCTTTGTCTAAAACACAGACGTAGTATGTGTATAGGTACGAGACTATCCCACTCCCCTCCAACCTAAATTAAGTGGGATAAAGATCTCTGATTAATTAAAGTAGGTTTACATGTCAATAAACACACATACATACATGATTAACATATCGCCGATTTCTTTACGAATATCACTCACGTAAGAATCAATGGTCAGGTTATGACTTTAAGAATTACCTAAACCTTAAAAAAATATTAATATAATTAAATTAAAAAAATATAAAAAAAATAATAAACAACAATTTAATAATATAAAATAAAAAATACATAATAAGATAAGTTATAATATAAAATTAGTTAATAATATAAAAAAGGAGTTCGGAGAGTTCGGAGAGTTCGGTGAGCTAGGCGAGCTCGGAGGGTTCGGTGAGCTAGGCGAGCTAGGCGAGCTCGGAGGGTTCGGTGAGCTAGGCGAGCTAGGCGAGCTCGGAGGGTTCGGTGAGCTAGGCGAGCTAGGCGAGCTCGGAGGGTTCGGTGAGCTAGGCGAGCTAGGCGAGCTCGGAGGGTTCGGTGAGCTAGGCGAGCTAGGCGAGCTCGGAGGGTTCGGTGAGCTAGGCGAGCTAGGCGAGCTCGGAGGGTTCGGTGAGCTAGGCGAGCTAGGCGAGCTCGGAGAGTTCGGTGAGCTAGGCGAGCTAGGCGAGCTCTGAGAGTTCGGTGAGCTAGGCGAGCTAGGCGAGCTCTGAGAGTTCGGTGAGCTAGGCGAGCTAGGCGAGCTCGGAGAGTTCGGTGAGCTAGGCGAGCTAGGCGAGCTCGGAGAGTTCGGTGAGCTAGGAGAGCTAGGCGAGCTCGGAGAGTTCGGTGAGCTAGGAGAGCTAGGAGAGCTAGGAGAGTTCGGAGAGTTAGGAGAGTTCGGTGAGCTAGGAGAGTTCGGAGAGTTAGGAGAGGTCGGTGAGCTAGGAGAGTTCGGTGAGCTAGGAGAGGTCGGTGAGCTAGGAGAGTTCGGTGAGCTAGGAGAGTTCGGTGAGCTAGGAGAGTTAGGAGAGCTAGGAGAGTTCGGTGAGCTAGGAGAGTTAGGAGAGCTAGGAGAGTTCGGTGAGCTAGGAGAGTTAGGAGAGCTATGAGAGTTCGGTGAGCTAGGAGAGTTAGGAGAGCTATGAGAGTTAGGAGAGTTAGGAGAGTTTGGAGAGTTCGGAGAGTTCGGAGAGTTCGGAGAGTTCGGAGAGTTCGGAGAGTTCGGAGAGTTTGGAGAGTTCGGGGAGTTAGGAGAGAATTGCGAGAACTACGTGGCTGCTTGAGAAAGTCTCAACTTATATTGGAGAATATTAAATATTGAAATCTTTGTCGAGTTTTTTCTGTCATCACACAAACAATAATTGAAAACTTAAGATTTTCACTTTCTGCGCAATTTATGCTTTGAGTACAGGAGTCACGCCTCTATGACGCGATTGCGTCATCAATTTTTATTATTCTACCCTGCAACTTATTTGTGAACGATGATATAAAAGGCTGCACGGGCGTTGTACGTTCAGTCTTGGCTCTGGTGTGGGTCGGAGCACTACTCTTGCTCTACCACTGGCTAACCTCGACTATTTAGACAATGAATTATTTGATTAATTAATTGTTATTTTAATTATAAATGTGGTTAAGACCTATTTATAATTATCTACGTGAAGTCTTGGCTCTGATGTGGTTCAGAGTACTACTTGTACTCTGCCACATAACCTCGACTATTCGGGTAATTGATTATTTAGTTAATCAATTATTATCGTAGTTATCAATGTGGTTAACACCTATTTGTAATTGCTTACTTCAGAAATCATTCAGTTATTTATGCCTTCAGCTACTATTTGAAACTACCTTGTCATGTGTTCTCATGTGAGTAGAACCAAAGGCCGGGACATGGTCGGGTGTTCTGCTCGTTTAACGCCCACCACGCGTCTTTGTCTAAAACACAGACGTAGTATGTGTATAGGTACGAGACTATCCCACTCCCCTCCAACCTAAATTAAGTGGGATAAAGATCTCTGATTAATTAAAGTAGGTTTACATGTCAATAAACACACATACATACATGATTAACATATCGCCGATTTCTTTACGAATATCACGTAAGAATCAATGGTCAGGTTATGACTCTAAGAATTACCTAAATATATAGTTAATAATATAGTTATATAGTTAATAATATAGTTATAAAAAGGAGTTCGGAGAGTTCGGAGAGTTCGGAGAGTTCGGGTAGTTCGGAGAGATCGAAGTGTTCGGAGAGTTCGGAGAGTTCGGAGATTTCGGAGAGATCGGAGAGTTCGTTGTGTTCGGAGAGTTCGGAGAGTTCGGAGAGTTCGGAGAGTTGGGAGAGTTCGGAGAGTTCGGAGAGTTAGGAGAGTTAGGAGAATTAGGAGAGTTGGGAGAGTTAGGAGAATTAGGAAAGTTCGGAGAGTTCGGAGAGTTCGGAGAATTGGGAGAGTTCGCAGAGTTCGGAGAGTTCGGAGAGTTCGGAGAGTTGGGAGAGTTGGGAGTGTTAGGAGAGTTCGGAGTGTTCGGAGAGTTCGGAGAGTTGGGAGAGTTCGGAAAGTTCGGAGAGTTGGGAGAATTGGGAGTGTTCGGAGAGTTGGGAGTGTTGGGAGAGTCGGGAGTGTTGGAAGAGTTGGGAGAGTTGGGAGAGATGGGAGAGTTGGGAGAGTTGGGAGAGTTGGGAGAGTTCGGAGAGTTCGGAGTGTTCGGAGAGTTGGGAGAGTTGGGAGAGTTCGGAGAAATTGAAATTGGTCCGGTAGTTGTCGTGTGAAAACAATACAAACATACATACATACAAAAATACAAAACTTACCTCTTTATAATATTAGTATAGATAACAATATTAAGTATGCTTAATCCACTTGAGCTGTTGAGTAATATGCAATACTAAAGAAAAACCCAATTTACCTTCATTTTGTCAATACGGGTGAAAATGTTAATTAAACGACGTCCTTTCGTCTTCAATCTTCGAAGATACAAATCAATTTCAACGCTTATAATATGTATATCGTAATATTCTTGTATCCATATATTCTTCTGTTAGTATAGTTTCGTTTATTTTATGTATGTATATTATCATCCTAGTTACATTGGTTTCCCAAACCGCGACGTTGACTCCCGCAACTCAACACACAATACCTCCAGAATATGGTGGAAACTGGGGAGCAGAGTGTCTTAACATAAGGCAAAGTGTCTTAACTCTGCCTACCCTCCTATGATTCGATATAAATATTAAAAAAAGAAGGAAGAAACGATAGAAAGAAAAAACCACAGCACATCAAGGCGCAGAAGGTTGAGGAAAACCAACAGCAAATACAGTTCAGACTCACATATGTGCGTAAAGAATCTAAAATTCATGATGAACCTTCTAGACAAATCTGCATTCAGACTAAAGAAAGGGCATTCTAGTTGTGGGTAGATGGCAATATTCTACGAGCTGACCGGCGTTATTTACTTTGAAAACAAAACCGCTGGACCGATCACATCGATTTCAATTGATTCTAACGAACTAAATATTATATCGTAACAGAATTTTGTTTTAGAATTTCGATAGGAATTGAAATATGTTATTGTTTTCATTTTTAAACAAACACTAGTTATGCAACAATTTAATTTTATTCAAAATAAATCTAAACAAAATGTAACAGGCAACTGAAATGTTGAAGGTATTTAAAATATATTTCAATCATGCAACTTTTATGGATTGTTCTCTTTTTCGTTTTGTTTGTATTTTTGTCAAAGAGGCGCGGGTTCGAGTCCTCCCCTACCTTAAAGTTTTAAATAGGTTATCTAAAATATTTTTCTATCCTTGATATGCGATAACACTTTAAAATTGTTAAAGTAAATAATGTATTATCTTTAAAATTGTTTTAACCTTTCGATTATTAAGATGAGAAAGGATATTGTGTAAAAAATTCCATTTGTATATAATAGCAAAAGGGGCAGGGTCGGGGCAAAAGATAATACAATACACGGTGTGTTGTATCAAAGTTGTCCTGACAACGATGAAAAATTTAAGAGAGACATAGAATAAAATATTTTTTTATTAATATTATAAATTACTAGATATTTAGTGCTAATTGATATGAAAAATTGAAAAAACTGAATATATAATAAAAGATTGTCAAGGGACTTACAACTATCACTAGGCAGATTACAGGCAAGGATATCTCTCCATCCACCACCAGAAGATGCAAAAATATTTTTCTATCCTTCATCCATCTAAGTAGTTGGGTATACTCAAGCAAATAATTAGTTAACTTTTTAAAACTTATGTTTAGTGTTAAGACATAATACTTTCTGCCGAATTCTGGAGGCATTGCGTTTTGATTGGCGTAGCACCACACTTTGCCTCGACACAAGAACGAAGAAAAAAAATATTTAAAATTTAATTTCCTCGAGTGGGAAATGAACCCACAACCTGTCGCGTTGCGTTCCCATGTGCCACGACTAGTCTTATATAATAAGTTTATATAAGCTTTTAAGGAATTTCTTATTTTTAGGGTTCCGTACCTTTTGAGGAATAAAAGAACCCTTATAAGATCACTTTGTTGTCTGTCGGTCTGCCGGTTTGACAAGAGCCTTTATCTCAGGAACGCTTGGAGATATCGAGTTGAAATTCAAACTATATACTTAAATCTTTGGTCTCATGATTTCCTGAAAAAAAATCTACATTTACCTAAAAAAAGATATGGCCGTTTATATCACAAAAAAAGCGTATTTCAACACTACGCAGAAAATCAAAGTTAATAGAGTACTTCCGGTTGACCTAGAATTATGAAATTTGGTAGCTATCATCTACAAGTAGTACTAGTTCATGAAAAAATATAAAATCTATACGTTTGTTGTTAAATCCTGAAAAATAGTAGCCTTAAAAGGGGGCAAAATTTGGTATTAAAACCGCTAG
Organism: Heliconius himera; assembly: GCA_021202915.1. Classification (NCBI taxonomy): domain Eukaryota; kingdom Metazoa; phylum Arthropoda; class Insecta; order Lepidoptera; family Nymphalidae; genus Heliconius; species Heliconius himera. The sequence continues at coordinate 302,816 of JAJHJA010000511.1, read as the reverse complement.
TCCAAGTGAGGTATCAGATGAAAGGTCTCTTGAATTTCAGAAAAAGCTTCAGACCTCCAATTTTTGTACGGAACCCTCGGTGGCCGAGCCCGACTCGCGCTTGTCTGTTTTTTAAAAGCATTCATCATTTTGAGCATTCCTTATGTACCTTTATACATTAATTTACTTATACGCTTTAAAAGGTTTACGGCTCCATTTTGTAAAGGTCAATACGAAAACACATTAATCTCGATAAACGATTCCTCATTGGATTCAAATTGAATGGTCGAAGCTTGGTGATTATTCGGTGTAATGTCTACAATTTGAAGTTATTTTCCTTTTTTTTTGAAAGTAAAATCCCATTAAATTCAGATAACCCACTTATTTGATTACGATAACTTATTTAATGTTAAAAAGGATTATATGACGTTTAATTCACATAAAAAATATTTACTGATAGTTTTGATACCGTCATTTAAGGCATAAAAACAATTTATTAATATACTTATTGTCGGACGAACCAACAAATCAGACACAAAATCTAACTTTTACAATAACTTTATTCAATAGTCGTAGTTACAATATTTAAATATTAATTCTAATGACAAGTTGTCTTGACAATATCTTAGAACGTAATGAACACGAGATCGTGTCGTTTTGCTTATATTGGAAATCCACCGGAAAAGACCCAGCACACTACCGCCACTTAATACAATCGATAATGGAAACGATATCAAATGACGTCCTCGTAATTACAGTGACACCTACTACTACACTATAAGTAACTTATGCTAACATTATTTAGAAAACGTATAAGAATTTGAACGTAGCGGGACTCGAACCCACGCCTCCTGGAAACCGACCAGGTGCTCTGACCACTGAGTCGATTTGCAGGAGACGCGGGTTCGAGTCCCGCTACGTTCAAATTCTTATACGTTTTATAAATAAGTATTTTTCTTTTCTAAGTGTGGATTAACACTTAAAAAAAAAAATAAAAAAAATATTTCTATGTTTTTATTCTAATTATTGACCAACTATTTTTATTGTCAATATCTTATCAAATTTGTTATTTTATTAAATATTTTTGATGAGTTTCACTAATATAAAACACATTATTATAATAATATAATGTATATTTTACATTAAAAGGATTTACAAATTATAACATATATATATACCTGCTAATTGAGGCCAATCGTGGCGCAGGGGCATAAAGTGTGATTGTAAACGCGACTAGTTGCTAGTTCGATTTCCACTCGAGGAAATGAAATATTGAATATTTTTATCTTTTGTGACGGGGCTAAGTGCTATTTTGAGTTCCGCCACTCACACATAATGCCTCCAGAAACCGGCGAAAAGTGGGGTGCAGAGTATCTTAACACTAGGCTCCCTTTAGCTACCCTACGATATGCGGAATACAGCGGAAGGTAAAAAATATCTATTGATTTATTTTGGCAACACCGCGTGGCACTGTGGTCTCAAGCGTGTTTTATCTGTGGATGGGCGCCCGCGAAAATATAATGTTTTTGATGTCACTTCGGGGAGGACGGGTTGTTTTGCCAACGAAGCGTTAACATTGTGATCTTCGATTGTGATAGCTAAAAGTGGTAATTAATAAATAATATTGGTGTAAAGCAAAGAGTGCGGCAATTTTATTTTACATCAGAAGTGTGTTGCAACTTACGCCATGGGAAGAAAACGGTCTAAACGCAGTCGAGCTCGTTCTACTTCAAGTTCTTCGAGTGCTAGAACACCATCACCACCAAAGAAACGCAATAAGGTATCTCGTAAAGATACCGAGGCTGTGAGTACTCTAAACAATATAATACCGGACTTTGACCCGTTAGAAGACAACATAAATACATGGTTAAACATTATAAAATCTTACGCGCAAACCTTTGCATGGTCGGATGAGACAACGCGTTTTCAAGCCCTAAATAAGCTAAAAGGCCCGGCTAAAGTTTGGTACGATTCATTATTACGTACAGATGTCCAGTGGCCATTATGGCAATGGAAGGATTGGAAATCTAAATTATTAGCAACTTTTCAAATACAGAGGAACATGTTCGAACTTTTAAAAGACATCGTTGAGAGAAAGCCTGTAGACAATCAATCGCTGTACGAATTTTATTTTGAACAAAAATGTAAAATTGATCGTTTGTGTTTAAACTTTTCAGAGCAAGACATTGTGTCTATTATAGTAGGTAACATCAGTGATTATTCTACCTTAGAATCTGGTAATTTCAAAACATGTGATGAGTTAGCTAGCTATTTACATGGACGATTTTATAAAAAAAATATTAAGCAAATAAATAATTCACGTGACGGGCAAACTAAAACTATTAGTAATCAAAAATTAATATCAGTTGATAGAAGTTTACAAGTACATTCAAATGTGTCAAATCATCCTAGCTCTTCGTGTGTTAGTTCGGATAGTAATAATAATAATAATAATTACAATCAAACCCAAAATCGAAAAATTATCAAGTGTTACATTTGTGGGGGTAATCACAAAAAAATGCAAATAAGTGTGATTTTTGTGGAAAAAGGGGGCACATAGAATCTGTATGTTATCAAAAAAAGAATTTAGTTAAATCTGCTGTTAAACCGGAGCAGCACGAAACAAAATTCATTTCTTCAGATTCAAAACAAAAGTTCATTAAAAAGGTTCTTATTTTTGACACCTGTCACGAGGCTTTCATAGATACTGGAAGTAGTTGCTCACTTATTGCTGAGTCATTAGTAAATAAACTTTCATTGAAATTTACTGAATTACCTTCCCCTGTAATATTACAAGGTTTTTCTAAACAAAATTATAAAAAAGTAACCAAACAAGTTTTAGTTGATATTTCTTTTGATTCAATTGCGTTACATGATGTTGATTTTTATGTAATTGATGACTTGGTTGATTGTGATTTATTAATTGGAAGAAACATAACAGAGCGTTCTGATTTAGTATATTCTAGAGTAGGTGATCTTTTGCAATTTCAATATGCGAGTGATTTAAAGGAGATTTGTAATCATGTTGTTACATCTGAAATAAATGCAAATTCACATCTCACTGAATTAATTACTCTACTTAATCACTATAATACTTGTATAGCCAATAACATAAAAGAGCTAGGTAAAGTTACTAATCATGAGATGGAAATAAAATTATCTAGCTCACAGCCAATTCAGTATAGACCTTATAGAACCTCCCATTCAGATAGGCAAATTATTAGAGAAATGGTTAGTGAATTACTTGAAAATAATATTATACGTGACAGTAATTCACCGTATGCAAGTCCAGTTCTTTTAGTTAGTAAAAAAAATGGGGAGAAACGGCTTTGTATAGACTATAGAGCATTGAATAAGATAACAATTAAAGACAAATATCCTATGCCCCGAATTAAAGATTTGGTGGATAGGCTACAAGGTTACAAAGTGTTCACTAGCTTAGATTTAAAAAGCGGATACTACCAGATTGGGGTGCATAAAGATTCAGTCGATAAAACTGCGTTTATAACCGAGGATGGACATTATGAATTCTTACGACTCCCATTTGGTCTGGCAAATGCACCGTCTTGTTTTCAACAGATGATGAATAAAACATTAGGTAATTTAAGGTTTGGAAATGTAATTGTATATCTAGATGACGTATATTTAGTTTCACAAACTGTAGAGGAAAATATAAAATTACTCGAAAACATTTTAAAAATATTTAAGCAAAATGGTTTAACATTAAATTTGAAAAAGTGCAATTTCTTTAAACCAAGTTGGAAGCAGTAAAGAATTTCCCTATACCAAAAACAGTGCATCAACTTCGGCAATTTTTGGGTCTTATTAGCTATTTTCGGAAATTTATAAGAAATTGTGCTATTTTGTCAACTCCTCTTACAAAACTATTAAAGAAAAATTCTGTCTGGGAATGGGGTGAAGTACAAACTAAAGCTTTTAACGATTTAAGAGAAAAACTAACAACCGAAAGTGTTTTAGCTATTTTTGACCCCAATAAGGAAACTATTTTGTACACGGATGCTAGTAGAGAAGGGTTAGCTGGAATTTTAACACAAGTTGGAGACGAAGGTGAAAAGGTCGTACATTATTATAGTAGACAGACTACTGACGACGAAAAGAAATATCACTCTTTCGAACTGGAACTGTTGGCAATAGTTTGTTCACTACAAAAATTTCGTTTATACTTATTAGGTAGTCATTTCAAAATTATCACGGATTGTAGTGCTGTCAGATACGCTATAAACAAGAAAGATATTATTCCTCGAATAGCAAGGTGGGTATTGTCGACCCAGGAGTTTTCATTTGATATATTACATAGGGATGGTAGTCGAATGCAACACGTTGATGCTCTTAGTCGTAACCCTGTACCTTCTGGTCAAAAATCAGAAACCGAAATTATCATGTCAATAACGGAAAGTGATTGGTTACTTGCAGTTCAGGTCCAAGATCCAAAATTAGTTAAAATCAGGGAAATTCTAGAATCAGGACAGGCCGAAATAAATAAGGAAATTTTTAACAATTACGAATTATTAGGTGGAAAAGTGTATCGCAGAACTAATTATGGCCGTCGTTGGGTTGTTCCAAAAAGCTGTATTTGGCAGATAATAAGAAGTAACCATGATGACGTAGGTCACTTCTCGTTAGATAAAACGGTTGAGCGTATTCATTCTTTATATTGGTTTCCACGCATGCGGAAAATAGTAAAAAAATATATTAAAAACTGTTTGAATTGTATATATCATAAAAATAAAGATGGACCAAAAGAGGGAGAGCTTTATCCATTACCCAAATATGCGCAACCGTTTCACACGTTACATTTAGACCATCTTGGTCCTTTCGTGACTACTAAAAATAAAAACAAGTATATACTGGTTGTTGTAGACGCATTTACAAAATTCGTTTTTATATCCGCCGTTCGTAAGACCTGTACAGTAGGGGTAATTAAAGAATTAGAAAACATATCTAAAACATTCGGTAACGCTAGACGAATAATCACTGATGCAGCTTCGTGTTTTACTTCATCTAAATTTACTCAATATTGCGCGAATAGAAACATAAGATTACACATAGTGGCAACGGGTGTTCCTCGTGCTAATGGACAGGTTGAAAGGTTTAATAAGACTATTTTAGAATCTCTGAAAGCTATGGGCGCTGATACTAACGACGACAAGTGGGTCCAATGCATTAAGGCTTTACAACAAGGTTTAAATAGTACAATACATAAAACTACTCGAGCTGTTCCTTGTGAAGTCATGTTCGGTTATAGATTACGCATGGATAATGATAGTTTAGCTCCAGACTCTCACGATGAGGTACCGCTAGATGTAACCCAATTACGTGAAAAAGTTGATAGTAATATAAAGACCAGTGCTGAATATCAGAAAAGAAAATTTGATAACTGCCGCGTAAAAGCTAAACAGTATACTGAAGGAGACTTGGTATTGGTAAAAATACAAAGCCAGAGTAACGACGGACAAAGTAGAAAATTATTACCATCTTTTAGAGGTCCATTCCAAGTTAAGAAAGTTTTGGGTCATGACAGGTATGCGGTAGTGGATCTGAGAGGAAGTGAAAGAAGTTCTAGAAAATATAATGGCACGGCTGTGGCGGAAAATATGAAACCTTGGATTAATATTGGTAATTGGGACCTAGATCAAGAAAATCTCTAATTTTCATGATTATAACCGTGTTGGCAAAGAAGATCTTGTATTAATATATATATTTTTATATGAAACTGCAAAAGAGGAACAGAATCGATAATATTTGCCGATGATTATTAAATAAATTGATATTTCCCGTTAAAAAAAAAAGTGTAAGAATGTCCTTTATGTATTGCTACTTTTAGTTTGACAAATTGCAATTCTTAATTTTGAAATTTAAGCGAGCCGTGATAAAATATACACTAAGAGTATAATCTGGAATATTGCTCAATAATTTTATAATATCATTTGAATATTGACATGTGGGCTCAAAGTTGATCTTGGTACTCTTAAGTGAGAAAAATACTCTTTAAGAGGGAGACGACTTTAACAACTTGGTACGCTTAAGTGAGTAAAATGCTCTTTAAGGGCAAGTTGTGTTGAGCTGTGAGTCGGGGTTCCTAAGTCATAGTCCCTTTAGGGTTTCCTAAGTGTGGCATAGTCCCTTTAGGGTTTTCTAAGTGTGGCATAGTCCCTTTAGGGTTTCCTAAGTGTGGTAGTCCCTTTAGGGTTTCCTAAGTGCGGCATATTCCTTTTAATTTGGGTCATGTTGTCGAGCTATTTCAGTGTAAAGAATGATAAAATGAGCAGAATTCCATTATGGGACTGTTTTATGATACAGTATAATTTAGGCGCACGACTAACTGCTGTTTATTGTTACAGTGATTTATCCCGACTCGTGGGGTGCCCGGGGCGGGCACCATGCAGCATGGCCGTGTTGGCAACACCGCGTGGCACTGTGGTCTCAAGCGTGTTTTATCTGTGGATGGGCGCCCGCGAAAATATAATGTTTTTGATGTCACTTCGGGGAGGACGGGTTGTTTTGCCAACGAAGCGTTAACATTGTGATCTTCGATTGTGATAGCTAAAAGTGGTAATTAATAAATAATATTGGTGTAAAGCAAAGAGTGCGGCAATTTTATTTTACATTTACTACAGTAGCTTACAAATTCCCATACTATGTCAATATAATATTTATTTATATGTTATGGATATATTCGATATGGGAATAACAAAAGTTTTTATTTATATAAAAATATTGATTGTTATATAATTCCTGTGTAACTGTACAATAAGAAAGCCTATTTGAATCTTAAATTATCTTACCTTAGCAAAATAAGATTATAATATAAACCCGAAGTGCCAAGAATTGATTTATTTTGTCCTAGCGGTAAGCCTGATTAACGGCTGCCTTCCTTCTTAGCAGACATTTTTGTTCATTTACTTTCTAAAAGATAAAGAGACTGTAATTTAAATATTTTTACATCCCAACGCACTTTTCATCATCTCATTGTGTAGACGAAGATAACTTTCACTAAAATTTCATAATCAATTAATTAATTTAATGCTTCTGAATGGTAACCAGATTAGAAATAACAATGAAACAATAATGTTGTTAATATTTCTATCACATATAAATTTAAACATATTAGATATAGAAATTATAGTTATTAAATGACAAAATTTTAAGTTTTTATGTTGGAATTATTATTATATTTATAAAGTTATTAAAAAGTATATAAGGACAATACGTAGGTGCAAAGACGCTGGGGCAGGGTGGGTTCGATTCCCACTCGAAGAAATAAAAAAATAATATTTCATATTTTATTTACCTTTATATTAGGTTGCCTCTACCTACCTTGCTTAGTTGGGGTACAGTGTGAAGCTGAAAAAAAATATAACCGATAAGTATTCATAGCTCAGTTGTCGAAGCACTTGGACGATTTCCAAGAGCTCCGTATTTGAGTTCACTACAATCAAATTTTCATACGTTTTCTAAAAATTTTTTTTTTTCATAGTGAGTAAAATAACACAAAAAATGTTTTTTTTTTTGGTTTGAAAGTATAAGTTAAATTTTCAAATGCATGTTGATTATGAATATGTTACATAGCGTTCTGTGTAACAGGAAAAAATATTTTATGTTTATATTATATAGATCGGATGAACAGCGCCAGTGGAAAAGGAATTTCTTATTTTCCCACACTTATTATTCTATAGTGGAATAATTAAGTAATAATAATAATAATAATTAAGTCATAGATTAATTTAGGTTTAGATAGATTACTGTTCTTCTAACATCGAAGGCAGTAATCGTAGATATATTTTAATTTTAGATTTAGTTTGTATTTCATTTTAAAATTTAATTAAAATAAGTTGAATCATAAAATCGTATTTTTTAACCTTTCAACTGCAGTACCTTGTAACTAATATTTGTTTGTTTACATATATTTTTATTATTATTATATATTTTTTAATATTTCAATATTTTCAGGCGGAAAATGGGGAACGAAGTATCTTAACGCTAGGTTCCATCTACCTACACTGCTGTGCGCAGGATACAGCGTGAAGCTAGTTTAGTTTTTATTTTATTTAATATTCTAGGCTATATTTAAAATATATTGTATATGCCGATATAACGCAAAGGTAGAAATACAGCGGTGACAAAGTGCACAACGAAATTCACAACTCACTGAAAAACCGCTTATCCGCTTGCAATATTTTGTGTAAACAGAATCACGGTAGTATACTATTTACAGATAAAAATTTACATAGTAATTTCATATTTAAATAGTGATATAGACTGCTGAGTTGAAACGCAAATATGCCATGCAAAGTTTTATTGTTGCTGCATATAACGTTTAGTGTACGTTTAAATATTTATATGAATGTTATACTAACACGTTATACAAATTTTACTGTTTTTTTTACATCACGCGGTATTCCGCATATGGAATTGGTAGCAGAAGGAACCTGGGAACCTAGTGTTAAGACATTACGTTCCCATTAAAAAACTTCCGTTCCAACTTTGCGCTTTTAATTAAAATATTCATTATTTAGAAAATATTTTAATTTGCATTCTTAAAATTATTTGCCATAGCAAAACAAAGTGCTGCTTTGAGTTTCGCCACAGGTATCTGGACACTAGGTTCTCTCTTGCCAGCATATAACTAAAATAAAATAAATCAATATATTATATTATTTTATTTTTTTCTTTCACCAAAAGAGAACTAGAGAGCCCTGTAAATATATTTTTAGGGTTAAGTACCGTTTAACGAAAAAACCCTTTAATGGTTCCTTTTTTCATCACTTTGTTGTCCGTCTGTTTGTCTGTCTGTTAAGAGGTTTTATTTCAGAAACTCTTGGAGATATCGAATTGAAATTCAAACCATATACTCAGATCTATGGCCCCATAATTTCCTAAAAAAAATATATTTCTATATTTACTTTTAAAAAAAGATATGGCAGTTTTTATCGCAAATTCGACACTATTAAGGGAATCAAAATCCATAGGGTACTTCGGTTGACCTAAAACTATGAAATTTGGGATCTAGCATCTACAGGTAGTATTAGTTGAGGAATAAATGTGAAAACTATACATTTGTAGTTAAATCCTAAAAAATTATAGCCTTAAAAAGGGGGTAAAATTTTGTATTAAAGCCGTTAGTTCAACTGAGGTATCAGATGATCGTTCTATCTACCCTGCTCTGCAACATTCTAAAATTACTAAATCGTCACATTATTATTAAAAATTATGATAAATAATAACTTTTAAAGCAAATTGCACTTAAAAGTAACTAAATAATAGTTAAATATATCTTATGAAAACTAAAAAGGAAATTTTATTGCACACAGTATTAGTTCCGTTCGTAATGTACCTAACCCTTAAGTATGTTTATGCTACAAATATATTGTTGATTTTGTTTGGGCTTCAAGTAATTCTCTAGAAGCAGTCCCTGGAGAACCTTTCATGTTGCGCAAACGAAATTAATAATAGTTTCAAGTACAATAGCCCAGTCGACTGCACTGGTACCAAAATAAGGGGTCTCAAGTTTCAATTTTTAATTAATCACTCTCTAAGTTTAACTTGGAAGTTAATACGGAAGTAAGTCTATGTTAAACTAACTATAAATATATAGATGTGTGTAATGAAATTTGCTTTGAGCAACCGTGTGCTTTTGTAATTGTAAACGCGACAGTTGTGGATTTGATTCCCATTCAAGGGAAAGTTATGCTTCATGTCTTCTGTTCTAACTATGTCATCATTTTTCCATTTACGTTGTTGAGTGAACGTTGAAAAATTATATTGTATATAAAGTAAAATATTTTTATTGTTCTTTTTTTCAGTTTCACGCTCTGTTCCACACATATTTAAGGGGACCGACGAATAGGCAGAGAGAACCTGCGAACCTAGTGTTAAGACACTCGTTCTCATTAAGACTCTTCCGTTCACCTTATTGCACTGACTTTTTAAGGAATTGTGTGTTCAGTGGCGGAACTCAACGCCGTGATCTGCCTCGTTACCAGTGCGAGGAAATGAAAATATAAAACATTTCATTTCCACGAGTGGGACTCGAAAGCGCAACCGTCGCAATTACAGTCGCATGCTTATATTATGCTACGACGGCCTCTTTGTATTATTCGTATGCGTTACTTTGGTTTGCATTGATAATAATAAAGATATTTTTTATATAGCGCTGAAATCGTAAATTAAAAAAATTGCTTGTTATTTATAACAAGCAAAATTATTTTTTTATAATTTTCCTTGTTAATTATAAGAAGCAAAATTATTTTTTATAGCTTATTAAAGCTATTCATATCATATCAATTTAAATAGTTTAATAGCTGTATAGACTTCATTTACTTTTATAGCATTACTCACCCACAAATATTATGAAAATACACAATAATTTTATTTTAAAATTATTTTTAAATAAATTGTTCGTAACATATTGTAAGCGTCGCATACATACATATAAACGTACATGCAGTGCGCTCTCAAGGGAATACCAGCTGTTACATGCAATTTAGTCGGATACCCTTAGCAATGTTACAACATACACTAGAGTGCTCCATTACGAAATCAGTAGAACTATCATGATATTAAAATAATAGTACTATGTAATGTATACTTTTAATATCCAAGATGATTTTTTACATTTTGAAATAGAAATTAATATAAAAATACATTTAAAAATATGAAAATATATTCTTCTGACGGTGGGGCAAGTGTAAAGGCCATTGGTGGCTAGGGCTCCAGAAAAAGAAACTGCCTCACAATACGCGCTGTCTTAAATAATACTGCGTTCTGAATACAATTTTTGAGCCAATAGCTAAGCGATAACTGTTTATGATATTGGTCGAGTTAGTTATATAGTGGATTTTTTTATATCATATATAAATAATAAAAATATATATATTCAGTGTCTTCATATTATTTGTTTATAAGAATGAATTTATTATAAGAATTAAAAAAAATCTATATTTATTTATTTACTACTTTACTATCTGGTTTTCTTCTATAAACTAGCAGATAGCACTGATTTTTCTATACAAAGTTAAACTATTATTCGACCTTAATAGTTTTAATAAGAAAATAGTCATAACATAAATAAAATAAAAATACTATATAAAATTAATTTTAAGTTTATTCCGTAGAAACAATAAACTTATACATGTAAATATAAATGTTTTATACAATCGTTTCTTTAAAATAAATGGTAGTAAGTGTTAGCTAGTTTTAAGTAGGACATTTGTCTCCTTAATACTTTAAAGGACTTGAGACGTTGCATTCGCCAACTTCTTGGTCTTATCGCCAAGCTACATAGATTCTACATTTAACTTTTATAGTCGAAAAGTGCCTCAGAATGGTATAGTTTTAAATTATATCGTATTTGAAACTATTTCTATTTGAACTAGCTAGTAATGCTAATAGGTTTGCTAATACTGGCAACCCACCTGCGGCTTCGCCTGCCTTTTTTTTAACGTGAGATTACGGAGACCAGCCCGAGTGGGGATTCGAGCGGGTTATGTGAGAGTCGTGGACTGGCATCGGCTTAACGACTACTACACTTATATGAATAGTGCTCGAGCCCAGGCTCCCGCAAGCCATGTACTCAGTCTTCAGCACATTTAGTATAAAACCGCCGTCCTCAAGCGTACCCTTCCAGAGGTTCACCTTTCGCCCTAGAATTAATCGGTTGTCATTAATGAGTACTATGTTATAGGCGTACAACATCAACCATGGAGGTTGATCCTGGATGTATACCGAGACAATGTCCAGCACTACAATGAATAAGAACGGACGGAGTAGGGCTCTTACCTACTGTTATCTGTAAGAGTTTAGTGTCGCCAACAACAGTTTTAACCACAAAAGCGGAGTCGTGGTACCTGTCTTTGATAATCTCAATATAGCCCTCAGGGATCCCTTTGGATCGCAATGCCCACCAGATACACTGACGAGGCACACAGTCAAAAGTCTTCTGCAAATCTAAAAATACATACATAAATTATATAGGCTATATAACTATAAAGTTTCATCTAAATCCGTTTAATAGCTTTTGCGTGAAAATGGAACAAGAAAAAAATATATGAATATATTAAATATTTTGTTCAACTAAACAGCTGTAAAGTAACTATATGCTGAAATTTTAAAATTTTCAATATATAGATAGCTATATTGTCTTTAATAATATTAAGAACAAGAAAGGAATTCACATTAGAGCTTGAACTATATATATATATATATATATATATATATATTTATTTATTTATATATACTTTATTGTACACCACAAATACAAAGCAAGCAAAGCCACAACTTACATTTAGTAAATGCACATAACAGTGTGAAGCACAAAAGGCGGTCTTATCGCTAATTAGCGATTTCTTCCAGACAACCTTTAGGTTAGGAGATATAAAATTAAAAATATATAGTGGGTGGTGTAAATAAACATACATACCTAAATAATATTCTATCCTAATACATAAACTTAATACACAAATATTTATATTATAGTGAAATATATAAGGTAATATAATATACTAATACATAATTCTATATAATATATATTGATGTCATATAATTACGAATATATTAAGTAAATGGAATAAGTAAATGTCTTCATAAAGAACAGGTCTTAAAATAAAATTCTTTAACAGATTTTTAAATATACGTAAAGATTTGGAACGTCTAATAGGAAGTGGCAAGGCATTCCAAAGATTTATCGCTCGTACCACAAACGAATTATCATAAAATTTACTAGTGTATGTAGGCATTCTTAAAGTGAGATTCTCAGTAGATCTCAACCTACTTGTATGCGCTCCTAAAAATTCAAACATTTCCCTTAAATACGGCGGAGACTTATGGGTAAATAACACACAGTACAGAATTGAAAGTATACGTATATTCCGGCGACAACGGATAGGGAGCCACTTGAGCTTCAATCGAAATTCGGATACATGGTCATACTTGCGTAAGTTAAATATGAACCGAATAGCAAGATTTTGAAGTCGCTCAAGTTTGTTTAGATAGTCCTCGGTTAAGTTAGGATAGCTTGCGTCCGCATAGTCGAGAATTGAGAGAAGAAGAGAATTTGCTAACATAACTTTGGTGGGAATAGGTAAAACAGAGCGAAGACGTCGGAGAGAGCCTAATGTACAGAGAATTTTTTTACTTACATTTGTCATCTGTACGGACCATGATAGCGTTTGGTCTAGATGAATACCAAGATCTTTGACTGTAGTGTAATATGGGATAACAGTCTGATTGTATGTTATCGATGGCAGATATTCACAGTCAACCCTTGCGATCATGCTAGGGCTTCCTATTAGTATTGCTTGCGATTTTATAGGGTTAACTTTCAGCCCATAAAATTCACTCCAGTCTGCAATTGAAAGGAGATTATTGTTAATAATATTAATTGAGTTAAACAAATTATCTAGAGAAGAATGGCTATAAATTTGGATATCATCTGCATACATGTGATAGGGACACGAAATACGATTAGTAATAGAATTAATGAAAATTGCAAAGAGTAATGGAGATAAAATACCACCTTGAGGTACCCCGGCCTGGACCACACACCATGAAGAGACCTTCTCCTCAATGCGAATGCGCTGTCTACGGCCATTAAGGTAACTTTGAAACCAGTCAATCACAGACGGAGATATGTTAATAGAACGCAACATACCCAACAATATGTCGTAATCGACGTTGTTAAAAGCATTGCTGAAGTCAAGAAGAACGAGTATTGTGAGCTGCTTTCTGTCCATAGCTCGTCGAATGTCATCTGTAACTTTGATTAGCGCAGATGTGGTACTATGTCCTGGACGAAAACCTGATTGGAAAGGACTTAGGATGGAATGGTTGTTTATGAATGTACTTAGTTGTGTGTGGATAAGTTTTTCAAGGACTTTGGAAAGGAACGGTAGAATAGATATGGGGCGGAAATCAGCATTATGCTTAGGATTAGATTTTTTTGGAAGAGGAATTATTTGTGCACATTTCCATGCTTCTGGAAATTCATTGACAGTGGTAGAATAGTTAAGGATATGGGTCAAGACAGGAGTAACAATATCTAGGATAGGTAGGATCATTTTGCGACTAATACAATCAGAACCGATAGCATTCGAAGAGATAGACATAATGGTTCTATTAACATCACGTACTGTGAATGAGCGAAAAGAAAACGGTGGAAAATTTTGGGTTGGTAAAGATGAAAGAATGTTAAGTATTTTTTCTTTATTGGCACTTTCAGGTGGATCAAAAGATGAGAAATGCTTATTAAGAAGCTCTAAATCAATTTTATATGAATTATTGTTATAAGAAGATTTACCAACTCCAAGAGATTCAAGAAATTTCCATGTTTTTGCAGTATCGCCGTTTTCGATTGATTTATGAATATGGCGGCGGTTAGCGTCCCTACAAGATGTATTACAGCGATTCCTAGCCTTGTTATATTTAATACGGTTCGCTTCGGTCCCATTCATTTTAAACTTGGTTTTTGCCTTGTGTTTTTTGTCAATTAGCAATTTAATTACATCACTAAGCCATGGCGCTGGTAAATGTTTTAATCTGATCGGTCTTATAGGAGCGTGGTGATCATATAACTTTACTATTAAGTCATTGAAAATATCTACCTTGCAGTCAATTGATTTTGCTCTAGTGACGGTTGACCAGTCAATTAATCGCGCATCGTCGCGCAATTGACTAATATCCATTCCACCAAAGTTACGCTGCAGAAGAATTCTCGACTTTGCTTTAGGAGGACGAATTTTGTAAGAGAGATAAAGTAAATCATGATACGAAAACAAATCAGCTGGACATTGGCCATGCTTTGAGACGAAATCAGGAGAGGAGACCATGATGAGGTCGAGAAGGGAAGGATTGCAGCCAGGAAAATTGTGAGTAGCAGCTAGAGGCAGTATATGCATATTACAGGAATTTATAATATTCAGCAATTTATGAGTGCGATGATCGCCTTTTAATATACACGTATTAAAATAAAGTATATATATATATATATATATATATATATATATATATATATATATATATATATATATATATATAGTTCAAGCGGGCGTAGCCACAAGCGCCGCTTGTGAAATAATACATGCACTGATTTAAAAAAAAACCGACCAAAACCGAAGTAATTTACTAGTCAGAATTTCAATTTGGTATGACTCTCATGAATTTAAATAATTTCAAAACATTTTCGTCATTGTCTTTATATAATTATAAAAAGACTTGTAATAAATCACTGAGATTTTCCCCGAGTTAGGCGTTTTGTGTAATTTCCTTACAAAAACGCCGTTTTGTATTGTTTAGTCAAATTAATGTGGCCGCTTAAATATATGAATTACATACATATACGCTCGGTATAACGTACATTTTATGGTGTGATTAAGACATTAACATTTATTTACATAATAAAATGAAGAGCCTGTATTGTAAAAGATAACACACATTATATTTAGATTATAATTTTTAAATGGCCCTTATGGTTCGCCCGGTAATAAGATAAAGTGCGGTGTTGAGTTTCGCTACTGGACTTGCAATGTCTTGAGAATTGGGCTTAAATTCTAACACTCGGTTCTCTTTCTGTTTTAATTTTTTATATTTTTAAATAAAAAATAACAAAAGATAATTAATATTTTAAGTTCTTTTTTAATGACAAGACAAAATTATGCTTTTTTTTATACTACTCTAATAGTTCACATCCTTAAGTCATAAGAATTCTTAATTCACCTCAAAATCATAAGAACCATTATAATAAATAATAAATCTTCGATTTCCAAAGCTGTTTTGCTCGTTCTTTTTTATAAGAATTTTTAAAGAATTTGTCCTTGATATTTTCTTTACATTTTCCCGATTTCAGAATAAACGATTCCAATGGGGGAGATAAGAATTATTATAATTTAGTGATTTATAAAAACATAAAAATTTATATATTTTCCGGTCCTATCTCTTTCAAATACAAGTTACAATACAACGAAGAAGCGTAGTGACCTGTCACTTCTTTTTACCATCAAAAATATTACTAAACTGCAACGCACTGAGTTTGTTGCTGCTGCTGCTTAGAACGATACAAGCCGGCTAAGTATTTACAATACAACGATTTTGGTATTTCATCGCCTACACTGAGTACTCACCTTATCGATACGAACAAGTTAAACAAACTTGCGGTACCTGTCAAGTGGCTAAGTAGCTCTACGTATATTATATATGCCCCTTTTAAAAATGCTTGAGTACCCATAAGTAATTCAAATAACTGCTACATCGATTTTGATGAAACTTGAACTGTTTCCTAAGTTGGAAGCAAAAATAACAATCTCCATATAATTTTGTTTTCGGGGAAATTTGTGTACAAATATAGGTACATATAAAAAATACACTTCAAACAAAATTGGCCAAGTTCAAGTCGGACTCATCCATTGAGTACTAGTAGGGAATGAATAACGTTGAATTTTTTTTTTTGCAATATTAATGTATTTTAATGTTATAAATTTCCATTATTCGGATTTTTTCCTTTATTTGTACTGCAAAGTCTCACTTCTTACCAAATTTCATAATTGTAGGGAAATAAATATCCTATAGGTTAAGGATTAATTCGTAAACAGTAAACAAATTTAAGTTTGCGCACGTATGCATTATTTAGAAGGAAACAAACTACAAATGTAAGTTAGTAATGATTTTTTTATATGAAATACCTGTAAATTTTCACCTTTCAGATTTTTTATTTGTACTGTAATTTAACACTGCCTGCCAAATTTTATAATTCGAGGTCTACGGGAACTACTTACTCTATAAGTTTTGCTTTGAAGGTATCATACAAAATGCAGCAAAAACGTACTCGTATATGCGCTCTAAGGGAACGTAATACTGAAAATTAGATATTAATTTTAACTTGATATCTTTACGCGATCTCGACGTAAACGGTCACAGATGGACGGAAAACAAAATAATCCTATAAGTGTTCCATATTTGTCTTTTGAGGTACAGAACCCTAAAAATATCATATTCAATTCCAACAATATCATATACAAAGATGACAGTCTATAACCTTTTTTTTAAAATCAGTTAAATATGTAACTCCGGTTCAATCACAGTTAACGACAATTTGTAAACAATACATCTACTAATTGAAGGCAATAGTATTATACTTTATCACAATTATTTGAGAATTCAAAAAGTTTTATTGACAGCGACAGTTGGTAGAAGTCGATAGAAAAAATCTTGAGTGTAAGACAAAGCAGTGAATAAAAGTGGCGTCTCGTCGCGAGTCGAGGACTGGAAGCGATTGTTCAAGTTATTGCGAACACTTATTGGTTAGGAATCTATTATCAGTTTTTTTTTTAGATTGAAAGTTTTTATCGATACCGTTAAGGGTCTATTGAAAAATTCTAAATAATAGAAAATGAATTACGACATTGGTTTATATTATACATGTTTAATGGGAAATATTATTAATTTTATATCTTGGAATATGGAACATTCTTCAATAAATCGACTACGTCTTCAAATAGGCAATGAGTAGATGAGAAACTTACCGATCGGTTCTTTAAAGATTATAGAATAGAAACAAAACAATAATTTAAAAAAAATTGAACCCAACACATCAGTTAAATTATAGAAACGATTGTGATAAAATTTGTACTGTCCTCTACACTGTAAGATTTAATCAATAAGAATAAACTCATTACTACTTTTAGTTTGAGAAATATTTATGGCCAAATATACATGCAAAACATTGCATACACTTAAGTAAAACCTCGTCTTTTAAAATAAAAAAATAAATAATTTAATTAAATCCGCTTCACGCTATACCCGCACACAGCAGGGTAGGCAGAGCGAAGAAATGGAAATATAAATTGAAGTAAATATTTCATCTCCTCGAGTAGGGATCGAACCTACAACCAGTCGGTTTTACAGTCACATTCGTGCCGATGCGCCACAACTGTCCTCAACGACCTTAAAATCAGTAAAATTTGTTCGTATAAAATGTTATTTTTTATACGAAGTCAATAACATTATTTTCAAGAAAATCAGGTGTAACGAACAAAGCCTTTTGTTTCTCAGTGTAATTACAGTCTACCAACAGCACATACCAGGAAGCAAAATCAAAGTAAACCTCCCCCGAGGTATTTAATCGAGATCGCTTGAAACTGTCTGCGCGATTACGTGCTGTATAGATTTGGACACTGCCTTTGTCATTTGATACGATCGATTGATATGTGGTTTAATAGTAGCACTAGGTATACCTAACTATTCGAAAATGACAAAGACTTAAGAAATAAAATTCTATGATCATCCTAATGTCATCAAGATTTATCTCGGAACTATCTAGGTCTATAAGGCATAAATTTACATACTTCATTCACTTTATAATTTTGTACAAAATTTGAACTGGTATTCTAGCATTCTAGCAGCCAACAATTTGGTAAGTAGTTGCGAACTACTATAGTTGTACTATAGTTGTGTCTGACGAGCTGAACGTTGCACTTTGTGCTAAGAATTGATGCCGTCATGCCAAGAGTAGTATTCTGAATGGAAACTTAAGGAATACAATTTAGACGTACAAAGGCTTTACGTTAATTTTGGTATCCCTAAAATGTAAACAATTACAACATTATTCAAATTAAGTTGTAAATAAGTATACATTCCTTCAAAATTCTTGGGGAACGAAGTGTCTTAACGCTAGGTTCCCTCTGCCTACCCTGCTGTGTGCGGGATATAGCGTGAAGCTGATATTTTTTTAAATTCAAAATTCTCTTTCGCGTCTCTTGTATTTTTTGGGACAACATAGAGATTTCAGTATACATTTTCCTCATATTAAGAGATATTGCTTATTAGATAGCAGAAGTAAGTTGAAATGGGACATTGAATGTCTTAACAATATGTTCCCGACTACTCTGCTGTCTATAAGTGGAAAAATAAAAAGGCTACAAAGTAAATTGAGTTTCCTCTGTCCAATTTACGAGTAGAATTCAAGAAAATAAAGAAACAACAATTATTGTGGTAACCTTGGCAAAATCAAGTCTTCTATCATCTTAGTAACTAATTTAAAGGATGCACGAAATGATAATAAGCCTTAAAACTTAGCGGATTGCTTCATATATAATATTTAAAAAAATACTCTTATTAAAATTTAATCACAGTTAACAAAAATCAAATTAATAATATATTCATTTTGAATATATACCTAAATCTTCTAATAAAACTTAAATGTTTTGAGATTTTGCGATAAAATAGGCTTTGGCTTTGAATGTATTGGTCGCCTTTAATTCTAACGCCTTATTTGGCAGTAGCGCTGCACTATCTGCGATAAGCCGAATGTGCATGGAATGGGTCAATGTTGCCTACGAATTTGCTATTTAGAAACGGAGATGGATAATCCTTTATATACGTTTGGTTAAAATTTAAATGGTTATCCGTTTTATTCTTTTTGTTTCGCTCTTAATATAACAGATAAGACGGAGAAAACCTAGTGTCTAGATACTCCTACCAGCTGGGAAGCTTCTGGACTAAAATTACCTATTGTGTACGCTACCAAGTTACAATGGGACAGTGTAATATTTATGCGATAGTTTTGGATTCCATCCCAATTTGCTCATCTTTCTGTGAGCGGGATACAGCGTGAAGCTATAAAAATAAATAAATTGAAATGATGGTTGAAATTTGGCACAAACGAGATTGAGATCTTGCAGTACAAATAAAGAAAAAAATCCAAAAATTTAAATTTTATAAGCGTTTCATAATTTAAAAAAAAAAAAACATTCTAAACTTATATTTGTAGTTCATTT
The DNA here is from genome assembly GCA_021202915.1 of Heliconius himera. NCBI lineage: Eukaryota > Metazoa > Arthropoda > Insecta > Lepidoptera > Nymphalidae > Heliconius > Heliconius himera. The sequence continues at coordinate 283,053 of JAJHJA010000511.1, read as the reverse complement.
GATTCACAATGCGTGCATATATCAGCTTCAGCTTCACGCTGTATCCCGCACACAGCAGGGTAGGCAGAGGGACCCTAGTGTTAAGACACTCCGCATATATGAACTTAAATTTATCAACTTTATTCGCCGCTTAACCCATATAGGCTATATGAGTGTAAAGGTGCCCAGGTGCATATGGTTTTTAGCCACTGGTCGGGTGGGCAGTGCTTTGTAAATGCTATATGCATTAACATACAAATTGCCTTCTTGAATTTACATTGTAATTTCCGTCTTATAACTAACTTTAGTGCATAAAACATGGATTCGATTTTTATTCAAAGATTCTCGTCATGAACAAAATTCATTAAAATATTTTCTCTTTATTAATGAGAGATGTACCTAATTATTTTTTTTTAGGAAATATAAAAAATATTGAACAAAACGGGATATATACATTTAATAAAAGAAATATTTCTCTTTTCTAAGTGTGGAATAACAATTTTTAATTGTAATTTTTCTAACATTAAAAAATAATTCTAAAAGCAATCCAACTATTAAGCACTAGTTATATTTATAGGTTTCTTTAATTTAAATAGTTAATAAATAATTTCGTTATATTTCTTCGACACAAACTACATTCTACAATCGACAATACATAGATTATTATTATAGTTTCGTGGTGCCATTAATCACATATGACAAAATATTTCGGTATTTTTAAACAATTTTTAAAGTGTTATTCCATACTTAGGAAAGAAAAATACTTATTTAGATAACGTATAAAAATTTGAAATTAAAAATTTAAAAAATTAAAAATTATAAAAATTTTAAAATTTGGACTTCAAATTTGAAAAATTGAAGTCCAAAAAAAAAAATTCTCTCTTGCCAAACGATAATTCTTAGTAATTATCTTTGGGTAGCGGAAATTTGTAAAAATCTCCCTACAGAGATACTAACAACACAAATAAGTTGTAACAAGCGTATAAAAGTTTCGACGCAGCTTGGCGAGAACGCATGGCTTAATGGTCAGAGCGCCTTGTCGGTTTCCAGGAGGCGCGGGTTCGAGTCCCGCTGCGTTCAAATTTTTATAAGTTTTCTAAATAAGTAAAATATTTCGGGTTCCAATCTCACAACGCCGTATTTAAAATATCCTAAATACATGATACAGCGTAAAACTGACTTTATATAGTTTACGGGTCTAATGGAATAAAATGTTACGTTGAATTACTCTTTAACATACATTTAAATATTCATTTAAATAATGAATAAAGATATATATATAAAAAGAACACGAAACCATACTCTATAAATATTTTTACGTATTTCAATATCTACAAAAAACATACTCTTCTTTTACAAACGACCCAAAACATTATTGAACCCTTTTTAATGGATCTTTAGTCGACATAACGAAACTATGATTTATGTGAAAATCGTCACTTCCTTTTATCAACACCGTGTCCGTCGTTTATTACGTTTTTGTAAAAGGAATGACCGGGTGATAGAATGGTTCTATGTTGATCATAAAAATTGCCTACAAAATAAATTGCAGCTATCAATTATAAGAAATAAACTATTTGTATTTATGTTTAGGTTTAAATAATAAAATAATAAAATATTTACTATTAAATTGCATTAATAATATTTTAAATAAGATTTAAGGAAAGTAATTTTGAGAATACAATACTAATATTTTTTTTACCTTCATGCTGTATTCCGCACATAGCAGTGTAGGCAGAATGAATCCGAAACTTAGCCTTAAGACACTCCGTTTCCAATTAAGACATTTCTGTACCCCATTTTTCGCTGCATTCGTGTGGTGAGCAGCGAATCTCAACGCCGTGCTTTGCCTCGTTACAGGAGCAAGAAAATGAAAATAATAAATATTTCACTTCCCCGAGAAGGAATCGAATCGACAACCGTCTCGACCTCGACAAAAAATCCACTACCAACTATTGTTATGAAACAATTACTTAAAGTGGAAAATGTTCTACATATTTTATAAAAAAATGTGGTGAAATATCCACAAACGTTTAAATTATAAATGATTTCCATTATAGAAAGCAATTACATTACAATTTAATTACATGAACGGTATTATGTTGAAATATGTATGGATATACGAAGGAATGTAAAATATAAAAATGTCGATTTATTTGTTTATTTCGTTGTCGTCGTTGTTATGAAGCGTATGGCTCCGTTGCTAGATGTAGTGTTATGATTGTTTATTTTTTGTCGCACTGTGAAAGGTATATCAGATTACAGTGAAAGAAAAGAAAAGAAAGTGTGACCGTAACAGCGACGGTTGTGAATTCAATTCCCACTCGGGGAAATAATTTATTATTTATTCATATTTTCATTTCTTGGCTCTGGAAGTACCGCCACTTTACACGCACTGCCCCGAAAATTCGGTGGAAAAGTTGGAAATATCTATCCCGCTATATGCGGGATACAGCGTAAAGCTAAAAAAAATTAAAAGATCACGCTTACCTTAATATGAAAAAAAAAACGCTTTAAAAGCCCAAACAATATTTTACTCTTTATTTTGTGTAAACAGAAAAGACTGAGATATTATAGATGTGAAGCTAAATGAGCTATGAAGCTAAAAAACAATCCTCTAAGTAGGATTCTAAAGCTTCGACCTCGATCATACATTAGCATCCTTTAATTACGTATAATGTCATTATAATTCATCTATTTACTGATTTATATTTTTTTGCCTTACTATTATTATTATTAATGCAATTTAATGAGTAAATATTTTATTATTTCAGCCTAAACATAAATATAAACAGATTATTTCTTATAATTGATAGCTGCAATCTATTCTGTAGGCAATTTTTATGATCCACGTAAAAACTGTGGAAATTTTGTATAGCGAATTTTTATTATGGAGTTTCTAACAATTTTTTATATTTTTTTCAACTCAGCTACTATCAGCTACTATTTCGATAAAATTATTTTATATTTCGTGACATAATTATTCACTTAGTAGGTTTTAATAGAAATATTCATATGAAACTAATGATGATGATAAAAGGTTAAAAAAATACTATTGTTTTTCAAAGCCTTTTTACTTCTATAAGACATCCGTTATCACATTCTCATATAAATTTCATTAATAATATAATACACAGTACAAATACTACATACAGATATCTAGATTTTATGCTAGAATATATATAAACAATATTATCATTTAGGCCAGTTGAGACGCAGAGGCACAACGGTGATTAGTTCCACCACTCAAATCGAAATGCCTTCAGAATTCGGTGGACAGTGGAACGGAAGTGTCTTATTGGGAACGGATCGTTCCTATGCCTACCCAGCCATCTACGGAATACAATGTGAAGCCAAAAAACAAAATAAAAAAGGTAACAAAATATGATGGTAGTAATAATGTACCATAAAAATGTTATATTATAATTTACAAGCATATTTTTATCTCATTTCAATGCCCTGATCGAGAAAACGATAATCAAATAGAAACGCTGATCTATAATGTAAATCTTCAATTATTATAATGATTTTTATATATCATACAAATCACCTAAATGCAATTCAGTAACTTCTTTTTAAAAATGCCTGTTTTCCATAAACCTGTCATTGTTTACTTGAATATCATTTTACTTTTCACCTTTTTTATACAATAGATAGAAAATGGCCTTTTTGTATTCATAGGTTTTATACATAAGTTTAAGTCCCTACAGGACGCGCTATCAATCAATTCTGTTTCATATAAAATCAGGGATTTTCCATTACGTTGTTGGCTTTTTCTTTTATTGTTACTTGAGGCCTTTTTATTTTAAAAGTCTTCTCTGAAGTTCTTATGTTTATCATTTATCATTATTATATAAACTTTTTTGTATCACGTTGTATACCGTACTTAGCAGCATAGGTAGAGGGAAGCTGGGAATCTAGTGCTAAGACGCTCCGTTCCCATTAAGACACTACTGTTTCCCATTTTCCGCTGAATCCTTGAAGCATTGTATGTTGAGTAGCGGAACTCAACGCTGCGCTTTGCTTCAACACCGGAATGAAGAAATGAAAATATTATATAAATATTTCATTTTTTTCGAGTGGGAGTCGAGTCCTCAACCTATCGCGGTTACATTTGCATGTGGCTACCACTGCGCCACGACTAGCCTCAATACTAGTGCTAGGACCCAAGATCAATAACATTTTATGCATATTTTGTGCAAGAAAATTATGGGTGGGTATACCATACCCACATCCCGCATACAAAGTACATCAGAGTAGGCAAAGGGAAGATCATCATTCATCCCTAGCAGAGTAGTCAGAGAGAACGGAACGCCAAACGCTACGGTCTCTACATACCTTTTTCGCCTTGTCCGCTGTCATCAACCTCTTCAAATAAGCTCCATGTTTTTTTTAACATTTTGTATTGAAGTTACATGTTTGCTAAGTATATTTAAGTTGGAGGCCGCATAGACTCTTTTAAACTTAGTCAATTTGTGCCAGAACTCTTAACTTTAAATAATCTCTCTTGGTCACATTCAACCACTAAAAATTAAATAATTAAGTGTTACTAATACTTATTTAGATGAGTGTATTTCAGAAAAAATGACCCTAGCAAAATTAGTCTGTCCCACAACTTTAAGCACTTTTATTTCTAATTTATTATATGGATCATGTGGAAATAATATTTTATATGGTTAAAGTAAATGTTTTAATGTTGACTTAAATTAAAAAGTACTATAAAAAGCGGATAACTATTTTTATATTTAAAAGAAAGCAAAATATGAGGTAAAAATTTCGACTGTCCCACGGTGCTCTTGCCGATTTCAAATACGTCTTACTTTTAATATATTAGACTTTAAATATGTTTAAGTGTTTAAATATATTCACAGGTATTTTTTACGTGTTTTTTCAACTCTTATGTGATAAATTTACAGTAATTTTAAATAATATCAATATTTTAATCTTGTCCTACGAAAACTGTAGTACCGGAAAATCCAGAGTAGTCACGGTGAGTTTGATAACTTACACAAGTAAAATCTACTAATTTGTATTGTTTTTGTCTTCCTGGCACCACTATAATCGTATTTGTAAAATTGCCATTATTATACTAAAGTTAGTTTCGACAAAAACTGTGACGGAAGTTTCTGTATCTTCGGGGTACAGAAAAAGTGTTCCGAGTAGTGACGATGTTTTAAACACAGATTAATTCGTTTTCTTTTATTTATCACGTAGTAATTCAACAAAAATCTAACCTATATTACATTATTACAGCTAAAAACAAGATAATTTAATTAAATGCTAGTTATTTTTAACTTGAAAAGTTTTTTGGGATGAAAACGTCACTTCCTGTGCGTTACGTGACATATTACCGGAACAAAACTGTGACTATTAGGAATTGTAAAGCTTAGTGCACAAGGAATATTTAAAAAAAATAATTTATAACTCATGTGTAACACTTGGAAATTACGGAGAGATCAAAAGTATCATTTGTATAATTTAAAATTAATTCGCGCAGCCGTAGTGAATGTCAAGGTTTATGGGTAAATATTCATTTATTAATCGGAGATCCTCCAAACAACCAGCAAGAGCTGGCTATTTATACATATGCTCTGCATAATTTTAGAAAGCAAAGCCGTGATAGTGATTGAGCCTGCAGTTATTTGGATCTGACTCATCGCCTTCCTTCGGGAATGAGTGCATTACATCGATCTTCCACGAGTCTGGGATTACATCAACTGAGTAAAGATGCCGAAACAAATAAAAAAGCGTTGGAGCCTGACATTACATAATGTGAAATATTGTGAGAAAAATCCAATACTTAAGTCTGGTTGTAAATAACGAAATTTGCAATAATCTGGTTGAATCTGCCACAAACTTTTAAATTTCTGGCAATGCAATTTCCACTTCACTTCCGATGGTGAAGTTGACATACCACCAAGTTAAGAGTAGTCTGAAATGTGGTTAAGCAGCGAAAGCAGATGGAGTTATTGCAGAGATGGTCAAATATTCACGGCGAAATATTACGTGACTTGGATTTGTAATTGTATCTGTGCAATTTATGCTGGTAATAAGATTGAGGATACCAGACGAATGGCGAGGCACAGTCAACGTGCAAGCTATAGGGCATAATACGCACCATCATTTCATTAGCTTGCCAAAATATTGAGGAGAAGAATGCAAGAAAGAGCCGATAGGCTGTAGTGGGATGTCTAATTAAACTTTAGTGTTGAAAGAGTATATGAATTCAAGAAAGACCCATTGTTGGCAGTAACGTAAACAGTTTTTTGTGGTTTCATGTACTTAATAATGCAATTTCCTGGATTGTAAGAATTAAATTATGCGAGATACTATCCCGGTACAAGGTGAGGGGCCTCTTGCTCCAAGAGTCTCCAAGACGTATAAACAGTGTCATGAGAGATAAAGCCTTAGCTGCGTTGATGATGACGAAACGTCAGCATAGCTCCACACATTGCAGTTCTGATATCGATTATATCTGATACGGTTCTAAAACGTGGATATTACAGAAGAAGAATAAAAGAAAGCTAAATGCTTTAGAGATGTGATCTTTTGGTTCGACATGGCTGTCCATGCCATAAAACAAAGTAGTATATTACCGTGTCCAAACCGAGCACGTCGAGAGAACGAGTGATGGCAGAATGGCAAAAAAATTGAGAAAGGAAGAGCAGCAGTTGGTAAGACAGGCAGGCGAAAACCTCGATTGACCTACGAAAACACAGCATTGATGATACTGGAAAAAATTCACGTAAAAAGCACGAGGACCCCCTGGAGAGCATATGTAAAGAGGGGTGGTCGGTGGTGGAGGGAAGGTGGAAGGGTGATGTCAGTGGACAAGGTAAAAGATGTAAAGAAAAAATATGCTTTATTTTATTTTCAAACTGACAGTGTGGATATTGCTTAAAGTTTCCTTTTAATCACGAAGGTTTCAAATTAGTCACTGTCCTACATAAAGAACTGCACAAAATTTAATTTTTTAATATCTATTTAGCGTTTTATAGTATTTATTTTATGATTATTAATATTTTGTTATTGTCAAGAATTGCTCACGTTGAATGTTTTTTTGATTTTGTAATACGTTTAATCAGCAATGAATACTTTTCTACTGTGAATTGTCCAAGAAGTGACTAACAAGAATTTATTTCGCTAATTATTTCGTAATGTGATAAAATTAAGCTACTTTTTTATTATTCTGGGAAAGAATATAAACATATCTGTTAGATAATAGGAGATGATTTGGTTTTAATACTTGTTTTTGTTAGTTCTGGTAGATCATAGTCTGTGACGTAAAGGAATACTTTTCGCCATATGTTGAAAGAAAACTTGAATATTTTTTAAATTTATGGTAATATTTTAATTTCAATAGTATATTTAGGTAGTTAATAATATACTCTTTAATATCAGAGTAAATATAAGCAATTTTATGATATGCCAAAATAATATTTCTTATTCGTCACAGGGTCATTTTTTCTGAAATACACAGAGATACGTTTTCTAAATAAATATTTTCTTTCTTAAGTGTAGATAACACTTTAAAAATGTTAACAATAAGTGTAATAAACCGTTGGAATATACCAATAATAAAAAACTAATATATAATAAAATTTTTGCTTACAATAACTAAAAATATAATCGAAAAAAGATTTTACATAAATATTATAACAATATGGTAAATACTTTATATTATAACAACATGGAAATTATTTCTTTATGACTTCGATGTAAGAAGTAGCTACATACAAATATATTATAGAAATAACAATTTATTTTATTCTATTAAACATTTCGTAATTAAATATCATCCTACGTATGCCTTATATTTTTTCCTAAAATAATAAAGAAACCGTCGATACTCGCAAGCAAATATTTTTCATCAAGCTCACTTTCACAGCGTGAATATAACAAGAAAATAACGAAATGGGCTTTTTTCCTGTTCTCTCAAACGAAAACCGATCGTTCATTTTTTCAAATGTCTATCGAAATTGCTTCAATCAATATAAGATACACAGAGATTCTATTTCGCCTGTCATGCATGGAGTTATGTAGGCAACTGTCTACAATTTTGACTGTTGTCTATATTTACAGACTTTTTTTTTTCAGTTAACCTAATGTTAAGACACTCCGTTCTCCATTTTCCGCCAAGTTTTCGAGGCATTGATTGGCGGATCTTAACACCGCGCCTATTTCCTCGAGTGTGAGTGGAACTCACAACTAGCCGCGTTTACAGTAACACACTTGCCCCTGCGCCACGAATGGCCTCTTAAAGCTTTTCTGGCTATTAACATTAGTAAAGCAAGAATGCACCAAGAGATCATATCATTCATATACTTATCAGGATGTTAATGAATCTGAGTCAGTTATTTAATCATTTAATCTATTTACACAGGAGTAAATTACTTAAATTTTTTTATCAGCTTCACGCTGTATCCCGCTCACAGCAGGGTAGGCAGAGGGATCCTAGTGTTAAGGCACACCGTTGCCCATTTTCTGCCGAATTCTGGAGGCATTGCGTGTCGAGTGACAGAACTCAACGCCGCGCTTAGCCTCGACACAAGAGCGAAGAAATGGAAATATAAATTTAAGTAAATATTTCATCTCCTTGAGTGGGGATTGAACCCACAACCAGTCGGTTTTACAGTCACACTTTGTGCCCCTGCGCCATGACTAGCCCTCAGTATAAGTCTAGTATAAGAACATGAACGTAATTCAGAGTATTAAATAAACAATCGCATAGTTCAAGTGGAAGAAGCCACAGGCAGTTCTTTAGTAGTATATTATGCGAGTAGGAAGTAATGTCATACGGTACCAGAACCATGAGAATTTCATTTAAATTATCACTTTGGACCTACAACAAAGAGGTCAATCACCAAGCTGCATTTTCGCAACTAGGCCATTTAATTTTAAGATTTAATTATTAATTATCAAGGTTCCCTCGGCCTACCCTACTATGTGCTGGGATACACCGTGTAGCTAAATGAAAATAACAATTATTACAATTTATCCCTTTAAATACAGCGTTTAAAAACAGATTAATAAATATTTTAAAAAGCATTAAATCCAAAAATTATATATCTCTAATTAGTCATCATAAAGAAAGTAAGGCGGGTTTAAACTTAGTGGGAGTGTAAAATTTATTGTTTCATTAATTATTGCAGTAAAATAATTATAACAGAAACCAACCTTGGCAGCTGTGCCATTCTTTTGAAGTTTGGTTACTTATGAGACTGCGGCATGTTTAATTAATTTTATAAAATACCGAGAGCTTTGAGGCGTCAGTGTGTTTTACGACGGTTTAAATTTAAACCCTTTGTAATATAAAAATATGTGATAAAAAGACATTTGCTTAAATCTAAGTGATCCATTTGCACATTTTACATTTATATGTTTAAAGATTTATATTTTCATTTTTTCGCTCTGGTATCAAGGAATAAGCGCGGCGTTGAATTTCCCCATTCCCCGTTTTTGAAATCTAAAAAGGTTTAAAAAATAAAATGAAAATTACAGTTTATTCTAACCTATTGCCATGATCTTACAGGGTAATCAGTCTATAAATATTCTTAAAGTATAGTGTAAGTAGAAGTTCAGAAGGAAATCGAATTTGTGTCTAATCGCTTTTACTATATCTACCAAAATGCGAATATATATATTATAATTTTACTAAAGTGTTTAAGATCAACAATTAATTCATCTTGGGTTGCAAATTAAGAAGGCAAATTTTATTTAAAACCAAATGAGCAAACCTCGCATAAATTCGTTTTTAATGTACAGAAATAAATATTTTCAACATATTATACTTATTGCTGAAGACCTAAAATACTTAATGAATAAAATCAGCTTCACGCTGTATCCCGGTAGACAGAGGGAACCTAGTGTTAAGACACTCCGGTCCCCACTTTCTGCCGATTTCTGGAGGCATTGCGTGTTGAGTAGTAGAACTCAACGCCGCGCTTATCCTCGACACCAGAGCGAAGAAATGGAAATATAAATTTAAGTAAATATTTCATCTCCTCGAGTGGGATTCGAACCCACAACCAGTCGGTTTTACAGTCACACCTTGTGCCCCTGCGCCACGACTGGCCTCAATAATATAATATAAATTTAATAAATACTTTGATAATTTCGAAAATTGGAAATGGTTTATTTACCGCAAAACACTAAATATCTCAAATACCCTACATCCGATTTTCCCATCTTCATTACAGAACATAAAAGCGATTTCACTTTCCGATGCCCAAATATTCAGCTTAAAGAATGTTACGTGACCTCTAAGCGATCTGTTAAAAAGGGATTCAAAAAATTGGCCCACTTAGGCAAATGGTGGCAGTTATTCTAATACTTTAGGAGAAAAGACCATTAAGATGAAGATTGGGTAGTCAATAAGTTACAATAAATACTTACATATAGTAAGTATATTTGACTAGATTGATATATTATACTATGAATTTACTGTTGATATACGCTTTTAAAAATACTAATATTTTTTAAATACTTTTTTAAATATGGTAATCATAACGAGGTAAAAGAACGCTGTGAGTGGATTACTACTACTGAAATAATATTATAAAATAACCACCAAGTCAAATGCGAGTCGGACTCGCCTACCGAGAGTGCGGTACCAAATTCAGAATAGTCAACCTAACGTCAACGGAAGATATAACTTATAAAAATTGAGAGACATTTTATATGAAATGATGGCGCTGTGCATAAAGCATCATTTTCTGAATCGCGCTGGTAAGATTCTCGGCCAAAAAGTTCACGTTGGAAACGTTTTTTTTATATGAATGTTATTGTTGATAAAAATCTGTACTTTTAAAAGAAGTTTGTAGTACAAACTACAAATTAAATAAAATATAATAGTTTGTAAAGGCTACACTATATCGAAATATTACTTAAAGTTTTCCAGAAATTTATATTTGAAAAAAGTAGAAACGATATGTATTTATTGACTACACATAGTAATGAATGTTGATAACGCATAAAACATATTGTTGAGTTATTATTTCTCAAACATTCATTACATCGGAAAGGTTTATTTATTAATCATTTTAACATTTTATTCAAACATCGTTTTTGATTAATTTAGTTTTGTTTTAAGTGTAATTTATACTTATAATAAATTTACATAAAACAGTAGTATTTTTTTAACTATGTTCGAAAGGTTACAAATCAACTGTAAGTTATAGATGGCGCTGTGCATACGACGTCATAAAATTTTAAAAAAATTTTGCCATAAAATTTTCCGAATCGCACTGATAAGATTTTCGGCAAAAGAATGACTTTAAAAACGTGTTGATATTTTTAAGGCAGTCGGTTCGTTTGTACGTTTGTTTTATTAATATTTTTTTAGAGAAATTTCAACGTAGGATAATTGGAAATCGCGCTTTTGAGAATAACTTTAAAAAAATTGTGTCTTAAGAAAAGAAATGCTTTAACGTTGTATATTAAAATATTCTGCAGTATTATTTCATAACTTACAAGCGACACTTGCGACATTGCACCCGTGGCTGTAGATGCTAAGAGTATTCTAGAGTCTATACCTCAAAAGAATTAAACGAAACCCTTATAATGCACGAGATGTGACTGCAAAACCGACTGGTTGTGGGTTCGATCCCCACTCGAGGAGATGAAATATTTACTTAAATTTATATTTCCATTTCTTCGCTCTGGTGTCGAGGTTAAGCGCGGCGTTGAGTTCTGCCACTCAACACGCAATGCCTCCAGACTTCGGCAGAAAGTGGGGAACGGAGTGTCTTAACACTAGGTTCCCTCTGCCTACCCTGCTGTGTGCGGGATACAGCGTGAAGCTAATTTAATTTAACTTATAATACCATTTTGTTGTTGTTTTGTCTATCTATCCGTCTGTCAAGACTATTGTTTACAAGATCGCTTGGAAATACGAGTACATACCCCAAGCTCCCTGAGAGCACAAAAAAATCTATCTTCTAAATTATCGCAATCAAATGATGCTAATGTTTATGCTTCATTTTTTGTTGCATTTTGTATCAAAACTATAAGGTAATTCCTCTTAATCTACAATTACGAAATTTCGTAAGAAATTAAAACTTACGGTACGTATGAAGGAAAATACCAAAATTATTTTCCGAAAATTGATAATTTGTTTGTATTTGAGTCACAGAAAAAAAACATTAGGTACAAATTACTATCTGTACATAATTTCATAGAAAATGTCACCTTCAGTAATATTTTTGGTTCATAAAACCGGTACAGAACTCTCAGTTCATAAGTACGATTCGAACTTGACCGAAGATGTTGATTATTATATAGATTATATAAGAATGCTTAAGAACATGCCTTCTACGTGTCCTCTGTAATAACTACATATTTAACTAATAATATATGTAACTAATTTAAAAACTGTACAAGAGCTAATATGCAATCATTATTAAAAAAATAATCCAAAGAATCAAAATCCACAGCATTTGCATAAACTAGTTCTAAATGGGTGATGGCTTGAACTAGTATTTAGTTAGGCACGCAAGTTTTAAAGAATGGGGAAACTATATGACACTATATATAGAGTGGTAAAAAAATAAAACACATAATAATTAATTTTTATTTTTATGAATACTGACAGTTAATTAAATAATATTACAGAAATTCTGCAAAATGTTCAGTATCGCAGCATAAGTTTAAGTGGAATACAAAATTTCAAGTATTCACAAAACACGAGAAAATATGAACATTTAATTATTTTACTTTGTGAAGCTCGCTTCCTTTAATAATTTATAATTAAAATATTTTAATATCAAAAGACATTTTTCATAGAAATTGTTTGTAGTGTTTTTTTATTATGATTGTAGATATATATTGTAATAATAGGCAAGCGTAATTTATATTCATTCGTGAAGGGTTCTGTGTTACAGTTTAATCAGTTCTTTGGATAACAAAGCATATATATTTTTTTATTATTATTTTTATTTTCACGCTGTATCTCGCATGTAATAGAGACGTAACAAAAACATATTTTTTTATTAATTCCCGTAAAACATCGGTAAATTTGTTCATACTCCTACATCTTTGTGTTGTTTATTAGCTCCTCTCAGTAAAATAACACATTTACATATTATTTGTAAATATACATTATTTTAAGAAAAAAAGGATAATAGTTTAGCTTAAGTCGGACCTATTCTTTACAAGAAATAAATGAAACATTATCTAGAATAGCTACCTACAATATGTAAAACATGCTTTATACGCAGAACCCTAAACGCTGAATGATCGTTTTTCATTAACTTAGTAAACAGGGAAAAATATTTCTTTTGAATTATCCATTATTAATATAGAGCGTCCATATTGTTTCTTTCCCTTATTTCCCGTAGAGGCAGTAATGTTCTTTCCTGAAATAAAAGTAAATTTGTTAGTGACTTCTGAGCTTCAGCTATATTGTAATAAGATATTCGACGAATATTAAGGAATTATTATTATATAAGATTGAGGTCAAGAATAACATAAATATTCTTTTTTCCTTATAATGTTTTTATTATTGGCATTTTTGCTTAGAAACAATGTACACGTGTTGTTTCGTTTTTTTCAGTAGTGCGTGATTTATCGAATTTATAGTAGATCCAGATATAAATTACAGCGGATGCATAATAAATTGTAAAAAAATATATCCGTAATAATGGTCAGAAATGAAAAGACATCTTCTTTGTCTCAGTTTTACGCTTTATGTATGCCACATTCAACATGGTATCCCACCTGTAGCAAGTAGATGAAACCAAGAGGATTTCAAAGCCAAATTTTGTATTGCCAAAACGAGTAAATAAAAATAATTCATTTTCTCATGTGGGAATCAAACCCACAACCACTTACAGTCGGACGTTGTCCTACAGCGTAATATTTTTTTATACGTAAAAGTAAATGCAGCATATATAAAATTACTGTTTTATAAATCTTACTCCTGATCCGGGTCTTGTTTGCTCTGCAACATGAGAGATAAAGCTGCTTTAGACGTCCGTTTTTGTGTCGCGAAGACGTCTTTATTCAACATATAATCTGCAAAATGTGATCAACTTTTTTATGAACACTAAGTTTAAACTATTATATAAATGGTTAAAAATTACTAGATTTGACTTTTGAATTCTGCATATGAATTTTAAATTGAATTAAATTATATATATTTAGGTGGCTAAAAACAGTTACAGTTGGTTGAAGGCGCAATTTTACAATAAAATATATTTACTCGTATATATACAGGGTGGAAGTGTCAGCGCTCCTTTTACGGAAACAGCATATAGGATAAAATATTTCTAACACTAAAGAAATTAATCAAGATAACTCAACTCAACTCAACTCAAACCTGTATTTCGTGTGACGTAGTTACGCATAGATACCAATAACGTAAACACATACTACTACAAAAATACTACTAAAGGTTAGTCAACTTTGAACTTTACCGCCAATACCTACGACTCGATTCCGTAATGAGGCGTAAGCGGCGGTTTCCCTTTGATAGGTTTATGTGTGCGTGCGCCGTTCTTGACAAATGGCGTTTTATATTACAACAATAATTTTATTACTTATTTTGTTTGAAAAAATCACTTTTTAATTTTTGAAAAAAAAAGAGTAGAGTAGTTAAAACTCTGGTTTCATTTAAAGTAGTGCTGACACTTCCACCTCCTGTATACACCTATATATTAGACCACTTCCTGTATAAGGATACATACATAAATGTAACGTATACATTAAAACACGATACAAAACTCGGTTATTAAATCTTTGATTTTAATAATTTCCACCCTGTATATATAATAAGTCAATTTCTATTCTCATAGATGAATATTCTCCAATCCGTACGAAATATAACATAAATAAATAAAAAATAAATCAGCTTCACGCTGCATCCCGCACACAGCAGGTTAAGCAGAGGGAACCTAGTGTTAAGACAATCCGTTTCCCACTTTCTGCCGAATTCTGGAGCCATTGCGTGTTGAGTGGTAGAACTCAATGCCGCGCTTTGCCTCGACACCAGAGCAAAGAAATGGAAATATAAATTTAAGTAAAAATTTCATCTCCTCGAGTGGGGATCAAACCCACAACCAGTCGATTTTACAGTCGCACTGTGTTCCCCTGCGCCACGACTGGCCTCGAAATATATAACATATATATATTATTATGCATTTAGTTTGAGAAAATTTTAAATACATACTTTTAAAAATATTAGTCGTACGTTTTCTATACTCTTGTGGCAGTCCCGGAAGATAGCCGATATAAAATCGTAAAGGCGCCCGGTAGAAATCTGGAAAATATAATAACAAATACTTTATTTATTATAAAATTAAAATGTTCTTACAATAAATATTAACAGTAATATACGGTTTTATGGTTATTTGTATATTATAAAAACAATATATTTTATATCATAGATCGAAGACGAAGTACAGTCCAAGACAAGATGGAAAGGTGTGTTAAGAGATGTCGTGCAAGAAGAAGAGTATAAGATCTTTTCCGGAGTTTACAGAAGAATTCCAGCAGCAGCATGGATTCCCTACATCTGCCACCCCATAAATTTCACATAACTTGCTCGAATACCTACTCACACGGTGTAAAAGAGTTCCCTTTTCCACAATAAAACAAAAAAATAACAAAGATCGTCGACTGCGACGTACATCATAGAGCAAACTAAGAGTGTAGAAGAAAATAAAGAAAGCTAAGCTCAATATCATGTGGGCTCCATGGGAGAGAAATTCCTTATACTTGTTGACGACCTACTAATCAATATTTATATTTCTAATTTTAAAAAAATCTCTGTTTATTTTTATTTTAATCTAGCATAAAACATATTTTACTTAGAAATTTACGTGAAAAAGAAAATACTATACACAGTTACACTTACCTACTAGGTGCAATTTACTTTTTTTAGAAAAATGCTTTTTTAGTGTGGAATAAAACTTTAAAACTATTAAAAATACAATTTACTTATCTATACTTATAATAAAATCGTAATAGATCGGTGTCTGTACATGTAAGATATATATATGAAAAAATGTTATTGGTGGCATAGAACCATAAACAAATATTTTTATTTGTATTTTTATATAGTATTTTCTTTTTCACGTAAATTTCTATAATAAATAATATATATTCACGCTTATCTTAGGAACGGCTAAAGAAATTTAATTGCAGTTTTCAGTATTGTATTTTGAAAAGCTTCCCTTAACATTTAGTGTTTAATTATAACTTTATACTAGTATATTACATACATGTATAGTATATACATATAACACACAGGATTTTTTTATGTAACCAAAGACAATAAACAAAAGGCGATCGATCTTATGGCTAAATAGCCATCTCTTTTTTCTCAACCTTTAGGACGAAGAGTATTTGATTAAATATTTGATTAACATAAATATTATTATTTATTAAAAACGAAAGAAATGCATATCGTTAGTAATAAGTAAATGTTAATAATAATAAGTATAACAAAATTAAATAGTAAAAAACTCTTAAATTTTTTACTATTTCATTTTTTGCATATATTTGAATATCAATGACTACCTTTCTTATTTTATAAATTTTATATTATATATTTTTAATTAAAAAGATAACATATTATATTACTCAAAGATAACTGAACCATCATACTCAGTTATCTTTGAATGATAAACACGTATTAATGTAATTGTCGTTTTAAAAATAATAAAAATAAGTGGAATTTCAATCGTCAAGTTTCAAGTTTTTTCAAAACCGTACACTGAAGTTGTTTTTCATTTTCTGTTATTCGAAAAATATAAAGGCCTTATATCGATAGTAAACGACGTATCTAAGTAATGTACTACGCGACCTATAAACTATTCAATATTTAATGTTCCGTGAAAGGTAAAATGTTCTACGCTGCCTACGATGTTTCTTTGAGGCGCTTTGCTAACGCAAACTCTATATTATTCTGTATGTTTTACATCACATAATACATTATTATTTTTTTCCGAAACAAAGAGAACTAACCACCTAAGATAATGAACGTGATAATATATTATGTGAGGTTGAATGTGAATTCGACATTGATTCGCCTAATTCTATAATACTAAAATAAAGTAAAATAAAGATCCATATAATGAACTACTATTACAAATAGCGCGGCGTTGAGTTCCGCCACTCAACACGCAATGCTTCCAGAATTCGTCGGGAAGTGGGGAACGGGAGTGTTTTAATAACAACAGGGTAGATTCTTTTTACCTTGCTACAAACGTCACTAATGAATGTCAGTTTTCTGTTACCACGAATTAGAGAAAGATTTTTTATATAGAACTTCAAGTTTTATCCCGCATATAACAGTGGAGAGAGACGGAACCTTGCATAAAACTCGATGCCAACCTTTCGTCGAATTTTCAAGACATTGCGTGTTGCAGAACTCAACTCCCTATTTTCTCTCGTACCAAAGCAAGGAAACAAAAATATTAAGTAAAACATTCCCCTGAGGAGAGATTGAACCCACAACCACCGTGTTTACTGTTATTCATTTATGCTTATGTAGAGAAAGGTGAATTCCTAGAAGTAAATCTCAATGAAGTCGAACAACAGTGAGGCCTTTGATAATAAATATTATTCAACTCTTGATAAAGCAATATGATATAAATCATACTGACATAGCATTCGACGCTCGATTTCTGGGTCAAGCTCCAGAGGTTCATCAGAGCGCCCTCGTAAATGATCTGCAATAAAGGAAACATGTTTTTGTATTTTAAATATTTTGTATTTCATTGCCAATTTTTTTATTTTATTTGGGGTTTATATTTTATTTCATTAATATAGTAGATTTTTCGAAAATACATAAATGAGGAGGTAATAAAATAAAATATAACCACAACTATTATGTATTATTCTTTTCTCTTTTATTGTATTAGTTAACTTATAAACAAATTTTGATCTGGTCACTTCATACATTAAATTTTACTTCATATATTAACTTAATACAGCATAAGCTTATGTGGAAATTTAAAAAAAAATATATATAAAATTACATAAATATCAAGAAAAAGAAGAATAAAACACAATATATTAAAATTGAGGCCAGTCGTGGCGCAGGGGCACAAAGTGTGACTGTAAAATCGACTGGTTGTGGGTTCGATCCCCACCTCGAGGAGATGACATATTTCTTCGCTCTGGTATCGAGGTAAAGCGCAGCGTTGAGTTCTGCCACTCAACACGCAATGCCTCCAGAATTCGGCAGCAAGTGGGGAACGGAGTGGCTTAACACTAGGTTCCCTCTGCCTAACTTGCTGTGTGCGGGATACAGCGTGAAGTTGAAAAAAACTTAACTTAACTTAACCTAACATAACTTAGCTTCACGCTTTATCCCTAGCGGGATAGTCAGAGAGAACGGAGCGCCAAACGCTACAGTCTCTAAACTGAAAAAAAATAATATAATAAACCTTTATATAAATTGAAGCCGTCCTTTTCTAAATCCGCACACACAGTAATTAAGAGAAGAGACATTATTAATACAAATGAGTCCCGCATATTAAAGTTTATGAAGAATGATGAGCGAGCAGCCCGGTATCGAAAACGGCACTGAAGGGTGAGCTCAGATTTCACTTTTTATATTAGAGAGATAAAGGTTAGAAAAGGTATGATGGAGTAGTGGTTAGACTGCTAAAGTGATTGCGGTTCTATTTTAGGTTGAATAAAATTTGCTTAAATTAAGATTTTTTAAATGATCGTTTATTGTTATGTCTTTAATTCCTTTTTATGATTGTAGAAATAAAAATGATTTGATTTTTGTAATTAATTTATAAGATAATTGAGGTTTAGGTTAATAGAATAAAAATATACTTAAATTTTGTGTATGTTATTTATCGAGTAGAGGACTTTTTGTCAGTATTTCAAGTGTCGAGACAGGGCAGAACGTTACTTTTCACAAGAAAACTAAAAAAACTTTGTTAATATAAATACATATATATATATGAAAATTTTAATAAAATTTAAGTATTAACTGCAATGGTCAAGGGTAGCGTCTGACTGTAAACGAAGGAGTGGGTTCGACTCCCATTCGAGGGTGTGCATTTTTTTCGTTCCTCACATAAGTAACGAGACAAATCGTGACGTGTAGTTCCACCACTCAAATGCAGTCTTGGTAATACATAAGGGCTGTCAGAAATGTAAAAAAAAACTTATGTCTCCGTTTCTCTTAATGAAGCTACAAATAGAGCAAACAAAAAGAAAATATATGTATACAGAATTATAATAATATCACCGAATGATACGAAACACCTACACAACTGCAACTGGCAGCTCCGCGGGGTTCGGAGCGGCATTTTAATACGCCTTTTAGAGTACTTAAGTAAATGTCTACTTGTCAGCTGATTGGCCGCGAGTGGGCTGAAGGCTTGCCAGGCTTACTCCGACGATAAAGTTTTAATAACAATAGATTATTTTTATTTTGTTTGTGATATTTAATATTATTTTGATATATTCGCATCTAAATAGGTAGGTTGAGGCCAGTCGTAGCGCAGTGGCACAAAGTGTGACTGTAAAACCGACTGGTTGTGGGTTCGATTCTCACTCGAGGAAATGAAATATTTATTTACATTTATATTGAAATGAAATATTTATTTTCATTTCACTCTGGTGACGAGGTAAAGCGCGGCGTTGAGTTCCGCCACTCAGCACGCAATGCCTCCAGAACCCGGCGGAAAGTGGGGAACGGAGTTTCTTAACACTAGGTTCCCTCTGCCTACCCTGCTGTGTGCGGGATACAGCGTGAAGCTGATTTAATTTGATTTTGATTTTAAATAGGTAGCTTTGCTTTAAAATGCTATAATGAGTGCTGCTATTCTACTAATCAATATTTACATTGTAATAAATTCAATTGTAACGTTTTTTTTACTCTATCCTCTCTCTTTTTTATCTCACCACGAGAAAAATCACGAGTAGAAATTAATAAAAATTAGGAAATTATAATATAGTCTTCAGGGTTCTGTACCTCCAAAAGCAAATAAGGTATCCTTATATGATTACTTTGTTACCCGTCTGTCTATCTATTAATACCATTTATCTCGAGATTGCGAGGAGGTATCAAGCTGAAATTAATATCAAACATTTAAATCCATGGTCCCTTGAAGCAGAAATAAAATCAAGCCTCTAAGTCAACGCGACCAAATGAGCATTTTTGCATCAATTTTGCTACATTTTGTGTGAAATTGTATTCCGTAATCAAAACCTATAGAGTACTTCCCTTAAAACTACAGTTGTACTTATGTACTTCCCGTGGACCTACAATCTTAAAATTGGTACGGAAGCCTCGGCGGACGAGCCTAACTCGAACTTGACCGTTTTTTTATTTCAACATAATGTCACTAATAACAACATTACTAATACTCAAACAGTCACAACTTTTGTATATAAAGCAGTAATGAAAAAACAGAGCCCAGTCGTGGCGCATGGGCACAAAGTGTGACTGTAAAACCGACTGGGTGTGGGTTCGATCCCCACTCGAGGAGATGAAATATTTACTTACATTTATATTTCACTTCGCTCTGGTGTCGAGGCAATGCGCGGCGTTGAGTTCTGCCACTCAACACGCAATGTAATTTCAATAATCTGTGTGCGGGATACATCGTAAAGCTGATTTATTTATTTTTAATGAAAAAATATAGCCAAAACATACGTATATTAATTTTTGGGAATGTTTTTAAAGAGTTTTAAAACTGTCGGTTTAAAACTAAAATGCAAAATGCCACACAAATGGCTGAGTTTAAAGATTCCAAGTGGAGGCTTTTAGCAAATGAGAACTTAGGCAACCCTCACAGTAGAGGCTCGTGGGTGTTTCAAAAGAGGAGGTGAAACTTTAAATTACAGTACGTTCACACATACTAGTATTTGTGTGAACCTCACGTTTTTATGATTTCGGTTTTGCCAATTGACAATTAGCTAGCTAGATTGAGGCCAGTCGTGGCGCAGCGCTACGAACTGTCACTGTAAAATCGACTGGTTGTGGGTTCGATCCCCTCTTGAGGAGATGAAATATTTACTTAAATTTATATTTCCATTTCTTCGCTCTGGTGTTGAGGCTAAGCGCGGCGTTGAGTTCTGCCACTCAACACGCAATGCCTCCAGAATCGGCAGACAGTGGGGAACGGAGTGTCTTAACACTAGGTTTCATCTGCCTACCATGCTGGATACAGTGTGAAGCTAGTTCTAATTTTTAAATATTCTTTTTCCAGCTTCAAGTAGTATTCCGCTGTAGCATGTTAGGCAGATGGAGCCTAGTGTATAGACACTCCGTTGAAATCATTTTTTTAACTTCATGCTGTATACCACACATAGTAGGATAGACTGAGGAAACATGTCAACCTAGTGTTTAGACACTCGTTACCGTGATGATCCATCCGTTCCCCACTTTCCGCTTAATTCTGGAGGAATTGGGCGTGGAGTGGTGGAACTCAACACCGCGCTTTGCATTATCATTAGAGCGAGGAAAAGAAAATACTGAATACTACTGAATTTCCTCGAGTGTGGGAACTATACTTACAATCTGTTGTATTTACAGTGTCCGTGTGCTACGACTGGCCTTAAAATGAGTAATATGATTTAATATAGTCTAAAATCTTTTTCCATAAATAAACTACACAACTCAAAGATATTTTTCAATTAGGCCCAATAGTTCGTGAGATTACTGCGTTCAACCAATTAACTTAAAATTTAGATGTAAATCAGCTTCACACTGTATACCGGACACAGCAGGATATACAGAGGGAACCTAGTGTTACGACACTCTGTTCCCCATTTTCTGCCGAATTCTGGAGGCATTGCGTCTCAAGTGGAACTCAACGCCGAGCTTTTGCCTTGGTGCCAGAGCGAAGAAACGAAAATATTAATAAACTAGCGGCCTGCCCGCGGCTTTGCCCGCTTGAATTAGATGATTATTCATTTAAGAAATAGAGATATTACAAACAGCCTTAATTATTAATTTATTTATTTGGATAAGTATTCACTATATTCTTTGTAAAATAACTTATATTAGCTTCTGTACAGTTTTTAAATTAATCACATATTTTAAGTAAATATATAATTGGTATACAGAATATACATAGAAAGCACGTTATTAGGCATTTTTATATAATCTATGAAATAATCAATATTTTCGGTCAAGTTCCAAGTCGTACTCATGACCCAAGAGTTTCGTACCAGTTTCAAGAATGGAGATACACCAAAAGAATAACTTATTAAAGTTGTTATTTTGTATCAAATTAAGTACAGATTAAAATTTGTACCTAATAGTTTTTTTCTGTGACACAAATACAAAAAGTTGTCAATTTTTGAAAAATAATTTTGGAATTTTCCTTTATACGTGCCGTAAGTTTTAACTTCTTAACAAATTTCGTAATTGTGTATCAACGGGATGCATAAACCCTCATAGTTTATCGTCATTTGATTGCGATGATTTAGAAGATAGATTTTTTTGTGCTCTAAGGGAATATAGACTTGAACATTGAAGTATCTAACCTTTAAGCGATCTTGTACAGAATACTCTTGACAGACAGACAAACAACAAAGTTATCTTAAAAGGATTTTGAGGTGTTTTTGTACCCTAAAATACCCTTGGCACATACATACATGCAACATACAGGTGCAATAGTGCAATGCCGTTACGTGTCGCTTGTAAGTTATGAAATAAATAATACTGCAGGATATTTTTATTAACAGTGTCAGAGCATTTTTTTCTTGAGATTTTTTTTTTAGTTTGCTCCCATAAGTTATTTTTTTATACGTTTTTTAAAAAAATATTAATAACATAAACGAACGAACGGACTGAAGAACCTATTCAAAACATTTCTTTGAATATTAAATCATTTTTTATCACTGTGTTAAATAATTACGAATTAAGCTAGACTGTAACGAAGGTAATTTTCTTCTTTTTTTCTTTTAAACTTTAAGTACATTATTTTTTGATAGAGTGTAGCAGTAACCTTTCCAAACTATATTTTTTTATGCAAAATGCCATCTATTTAGATGCGCCGTTTATTTAAATGCGCCATCTATTTAGGTTTAAAATTAAGGACAGTTTAAAAATGCTGTTTTTATGTTAAATTAAAGAACGTTTTTTGCGTTATCAAGATTCGTTAGTACCTACTATTGGTCAATAGATAGCGTTCTTGTATCGATTTTTTAATATGTCAAATATAAACTTCTTGAAAACTTAAATACTTATATCTTTAGTATTAAAATGATTAATATTCTTTAGTATTAAAATGATTAATATTCCTTCCGTCGTAATTAGTGTTTAACTCCACAGAACGTTTTTTGCGTTATCAAGATTCGTTAGTACCTACTATTGGTCAATAGATAGCGTTCTTGTATCGATTTTTTAATATCTCAAATATAAACTTCTTGAAAACTTAAATACTTATATCTTTAGTATTTAAAATGATTAATATTCTTTAGTATTAAAATGATTAATATTCCTCCCGTCGTAATTAGTGTTTAACTCCACAGAACGTTTTTTGCGTTATCAAGATTCGTTAGTACCTACTATTGGTCAATAGATAGCGTTCTTGTATCGATTTTTTAATATGTCAAATATAAACTTCTTGAAAACTTAAATACTTATATCTTTAGTATTAAAATGATTAATATTCTTTAGTATTAAAATGATTAATATTCCTCCCGTCGTAATTAGTGTTTAACTCCACAGAACGTTTTTTGCGTTATCAAGATTCCTTAGTACCTACTATTAGTCAATAGATAGAGCGTTACTTGTGTCGTTTTTTACCATCTCAAATATTAACGTCTTGAAAACTTAAATACTTATATCTTTTGATAGAGTGAAGCGATTACAATGAAATAAACACTAAAACCTACCTTGATTTATTTGTAATTTTTATGTATAAAAGTTGCTTAAATTTATTGTGTACTTTTTACGTGATACGTGTTCACATAAACAGATAAACAGACAAACAGACAAAAATTTCAAAAATGTTGGAAATGGATTCTGTTAGTTATCCTTTAACACCCTGGCTTATTTTTTCTTAAATATTTTCAATGTACAGAAACGACTTTTCTACAGATTTATTATAAGTATAGATAATACTTCATTCTCTCGAGTTGGGATCGAACCCACAGCCATCGCGTTACTGTCACACCCTTATGCCCCTGCGCCATGACGGCCTCGAGACAATTAAATCAATTTAAATTATATTATTTAAAAGCTTCTCTTGTTATAAGATACATCAAAATGTGTCGACTTTGCACCTCAGCTCTTTAAGGTCGGGGTTAGCTTCTTTGTCTAACAACGAACTATAAACTGCGCGACGCTCATTTGCTGAAAACCACCACTTCATCTTCGAAACTAGGCCATTTTTGCTTGATTTTCTAAGCAAAAGTGCCAGCGTTTGCGTGATCTTTACGTGATCTTGAACACATAAATTTTGCTTTGATAGTACACTATACAGGTGCAAATATATGAAAAAAATTGTGGTAAATATTTTTAATAAAAACTTAAGTTCGATTAAAAAGTGGCTAGCTTAATTAAAATTTAATATTAGAGTTGTTTATTCTTACTAACAAGACGTGCTGCACACTGTTTTAGTCAAAGCGGAAGATGTTTCAAAACCAGATCACTTATAACAAGACGTCAAAGCTAAACTCTACCTCCAGTGAAAATGTTGATCTTGTAGATTATTATTTTGCTGAAATAACTGGGTATGCTAGATATAAGAATAAGTTATATAATAAGAAATAAGATATTTGGCGAATTATTAATAATGAATCAGCTTCACGTTGTGTCCCTCACACAGCAGGGTTTAGCAACCTAGGGTTTAGACACTCCGTTTCCCAGAGTAGAGGCCAGACGTGGCGCAAGGGCACAAAGTGTGACTGCAAACGTGACTGATTGTGGGTTCGATACCCACTTGAGCAAATGAAATAATTATTTAAATGTATATTTCTATTTCTTAGCTCCAGTGTCGAGGCAAAGCCCGGTGTTGAGTTCCGCCACTCAACACGAAATGCCTTAAGAATTCGGTGAACGAAATTATCTGAATGATGAACGGAGTGTCTTAACACTAGATTCCCAGATTCCTTCTTCCAACCCTGATACACAGGATATAGCACGAAGCTTAAGAACAAAACAAAAATAATATACTACTTGCTAACGTTGTTCTACGAATGTATGCATATCTTACTTTGAAGAATTTTCATTAAAGTTAGCAGTTTAAAAGTTTAATCTGAATATTTCTTATCTAAACTTAGTCTATAATTTTCAGTTTAGGAAGTTTGGAGAGAAGTTATGTTTGAAGTACGCTAATTTGGATCACTTTAATTAAGTCATATTCATACATACATTAAGCAAGTTCATAACATTCATAAAAAACTAGTTTACGTAGCTTATTATTTATTAAAGACAACTTTTATAGATAGTGTTTAATTTTATTATATTTTAATTTTATATAATTTTATTCAATGAGGAAATGAAAATATGTTATTTCAAGTGGATTCCTCACCACTATAGCGCCATGTATGTGATAAATAAAAAATAAATAAATCAATTTCACGCTGTATCCCGCCCACAACAGGGTAGGCAGAGGGAACCTAGTGTTAAGACACTCCGTTCCCCACTTTCTGCCGAATTCTGGAGGCATTGCGTGTTGAGTGGCAGAACTCAACATCGCGCTGTGCCTCGACACCAGAGCGAAAAAATGGAAATATAAGTTTAGGGATCGAACCCACAACCAGTCGGTATTACAGTCCATAAATATTAAATAATATTAAATAGCGTTGTATGTCACAAACCGCTATATATACATATATGTATATAGCAGGATAGGCAGAGGGAACACAAATATTAAGGCACTCTGTCCCTCACTTTAAATCACTCGAAACATTATTGATTGACGGAATTCAACGCCACCCTTTGCCTCATTACTGGAATTAAACCCATAACCCTTAAATTAAAGTCACAACAACACAATTTTGGAAACCGCACACGATGTTACCGGAACCGGAAGATGTTAAATACAGAAAATATATTCACACTAACCACAAACACAAATCGGTTATAACTGATCTTGAAGCCATGACGTATATAGGGCGCGTCATGCGTGACAAACGACGGCAGGCGTTTCCGACGTGACACCATAAATCCAATACTGGTAATCGAATCGGATCTGATAGATCTCTCGTTTATTTTCGGGTATTACCCAATTTGTTGGTGATTATTAACGTGATAAATTAGTGAGTGTTGGTCTAATATGAGTAAATGCGTACGTTTAAGATTCGTATTTTATAGAGGAGAAACGTTTTCCTGTTTTCATTTTTATGGATTTGTTATCGGTTAATATAAATTCTAATAGGAATTTATATTTATTTTATAATATTAATATTTAATTTATATAATATTCTTTGTTGTGCTAAGTATACATAAGACAATAAAAATATTTAATTCACAAAGGTGAACTTATCTCTATAAGAGATCTCTTCCAGCCAAGTGTGGAAGTGGATGAGTGACAAGTAACGTAGTGAAAGCATAGTACAATAAAGT
This sequence comes from Heliconius himera, assembly GCA_021202915.1. Taxonomy (NCBI): domain Eukaryota; kingdom Metazoa; phylum Arthropoda; class Insecta; order Lepidoptera; family Nymphalidae; genus Heliconius; species Heliconius himera. The sequence goes on along the minus strand of JAJHJA010000511.1, from coordinate 256,577 downwards.
CATTATTTAAAACATTTAGTTAAATAATTAAAATAAATGACTCAATATATACATGTAAAACTTTTCCGTTACTGAAAGACAACATATTTGTTTGGGGAGTGAAAGACGACTTCCCTAAATTCCCAGGAGGCCGAAAAAACAGAATATTACGCAAATGGAATCTAAGGCAGGCTAGTATACCTACATAATATCTATATATATATATTCAATTTCAATGAATCTGTTCATATGAACTGATACCGGTTATATCACTTAGGGCCGGTCAATATTTGGCACCTAATACTGCACTTAGGCGATTGTTCCAACATTTACTTAAGCTTATAGTTTCTAAGTAATCTATTACTAAAGCTGATATTAGAGATGTTTGACGATCAATATTATTACTAATAATTAATCTACTACAAGGGAACGAGAATGGGGAACGGAGTGTCTTGACACAAGGTTTCCTCTGCCTAACTCTGTTGTGTGCAGGATGCCGAGGTGCTGATTACACAAAATCTACGACGAAAATTAAAAATCACACTACTAGATAGTACACTATATTATAGCATTGTGTTAAATCTCTACTCTCTCTCGGTTCTATGTTTAAGCACCTACATTTAATCGAACCAAATCACAATTTAAAAAAATAATAAATGATGACCGTTCGTCGAACTCGTATTACCTAAAAAGATCGTTTTAACTAAAAACTATTCTCGACAACGATAAAATACTAATATAGTTTTATAAGAACAAATGAAAGTTTTCCATTCTATTTCAATTACATCTTATAGTGAGCTTATTTCACAATTAGCAACGACGCGTCGGGTCTTTTTGTGATATTCTAACTGAAAGTAATGCACCATTTCTGTCCGTTTTATCACTCTTTACGAGAAGCACGTGACAGTTCGGACGTGGTAGCGGGAAATGTACTGTAAAATACTGGAGATTAGGAGGAATGTAACGACTCACTGGCAAAGACTAACTTTGGTAGAGGTATTTTGTTACAATGTATGTGGATCAATAGTTATATTTTTTTATCATCATATCATATATTAGTTATATTTTTTTAATAGATAGTTTAGCATAGACAGAGAGAGCCTAGTGTTGATACACTCCGTTCCCCACTTTCCGCCGAATTCTGGAGGCATTACATGTTGAGTGGCAGAATTCAACGCCGCGCTTTGCCTCGATACGATACTCTCAAATGAAAATTGTCAATATTTTTTAATATTTTTATTTCTTCACTCTGGCCAAGGCAGGAGCTTGGTGTTGAGCTCCGCTACTCCCCCGAAAAATTCGGTGAGGAACAGAGTGTATTTACACTAGATTCCTTCTGCCTACCCTGCCATGTGCGGAATACAGCATGAAGCTGATTTTTTTTTTATTCACCGACTTCTGTAAGAAAAGGAGGTTATCAATTTTTATGTATGTTACCTCAGAATCACTCCTCCTCAATCCCAATCCTCGCGTGGTCCCATTTTATATTGGGCCATTTCTGACAACGATATCTATGAGAAAATCACATAAGTCTCAAATTAGCATAAGGTATGTGCGCGTCAAATGGACGAATAACTCAATATCACCTCAACCGATTGCGATGATTCTTTTTTATTTGAAAAGATACACTTCAAGGATAGTTTGATGAATGTTTGGTTAGGTTCTGATTATGGGGTCAGGTTAAAATTAAACAAGTTTATTTTTCTTTTGGTAAAAAATATAAATATACTATAATAGTTACAAGACATTGTTAAAATTGGTGTCAAAAGTGAGATTCCTCTTCGTTGCATTTTTATTCAACCAAGTTCGAAAAAGAGGATGTTCTCATTTTCAACAGATTTCAAAAAAGAACAGGTCCGCCCGAATAGTTTTATGGTCTTGTTAATATGTCAAAATATTAGTTTGCACATAAATAATACCTAATTAAGATTGTAGTAGTACCTAAAACCACTGGAAAGAAAGAAGAAATTTGAGAAGCACCTTTTAAGGTCTACCATCACTTAAAATCGTAAAAAAATTAAACAAAACAAGTAAAACAGGCTTAGTAATTTGATATTGTAGTAAGGTTGTTGTAGCTTTAGCTTGACACCGACTTCAAAATTATAAACTCTTTTTTTCATAATTTTTGTTTATTATTTAATTAATTTATCTAGTAGGTGTTAAAGTATAGCTAAAGCTTTAGATAAATACCAAAAGCTAAAATTATATAACCAATTATGGTGTTTCTAATTTTTTTCAAACCAATACAGTCGAATAGAAAAACCCTCAAGAGTCCTATACATTCACGAAATAAATTCCTCCTACTATTATTATATCTTAACTGAAATGGAATATAAAATAAAAGAATCAAAACTCAGCGTATAATAATTTATTTGCGTAAAAATATCATTTATGAAAAATCAACATGTTTTTGTGATGTAAAATATTTTCAACATAAACAACGTATGACTTACCTACAGCATACACTTAAGCAGACTATATAAGAATTTCAAATTCTATAGCATCTTACTTCGGTAGTACTGTAACTAAATATTAAAACCGCGAAACACCAATTTGGTTAAATAAAACTATTTTTAACAAAGTTTATATTTATAATTTGTTAAAAAATAGTTTTATTTAATATGTCCAATCGAAATCAATAAAATAAACTATTAAACTTGTTATTTTTTTGGATAATTTCATGTCAAAAGCACTCTATATAATTATCTAACATTAATAATATAAAATATATATATATATATATATAAATGTGATTATACATATCTAAACGGCTATTTCTTACAATTATAGATCTTATTAGAGAAATCAGCTTAATTTGATTACAATAAACTTAAGCTATAACGAAAATCTTTTTTTTTTACAATTTAATTCTCAAAAAATATTTTCAATTCACTTAGATATTTACAAAGTTGTATAACAGTAACAATTGATGGCATACATCGAAAATCGAACCTGCGACTGCTGGCACGCAACATTGTGCTATATACGATAACAACATAAAATGTCATCAAACATATTGGCCACTCAGAATTTAGACAATGGACAAAATTCCCCACATATAGCAGACACGAGACACTCCAATTCCTTCTTTCCATACAATTTTCGAAACATTGCGTATCGACTGGCGGATCTAAGCGCCGGCCTATGTCTTGTTACCAGAGCGAATAGATAAAAAAATATAATTTATAACATCGAGTGGGAATCGAACCCATAACCGTTTTAATAGTTTACCAGAAACATGCCAAGCACACTCAAATTTTATATATATTTGCTTTTAGCTTTCAGTTAAATTCGAGTGGTCATTATATTTAACAAGATTCTACGTTATTTTACATACAGATCGTTTTTTTTTAAATAATCGTTAATGTTAATTATATTTGAATTCGTTCAAAGATTTTGTTTTCATTTATAAATGTTAATAAATGAAAAAGTTACATTTACAAAATATTTCTTATTCTTAATACAAAATCGCGTACTACCTAAATATAAGCATAAAAATGAGATAAAATACTGTAAGGCAGTGTGATTCACGGAATTGATTCAAATCGATTACAGAGATCAATATAATTTAAGTATTCGAAATATTATTGTCGTAGCATCTGAGGAATATGCAAAGGAATGTTGTTAAGGCAAACGTGGTGATTGAACGGTGTGAGATCTATTTAACAAAAATCGATTTTTCCCGTTTATATCGAATCGTAATCGATTTCCTTTTAGTTGCAAAATAGATCTCTGAATGTCTTACAATATAAAATGGCTTATCTGTTAGAAAATGTTGTTTATTCAGATCTCAAACCAATAACACGAGTACATAACTATTTGTATAGTAAAAAGGTATTAAAAAAATCTTAATAATTAATAAAAGCATTTTCCAATACAAAAAAAACAATACTATAAATACACTTACACTACCTATTACTAAATTGTGCGATTTGTAAATAAATTTTGAGTTCAAATTTCACGTCATAAATTTCAATAATTTCTTTTGTAAATTGAAAAAGTTATTTAAATATACATATACCAAAACTAATTGAGTATTGCCTAATCACTACACATAAGCCTATATTATAATACGTCTTATAATACATTATTTTAATATTGTCAGCCATTATTCTCCTGCAGCACATCACACGATTACATCTCCGCCTAGTTTTGATTATCAACGAAGTCAAATGAATAGAATGGTTGTCACGATAAATGTAATGAATAGGAACCTTTATTTGATTAATAGATATATTATCTGTGTATTCGCTTGTCATCTGTCAAAATTGGCGCGCTTTTTCGAAATTGAATATGAAATGTCAACTTTAACAGGCAGTCTACAACTAGAAATACAGCTTTAACAATGTTGTATACATATAACTCTAATACTTTTCAATACTAAATACATCTCACAGCTCCCGTTAAGGCTTAATGGACATTAATTGAACACATACAATGATAAAAATTGACTTCAAAAAATATATTTTTTTTTAAATGCTCACGGTGGGTTGGGTTATTTTTTAATATAATTTTATTTTTATATTTAGTATAGTGTTGTAATATTAAAATATTTTTGGAAGGTTTTTTTTTTGGAAAGTCATTTTAGTTTGTTTTTTGAAGTCAATCGTATCACGTTAACACGTTGGATAATTCTAATAACAACTGCATTATAAAAAATGCTTATGATAATAATTTGCTTATAGATTTGAAGAATTCTCCAAGGCATTAGATAAATCGATGTAAAGGAACAGATATCGATTTTTAGGAAGCCGTAGGGATAGCAAGATGGATGACAAAGTATATTTACTATATAATAAAATATTATACACGTTTTACGTTCACAATTAATTTAAACAAAAAAAAACTAGCTATGGCAGCACAAATGGCAGTATTCGAGTAAAAAGTTAAATAAATTAAGTACAAAATATTCTGTTTGAATAATTACTTGCAACCAAAGTTCACGAACGGCACGAGATTCATTGGATATAACAAAAACTACAAAAAAACAATATGTAAAAAAGATTATCGAATTGATCAACAATAATAATCTCAATAAATGTCAAATAAATTAATAGATTGATCAATCTGGGTTACAATAAATACAATAGTTAAAATAATACTTTAAACATAATACTAAGCTTTTACAAATCAAATGATGACAAAATACATAACATGTGTATACATATATATATATATATATCTTTGATATTAAGAAACAATTTTACAAATATATAGACATATTCAATAGTGAACGATTGATTGACAAAGATTGAAGAAGATTGATATAGGTTGACAAAGAATGATGTGGATTGATTACAGGGTTTGAAATCATATTAAAATTAAGGCGGAGTACATCGCGGGTGAATCACACGGCCGCAGGAGAAGCTGATTGTCAGTACCATTTCGCTTTCTGAGCGAATATGTCCGCTCGGAGGTTCTGAGCGAAACATATGCCGAGAATCTGTAAAGTTATAATTATAATGTTATAATTTTTTTTTTGATTCAAATAAATAGTTATTTCAGTTGCAGTGATTTTTTTTTCAATATAATAAATCAGTCGATCATTTTTAATAATACTATATTGATTGTTTTATCTATTCTAAATAATTTAAATATTAATATTATGTTTCACTTAAATTCTTACAATTTTGACTTGAATTTGTCTTGAATTTGTTTTTTTACAATTTTGACAAACTTGCACGAATTTTAATTAACTATCAAATTTTATTATATAAAGGTAAGTTTCAGTACTCATAATATTGTATTATTTATATACAAATGGTTTTCTACGCATATATATAGCCACAAGAAAACATCATGCTGTATAACGGCTAAATACGTGATAAAAAAATCTAAAATATTGTTTTTATACTATATAGTATTGAAATCTAACTTCTTTTTAACTTTTTTCCATTTTTATACGATATAAGTGCATATATGGTTTTTTCAATTAATATTGATATCATGCATCTTAATTAAAAATCAATTTAAACCAACATTAAACAATATCAACAAACAGATTATCCTTTTGGTCTGAAAAGATCATTATATATTTTAAGATAAAGTATAAATATTTGAACATAACAGAATTCGAGCCTGCACCTCTTGCAAACCTTTCAAGCACTCTGACTACTAAGCTATACGTTCTTATCGAGTTATATCGAAATTGTTATATTATTCTGTAGAAAATTTTCACAAATTTTCCTACACAAAGATAATTACTTAGAAAAATAATTTAGTTAGAGGGAATGATTCTTTGTTAAATATTTCGTTCGATTCGAGAGTTTGGAAGAACCCCTAAAAAATTATTACACGTTTTCTAATATTAAAAAATATATATTTTTTATTATTTTAGAAAACATTTCTTTTTCTTTTTAACATTTTTTGTTATAATATCTTTTATATTTAATATAATAAACGATTATAATTTTTCAGCCAACATAATATAAAGAAAAACATGCTAAAACCAAACAACAAAAACAAAGTGCAAATCTACAAAATAAAAAGCAAACTTACTTGTGCAAAAGCAGTACAAACAGCGGACGTTGCTACTATCAACAGATTATTGTCGAACCACTCTTCGGCGGCCTCAAGGCAACCCTTCTCATATATTATCTTAGCTATGTCAAAACTCTAAAACAAAGAGAACTAAGCATAAACGACACGACTACTATACACATATAATGGGAGTAATATACGTATAAAATCAAAAATGGCTTTTTTAACTCTCGAAGAAAAAACAGGGAAACAAACTTGCCGAGTCTGTGAATGGGTCTATTATTTTATCTGTATGTCTGTATGTGGTATCATAACATCCTTATTCAAGATTCAAGAAATTTTTTTCAACCATTTTAAGATTATTAGCTCTTTCCTAGCTGCCTGTTTAATTTTTAGAGCTTTTTGTTTCGGAGCTTCTTAATTTTGTAGAAATTAAAAAAAAAATTAACAGATAAAGCCTTCTGATTTTATACTTTATTAAAATAATTAATAAAATAAAATAACATAATATATTAACAATAATAGGCAACAATGAGGAAAATAATTTAAATATACAAGCTTTTGTAGCTTAGGAATTTACAAATACCTAAAACATTGAACACCGATAAAAAAAATGTTGCGGTATATTACAAGAAGCTGTGCAACAAAAGCACGTGACGTGTATCGAAGTTATACTTCCTTGCCCATACATTTGTAGTGTTTTAACTTTTATTTTACTTTATATTATATATTTATTTATCAATTAGTAACCTATTAATTATACAAAATGAGTATAACCTTTTTTTTCCTTTTTTTGTTATAATTATATTATCATACCTTACTTTAAAATTGTCATATTAAGTTGTTGATGCTTTCCGTTCAGATCACAGTAAGCAATGATTACGACATATATTGTGACATGACATACAAGCAACAAATCATTTACACAATAAGAATGACATCAAACTTAGTTCAGAATATTATAGATAATTAAACACAAAAAAAGAGAAACCGCTGCTATTATACGAAACTAAAAAGATAAAATGATAAAATTTTGCTAACCATTTCTGAGACCATAATAATTTAAACAACAAACAGACCCACAAACGACAAAGGCCATACAGAAGTATAAATTCAATACACGAACTCGGTTGACCTTGCAGGCGATGGGCGCGAGGAGGGCGGCGGCGACGGGCGCGAAGTGGCGCTGCAGCCAGTCCTCGGCCGCCGCCAGGCAGCCGCGCTCGTGGATCACGCGCTCACTCGCTTGCTATTTACCAGCGTTTGGTTATAAAAGCTACTGGTTTATTACTCTCATTTTCATTTACCGAATGGTTGTGGGTTCGATCCCCACTTGAGGAAGTAAAATATTTTTTTACATTGATATTTTCATTTCTTCGCTCTGGCGTCGTAGCAAATCGCGGCTTTGAGTTCCGCCACTTAGCACGCAATGCCTCCAGAATTTGGCGGAAAGTGGGGAGCGGAGTGTCTTAACACTAGTTTCCCTCTGCCTGCCCTGCTGTGTGCGGGATACAGCGTGAAGCTGATTTAATTTTTAATTTAATTTTCACTTACCGTTTATTTAAAAAAATACGCATATTTTTATTCATTCCAATATTTTACTTAACTAACCTACTATAATATAGTAGAATATATTATGGAGGATCACACGCTCACTCGCTTGGTATTTATCGTCGTTTGAATAAAATAGGTAGTGTATTACTCTGATCTGATTTTTTTAGCCTTAATTTAAGATAAAAATTAACTTTTTTTTTCATTTATCCAGTTCACCTTATCTAGAATTCGACTACTCTGTTTAAGAATGTAGCATGTGAACTCACTCGCTTGCCATTCACCGCAGCTCGGTTAAAATAGCTAGTAATATTTTTAAAATCTTAATTTACAGTGTGATTAGAATAACACAATTGTAAAAATATTATACTTTCACTTATATAAACTCTCGATAATACAAACTGCATAGAGTTCTATACTCCATAATATTTTTGTTGATGTGTTTGTAAATAATCAATACTAAATTAAAATCGATATTAAGTTTTGATTGTTAAATAATTATTCAACAATGACGATAACACATCAACAAAAACATAAACTATAGTCCTTATATACATTCTACACATAAAAAATACTCACATAAGTGGGTTTCCTAACGTCGTAGCCGCACTGCTTGTTCCGTATGATGTCCTGCGGCTTGTTCCTGCAGCAGCTGAAGGGCACGCCGCACGCCTCGCGCGAGCCGACGGCGCCGCTCGAACAGTTGAAGTAGTCGTTCCTGTCCCAGTCCTTGGGGCCTTCTACACCGCAACATTGCAACTGTAATATAAATATTAATAAATAAATCATAAAGAAATCAGCTTCACACTGCATCCCGCACACAGCAGGAACCTAGTGTTAAGACACTCCGTTCCCCACTTTCCACTGAATTCTGCGTGCTGAATGACGGAACTCAAAACTGCGCTTTTGCCTCGACACCAGAGTGAAGAAATGGAAATATAAATTTAAATAAATATTTCATTTCCTCAAGTGAGGATCGAACCCACAACTAATCGAGTTTATAATTTGTGCCTTTGCGCCACGACCGGCTAGTATAATAGTTTTTTAAAAAATATATATAAATGTAGTGGATTCAAAAAAATGTTTATACGTTTTCTAAACACTGTGTGTTGACTTGCGGAACTCAAGTGTCTCGACGTGTCTTAACACTTCCCTTGCCTATCCTGCCATGCGGAGAAAAGTATGACGTATATTACCTTACCGGAATTCAGACACGGATCTTACGAGAACCCAGAATGGCTTATGGGTCACTACAAAATGTAATAATTTGTCACTTTTTATTAAACTGGGATAAAAAAGCAAGTTTGCCTGAAACGACCCTGATATATTAAGATTAAGATGACATTTTTTAATAGTTTATATAAAAATAAAATTTTCAATTAAAACTTGAAAAATCCTCTTTAAAAATATTAAATACTCGCACTTTTTTTCATATCTTTCATTTGAAATAAGCCATGTACGTACCCAATCTTCTTGTATCCAATCTATCAAATTCTGTTGGTCAGGATCTGCTCTATAGTTAGTGATGAAAGATTGGAAGCCGGTTGTTGCTTGTTGTTTTATCTTGAAAAGAAACGTATGTATTAGAAACAGAAAAATGTTTATTATAATTAAAATTGCAATCCTAAAATATATATATTTTTTGCTCGGTACCAGAATGAGGAAATGAAAATATTAAATATTTCCTTACACCACCTTTACAATCACACACCTGCGCCACGTCGACCTCAACGGTAAAACTGTTTTGATGGACTATAAAAGCTAGGATAACATTTTTAGATTCTTTTACTAATAACTAATACTGTAAATTTTTAACACATTTTGTTGCTGACAAATTTAAATCTTATAGAAGAATAGAAAAAGGTGAAGCTAGTAAGTATATAATCTGACACTAACAGCTTATATAATCTAAGTGAATTTGCGTTTTTTGAGTAAAACAGTAAGCTAAGTCCACAAAGCCTTGTTTTATAATTTTTTATTTAATTTTAAGAATAAACTATCTACATTTCACAAGCTTTAAATTAAAGCTTAATATCGCTTATAATTAGAACATAATTTAATAATGTCATACAAATTAAAAATATATTTAAAAAAGTACAATATATACTTCAACTTCTAAAACTAAAAATAAATTTTAAAAAGATATGACTCAGTTCACGATGCGAGCAAGTTATTACAGTGTAAAATACAATGGAGGACTTGTTATTATTAAGATTGTTAGGTTTCATCGTCGTGTGTGCAATTCAACAAGATAATGGATTTAGATTGCACAATAAGTCTATTTAATCATGTTCTCGGTTTCATGCCAATTAAAGGTATTCCTTATATAAAGATATATATATTTTTAATGGGGCTTTTGGATCCTGGCAAACTAAATTTAACAGAATTCACGATAAAATTTTTGTTCTCTATATAAATTTAATTCTCCTATTCATCTACAACTACCTAATAACCCCAAAGCCAATGCAAGACACCCAACACCTGGAAGTACTATTAGTGTATATGGATCTTGGGTGGTTTTGGCAGTTATTAGGTATCTAAGTTGCAAAAAATTATACCTAACCTTCGTTAATTATAAAGCTAAATCTTTCGAATATTTTCTAGGCAATAATATTAGAATTGTCGTTGTCCATTGCCAGATATTTACCATATTTTAACCCCCTACCAGACACCTCTAAACTGTAATAAATTCTTGTAATTTACCTACGTAAACTGTAATAAATTCTTGTAATTTACCTATTTTAATTAACTTATGTGTAAAAAATATTATTGGCTCTAATATGTTCGTAGGCGCTTATAAGATTGAGACGCGGAGGGCGACGTCGAAACATATGGCAACACTGGTTACTACCCTAAGCTAAAGCGTTTGGAAAAGGCGTTCAAAGCTAAGCTCTAATTTTTATACGTTTTGAAAAAAATAATGTATTAAGTCATCTGATATAAATACAAAATATCCATAGATATCTTTTTCATATAATAGGAAATCACAAAATACATGCCATATATTGATTACGTAATCAATTACATGTAAACAATGGGCTAGCGACACGCCCCGGCCTCACCCATTTGCGAACCCGTTTTTTCTCAATATCGACTCTTTTGTAACGATAGTTCCGTTTGAAACTTATATTCCACATAGACGGTTAACTGTTATGTATGCGTTATTTATCATTTCCATATTTTTTTTTTAATTCTATGAAACAATAAAGTAACGACAACATGTATTGATCTTATTTAAATTACCTAAACTTATATATATGTAGAATTAAATTAAAATTGAATAGAATGAATCTCTATTTTTGAGGCCAGTCGCGGTGCAGAGGCACAAAGTGTGACTGTAAAATCGACTGGTTGTGGCTCGGTCCCCAGTCGAGGAGATGAAATATTTACTTAAATTTATATTTCCATTTCTTCGCTCTGGTGTCGAGGCAAAGCGCGGCGTTGAGTTTTGCCACTCAACACGCAATGCCTCCAATTCGACAGAAAGTGGGGAACGGAGTGTCTTAACACTATGTTCCCTCTGCCTACCTTGCTGTGTGCGGGACACAGCATGAAGCTGATTTTATTTATTTTAGAATGAATTTCTTATCTCAAAATGGTATTTATGGACGTGGTACATTAGCCTCATCGATTGGTTAAGGCTATTCGTTTAAATTTACTGACTCAATTAAAGTACATTAATCTACAAAATTATTTGAAAATAAGTAAAATTGTTTACTTTCCTACAACAACATCTACCTAATTATAAACGCTTCAATTACTATAAAACATATATTATATAGTTTTTTTAGTTTGTCAATATTTTACTATAATAGGTCCATTTGTATAATATAAAGAAGCCAGTCGTGGCGCAGGGGTACAAATGTTTGACTGTAAGCGCGACTGGTTGTGTGTTCGATTCCCATTCAAGTCAATAAAATATGTATTTAAATTTATATTTCATTTCCTCGCTCTAGTGTCAATGCAAAGAGCAGTGTTGAGTTCCGCCACTCTATGCCTCTACAATTCGGCGGAAAATAGGGTACGGAGTATCTTAACACTAGGTTCCCTCTTCCTACACTGCTTGTGCGTGAAGTTAATCTATTTATTTTAACATAATATAATAATCCAAAATATAATATTAAAGTACTCTTCTACAAATTATCACAATAATTATGATACATTATAATAATACATACCCAGTCTTTAAAAACGAAGAATAGTATTCCAGCCGTCATCTCAGCCAAAAGTAGAAGAGCTAGGAATACCGCATACTGAAAGAAATTGTTATATATATAAATAAAATACATCTGTAACATATTTAAAAACAAAAGAAAAAAGTGACTTTTCAATCAAATTCGATTAAAAGACTTATATCCCAATTCCTAGACTCATATTCTCATGGCAATTAAGACTATTTATCACAAGACCAACAAGGTAATAAAAATTAATTAAGTAACATTTCTCATTTTCTAATTTTAAATCGCTATTTAAATATAACAAGTTTTGGAAGTCTTAGATATTTATAGATAAAAGCTTTGGTAATAAATAATTATTATACTAATTAAGGATATGCTAAGAACAGTCTAACCGAATTGTATGTCAATACACACACAGCTGAGTCTCTAAAATTTTTAAATGAAAAGCTTGATGTCATCATCAACAAAAAAAACTACTACTATATACTTTTATTCATCTCTCCGAAGTTCATCTAAAATCCATATTAAATGTAAGACAGTATTTTGTAGACATTGAAAAATTATAATATTTTACATTTAAAAATATGTGTAAGTATGGATTATTTTTTAGCTTGAATTAACTCCAGAGATCAGACAGAAGCTATCTCTCATAAGCATTACAAATACCACTACATAAAATGAATATCAGAAGAAATAAAAATTCTATATACAGAAAAATATACAAGAACATATTAAATTTCTCTATTTTATCATATTTTTAACATAAATTCATTCATATAGTAATAATTAATCACTTAACTGACTTAAAAATAATGTTAAGGTTGCATGCCAACTAAGGTTAGACAATTACTGTATATATAATATTAATTAACTTACGCAGGCTAACAAGCACGTGTTCTCACGCAAGGCGCCGACGCATCCAGTAAAACCGATTATAAATGTTATCGTACCTAAAAATAATCAAATATTAAAAAATATATATAGTACGAAAGAAGGGTCAAGGTCGTCCTGAAGTTAGCTAAAGATGGCTGCACAGAATTGATTTTAATATTTTTTTTAGTTTTAAATTTATTTCTTTCTTGAGTGAACAAAGTGTAAAAATCCAGAAAGCCTAACTTTAGGGCGGCACGTCACCGATAATGAATTAAATATTCATAAATTGAATAAAGATGTAAATTAAATAATAATGTAACAACTAACGTGAAAAATAGGATACATATGAAATTTTTCTTATATAATTTTAATAAATAAAGAAAATTTCCAATTTCTATTTTACAATTATTTCGCTCCCTTCTTTCTGGCTATTAAATTATAAAAATGCCATGAATATCAAAATTTAGTTTATGCAACCGTTGTCTCCCATAGGCCTTATGACACATCTATATTTATATCCAGATTAATGCTTTTCCAGCGTAAAGGCAATAGACAGAACTAAGTATTAAGCCACCTAATTCACTACTTTCAAAATATAGAATACTTTCTATCTAAATTACAATGAAATGAAAGTGAGTTGTGAAACCGAACACCAAACATTGTATACCAAAATGGAGAAACAATAATTCCTTTTTCCTAGTGAGTACGAACCCACAATCATATACACAGTCATATGCTGTCCTATTAAGCCACGAGAACATAATATTTGTATAATTAAGGAAAAACAATAATTATTATTTTACTAAAAATATGTTATAATTTACAGACATGATGAGAATTAAGGATAAAACATAGAAATAAATACAAAAAATGTATGGGAAAATAAATTGAGTAATATTCTTGAATATTTTTAGTTTTAATAAGGTCATTGTCCCAACAATACTGTTTTAAATTTGACTGTAAATAAGCTCATGGACACGCATTGTTGTAATTATTTCAATGATCAAGTTGAAATGTTAATTAAATATGACAAGAACAAAGGATTTGAAAATACAGTATGTATTTTAAAATCCTTTGTCCTCTTCTATTAAATTGACCAATACAATAATATTCTCCTGTATAGTTTAAGTAGAAAAAGTATTATAAGCCAATAAACAGAGAATATTCTTAGCAACTTTACACAATGATTATGGATTCAATTTCCACTTGAGGGAAATAATTACTTTCACTTTCTCGCTCTGGTAAGAAAACAAATTGCAGCATTGAGTTCAACCACTCTTCACTGAATATCTCAAAGATTAGGTGCCGTGGTGCTAATAGGCATAGGGAATGATGCAGGACAAAAATTCTGAAGCTGCTTTATTAACATATAAATGTATTGTCACATAGAATTAATAGTTGTATCCTATTAAAAACCAGAATAATTATTAATGTTAAACATATGAATGTTACAGTATAAATCAAAATTAAATGTGATTTTTAACAATAAATCACACAAAGGATAAATAGACAATTTTAGTGATTTACAAAATATATATATTATACATATAGATACAAAAAGTTATAATAAGAGATCTATCTTAAACTCACCAACACATATTAAAATGAAAGCAGGATCCAGAGCAATGTTTGTCAAGCGTGAAAGATTATTGAATGTATCTTTCTCTGACCAAGCCCACACACCTATGGCCAACACAATAAGGCCAAGAAACTGTAAATGACAATGAAATTTGTGACACTTAAATGAGACTGTTTTATGATTATTTTTTTTCTTTTCTTACAATATATTAAAATATAATTATAATAATTTACAATTCAAGACTAAATACTATTAAATAAAAAGTTGTGGTTCCTAAATTTATACATTTTAGTTATATATAAAAAATGGTTTGTGTTATATATTAAAATTGTTATTGTAAAATTCCTATGGATTGTCTTCGACATTATAGACGTATAGGTATGATACATATAGGAAATAACGCAGATTTAGGTGAATGCAGCCTTGACTTTAATATCAAATTTAAAAAACATGAGTCACAATTAAGAAAATAAATTCATATAAATTGTCAACTCTGTAAGCTATTGACATAAATGGTTGAAATTGAATACACAAAGACTTACCCAAAATAATACATTAACTCCAAATATTACATATTTCAAACAACAGCTGACTTCAGTTGTGTCACGTCGGTATTTTCTTATGCCAGGCATTTTATTTTCTAGTTAACGCATTTCTAAATAAAAAGTCAATGATACTTTATAAATAATAAATTAAATAAAGGTATTTCAGTGCTACATTTATTTAATTATTGAATTATTAAAACAAAAGTCAATAAAAACAAGTAGGCCAAAGGCCAGCTAACTGCGTTTAGATTTGGCGTATTCTAATGTTGCCACTCAACAACATTTTTGCCTATGAATGTTATTAGAATTATATCATGTAAACATAAACTATTTTTTTAAATAAACTATTATTTTTAATGACAATAAAAGTTTAAGCTTTTCAATTTACTAAATATTTACGTGGCATTCTCAATTCTAATTTTAGACTATTTTTATTATAATAAATATTGTCTTCAAATCTACTAACGCAGAAACTCCAAATTATTGAATATTCCTCTGTATTGTAAACTAACTTCTAATCTTCTTACAAATTATATGTATTTTCTATAACCAAACATTTTACTTTTAACATTAAAATACAAAGAAAATTTTATACCTTGATAAACATAACATGAATGAAATAATTATTACTGTCATAGAAAAAACCTTTTATGAAGCTCCAAATATTATATATTTATTTTTTAGGCTGGCTACACCGGCTCATCTTTCTCACCAATTTATAGATTAAAAATATCTTTACATTAGCAATACCAATACCTTAGTGTTGTGAGAACAACTTTTTATTACTTATCTCCTATTTCTGCGTAAGAAATTCCAGATCTTTGATTTTAATACACATAATAAAAATGAGGCCACTCATTGAGCAGGGTCACAAATGTGTGACCGTAAACATGACTGGTTGTGAATTCGATCCCCACTGGAGGAAATAAAATATTTATGTAAATGTGTATTTTTATTTCTTTGCTCCTCCCAGGGTACCCTGCTGTGTCAGGGATACATCGTGAAATTGATAAAAATAAATAAAAATTCGCCATCCTTAACAATCTATGCTATGAAGCCATTTTTTTATTTATTAGATAATTAGATATCCACCAAATTTGATCTTTCAGACTTATTATTGTCACTCCTTTTAAACGCTATTGCATGTTACTGGTTTTTTTTACATTTAGCCTTAACAAAATTTCAATTATTTCCGTACTTCATATTTTTAAAATTTTTTTGGAAGATATCAGTATTTTTATTTTGAATCGCCGCTCAAATTCATTACACACATTTTCAAGATTCTCGGGATATTAAGCAATTGTACAACAAATATATCCGCTCAATACCGGCCTCATGTTATTTTGGTAAAACTAAAACTATAGATGAAGGTGGTATTGTGGACTACTCAGTGAAACAGCGTAAAATCACTTCGACAATATCGAAGCTGTTGCTTCTATTTCGAAGTAAATACACAGGAAAAGAAAATCTTAGTATGGTAACATATATTTATACAATTCTTTATTTTGCTTATTGCTATTCATAATAATAATACTTTAGTCTCTATCATTGTATAACAAAATGATATCTATATAATACATACTAACAAATATTATATGGACCAAAAGTCTGAAATAAAGAGATTATTATTATTATTATTTTCTTTTGGATACACATTGATCTAAATACTCTGATTAACTATAAAAATCTTGTTACGCACTTATCAAAACAGATATTCACAATAATAAATAAAATAAATACTTACTTTATTTTTATGGATTAATTTATTTTTATATAAAAAAAATATGTTAAAAAGTGTCTTTACAAAATAAATTGAAAAATATCAAAATCTATATTTTTTAAAAGGAATAATCATTAAAAAAATATATATTTTATGTTTTTATCGCAGACATATCTATTGACAAGTAATTCCATCGGCGGTATTCATTAGAATCCAAGGTATGTAATCACTAACTTTCGTGTATACACCTAAAAATTATAATAAAATTTATTTCATTTCTAATTAAAATTAATATTGTTCTTAATATGAAAAGTAGAAAATTTAAAAATACACTAACCCGGATATCTTGAGTCTGCACAACCTATACCCCATGAAACGACACCTAAAAATAAAAAATATATATATTTATACAAACAATTGATATTTATAAGTGCTATTAATAAGATTTTTATAGAAAAAAAATAGTTTTTTAAAATTGTTTAAGGGGCCGTTCAAGTATTACGTAAGCAGTTTTTTTGCAATTATTGACCCCCCCCCTCCCCTATGTCATCAAAAATAAGCATTCCTCTTACCCCCTCCCCCAATGCTTACGTAAGCATTGACATATAATTTTTTTTAAGGTATTTTTTATTGATATTTTATTTGTATCTACATTTTTAAAAGGACATGTTCCGACTGACTGAGGTAAAACGCACGCACATCCGTAACCCCCGATAGTAGAAACGTGAAATTTGGACAGATTTATAATTTTGAATTCTGGAAATCCACTAAGTAGGTAATTTGAAAAATTTTAACCCTACAGGGATAAAATAAAGTTTGTATGGAAAAAATCGAAATCAGCACCGATTTTTATAAAACTTTAAATTCAGACTCTTAAAAATATTTCATTGAACACGTATTTCGTGGTTTTTTTTAATACACCCCCTAAGGGTGCAAATAAGAGGTTGAAATTTGTATGGAAAAATCCTTAACTCACCACAGATTTTTATAAAATTTTAAATTTAGACTCTTGACAATGTGCCATTCCCGCTAAATAGATATAAAAAACTTATATATTATATTATAAAACTAATAGTTATATCGTTTACCATACATACGTCTACCAAATATAGCCATAATATATATGAAAAAATAAATAACTTCTGCTTACGTAATTACTAGCTAGACCCCCCACCCCCCATGTCATCAAAAATAAGCAAACCCAAGACCCCCCCGGCCCCCTACTGTGCTTACGTAATACTTGAACGGCCCCTAAAGCATGATTTTCAGCCACTCAAACTACAGTAGCTTCATGTCACTATAAACTTACCTGCTTGTACATATCTTCCTGTATTTTCAAATACGACTAACGGCCCTCCGCTATCGCCCTAAATAAAATTATTGTGGCTATAGTATGAATGTTTGTAATTTTTTTTAGAAACATATAAATTGTATTTGGGGGCCGAAGTGTTTTGACACTAGGTTCCCTCTACCTACCCTGCTGTATGCGGGATACAGCGTGAAGCTGATTTATTTTTAAATTATTTCAAGTAGAACACACTATTCTTACGACTGTTGAGATATCTTTAATACTTAAACTCGTCAGTCTTAAATAAACTATATAACAAATACTTTAATTTTCACTCTTCGTACCAAATAACAATAAAGACAAAAACTTTAAGCAGCTAAAAATTTCTTAACAATAATAATATTATATTTATTTGTATCCACAGCTAATTTTTTTCTTCACGCTGTATTCCACATACAACAACGTAACAGGGCGGCCGCGCTTCGCTTGGACACCAAAGCGGAGAACTGAAAATTTATTTTCGCGAGTGGGAATCAAATCCACTACCTGTCACAATCACAAGTAGGTGCCTCTGCATCACGCACTATTTTTTTATGTTATCATAGAACAAACTAACATATAACTAAACAAAGAAATTTAAATCACGTATAAACATATGCTACTTACCTGGCAACCATCCTTTCCCTTACTGAAAGCGCACATCATCATCGGCTTCAAATGAGCTGACAACTTCGAATTCATACATTCAGTGTCGCTAAGTATGTTAAGGAGTGCTTTCATGAGATACTTCGAAGACGGCTTATCAACGCCAACGCGACCCCATCCTACTATAGTTCCGACTCTACCGCCAAAATTTTCTCCTGTATTACGCTGATAATTTCAGTTTATTGGAAAAATTGATATAAAAATTAAACAACAATTTCAACATTTTAGCAAATTTGACTGGTGATGTATTGCGTGGAGAATACATTGCAGTGGAGAAGTTTCTGACTGTATAAAAGTTGAGTATAGATTCTTCGAAGGTTGAGGGTTGAGTATAGACCTTCAGGGTAAAAAATTAAATTTCAATTATTTTCATTTTCCTGGCCCAATGTCGCTTACTATCTGTAAGCGACATTAGATGTCTTGATTCTTCTTAAGACGAGAACAGTGTCTACACTAGGTCTATCACTGATATAATGATAATAGGTACTTCTATACTTGCCTGGCGTTGGTAAGCAAACAGGTATAATGATGCTATTGAATTGAACAGGAGAACTCAATCTTGCAATAGCAATATCGTTTTCATCTCGGACAGCTGTTGATGCAAAGTCTTGATGGATGATAGCATTCGAAATAGTTCTTTGTTCTACATTTCGTAAATCATCTAAATTATCAAGACCAAGCAAGGCTATCATTGTTCTGATATCATCCCTGTGAATAATAACTACTTTTAAAAAATATAAATAAATAGTATATATATATGTCGAATTGTTTTATTTTTTATGTATAATTTGTAACATTACAATAACAAAATAAAAAAAGCCATTATTATCCAAAAATTGTAATTGGGAGGAGAAACTTAAAAAACACGAGATCAAATGCGGAGCCTCCTCCTTGATGAAAGTACCTTATAAAGAAAAACTGTTATTGGATTTTCTTTTAATTCTTCATACATCTTCTGTGATATATACTTACACTTGCATAATATAAAATAACCTTGTAAGGTTGTTGTCATTTAACAGGTATCAAAGATATAAAGACGATTAGAGATTTTTATATTTATAAATCTAAAAATCACTAATCTCGCTGCATTTAAAACATATCTCAAGGCTATCAAGATTATAGTAAAGTTCTAAATATTGTTTTAGACGTAAACGTAATAGCACTTAAATGTGTCTAATTTATACAGATTACGCATATTTTTTTAGTAAATTAGTTTATATAAATAAAAATAAGAGAACCATACCATCTAAAACAATGACCAGCGCTGAGCAAATGTCTATCTGTTATGAGGGCAGAACCACAGTGAACACGATTGTCCTTTAAAATAGCTACTGTCCATGGAAACGAGTGGGGCTCTACTCTTCGACCACCGACTATCCTCATTGACACTATATCATCAGATGGCCTGCCACATTCTGATAAATTGATTGAGTGTGATGCAGTCAAATTGTGATGGTTTGATAAAAAAAGTTCTAGTTCCCGAATCTGGTCTTTGAATTTAAATATTAATTTCTTAAAAAACTAAACAAAACTATTTAAGAAAATAGTTTTCCAAAGTAACTGTGATGACTCTAACATGCAGTATTGGCCTAAGATCCCATTGCTTAAATCTCTATATATAATGAAATTTATATTTGAAATTTATATATAATGAAATTTATATTTAAGAATGATACATGAAGGTAGTATAGATTACTCTAGGGTTGCCTAGAAGAATCCTGCCTCGATTACCTTTGATTAAATTTATGGGCTTGCAGCAGACTGAGAGCTGGCAACCATTGTTTTTCCAATTCCTTATGCGATTTTCTTACAAATGATATGAGATTCATATAAAAAACATATGAGTGCAGTTTTCCCTAAAAGTGCAGTATCTTCAATTTCTCTAAATTTCTCCCTAATCTATTCTATTTTCATGAATTATTCTTAAATATAAATTTCATTAAAAAAACAGATGCCTGGACATTTATGCACTGCGATCTCGACCTATAAGTAATTGTAAGCTAACATGTAATAATTTTTAATTTGGTCCCACTTTTAACGTAAGTATTATAAATTTGAAATTTTCAGTTAATTACTATGAAAAAGAAGAAAAAAAGAAGAGAAAGTAAATATTTTCTTTCAGTGTATAATTAACATAACTTCAACTAAATCCCTTAAATAATACTTACGGCAATATGATGCCCAAATAGTCTCAATCTATAAAAAAAATGCATCATTTCAGCATATAACAATGTATAACAAAACATGTTCACAATACAAAACGTTACAGACCTGAGCTAAAACATTGAATAAAATAAATATTTTCCACATATTAGAAAAAAATCCACAATAAATTTATATACTATTCTTGTGAACACTTGGCACTGCACTGTTTCTGCGTCCAAGTACCGATATTTACCTTATTTATGGCTTACGCTTTAAACCATACAAATTGTTCACGCCTATGTCCTCGCAACGAAACAACATACGTTTGTATAACATTTATCAGAGATAAAAAACCAAGAAATTTGATTTCATTATAAGAGTGATGTTTTTGGTAAATCATAAGACACGTTGTGTAAAACTAGAAAAGGAAGGTGAATACATCTTTAGGAACATAAATTGTACCTTAGATGTAGAAGATTTCAATAAAACAACGTGGATAATCAATTTACTTCATGAATAATAATAAATTTTTACTAGTATATGCTCGGTATAGTTTTTTATTTCATGTTAAATAAATGTTACAATAAAATTTTTATAACCCAAAAACTAAATCGTTGTTATACTTGAGAAATTCGAGTTTGAGATGTTAGTCTTAAAAATATTTTGAAATTTAAATCGACTTTGAGCGTTTAATATACCTCCTAATATTTTCATTACAGTATAAACTTATTTATATGCTTGTCAAATAAATATTTATTTCAATGAATATATTAGGGTTTAGATACAAGATAATCCATCTTTGATTTGCTGTCTTATCCAGGGTACGTATTTAGATACGGTTGTATAGACTCCTGAAATGAAATAGACAAAGAAATGATTATTACTATAGAAATATTCCATAATAATATATAAGTATCGCTCGTACCCGGGTAATCTGGCATAGCACAATCTATCCCCCACGAAACAATACCTATAAAACATATTACATTTTTAGATTTTGTTATTATAAATATCACAAAATATGAAATAAATTCTTGTTTAAAAATTACCCATAGTACAAGGAACTTACCAACTTGGTACCACTTTTTATGGTGACTCCTAGAGTGGGTTGAAAATATTGGCCCCCCGCTGTCACCCTATAATTGATTTAAATACGTAATTGTTATGTACCTAAAGTCTTAAACTAAACGCTTTTCCTCTTTCGGGGTGGTCAGAGAGAACGGATCGCCAAACGCTACGGTCTCTACATACTTCTTTCGCCACGTCCACTATCACCAACCTCTTCATACATGCATTCCGGGGGGTCCTCGTGTATTTTACGTGACCTACCTCCAGTATCTTTCATACTGTGTTGTCCATCATAAATCTTTTTTGCCATTTTTTCGTCCCTCATTCGTTCGACGTACTGAAACCAGCACGTTCGTACGAACCAGCACGTTCTTCTTCATACTCATCGTGACATCCTTACTAGTGTCTGCCATTCTGTATATATCTTCATTGAGGATACGATCAGCTAAGCTGACTCCGCATATCGCTTCTCTACGAGATCGCATCTCCACGTAATTTATCTTTCTTTCATTATTCTTCTGTAATTCCCCGCATTTCACCGCCGTATAACAGCGTCGATACCAATACTGCATTATGTACGGCTAAACGTGCAGCTGTGCTGACGTTTCGCCGTCTCATCAATGCAGCTACGGCTCTACTACGCTACGCTGTTAGCGGCAGAAATACGCCTCTCCACAACCATTCCGTATCGTCCATCTCTACTGAACATAATTCCCAAATATACCACGTCATTCACTTGTTCTAATATCTTGCCATTTACACTAATCTTGCATTCATTGAATCTTTTCTTCATCTCTTTTAGAAACTAGAACCTTTGTCTTATGTACTTAAATAGGTACATTAAATCAAATAAATAAATCTAATGTATTGTGTAAATCAACTTCACGCTGTATTCCGCACACAGCAGGGTAGGCAGAGAGAACCTAGTGTTAAAACACTCCGTTTTCCACTTTCCGCCGAATTCTGCACTGTGTGTTGATTGACAAAACTCAACCCCACTTTGCCTTGAACACCAGAGAGCAGAAATGGAAATTTAAATTAGATATTTCATTTCCTTGACTGTGGATCAAACCTACAACCAGTCATGCTTACAGTCATATTTCTGTACCTGCGCCACGACTGGCCTCCCTGCACTACGACTGACCTCGTGTAAAAGTTACCTGGCAAGCATCCTTTCCTAAGCTATATGCACACATCATGGTATCTGGTACTAGGTTATCCTTATATATAGACGATCTCCCACATACATCGCTTGGAACAATTTTTACTTTTGTTTCCAATAAGTATCGAGAAGAAGTAAGCGCGCCTTGTCTCGTCTTTCCCCAGCCTGCTACTGTTAATAGTATATTTCGAAAATCCATATCTATAAAAAATAAAGCTTCATTTGAAACCCAACTTACATTTGGTTTAAGGTATTTCGTTAAAGAATTTTAATTTACCTTCACTTGGCAAGCAAATAGGTCGAACTTTATTAGAAAATACAATTTTTTTTTCTAAAGTCAGCACAGCTATGTCATTGATGTCTCTGACGGCATTCGATGTGAATTTTGGATGTTTTACTCCGTTGGATAGGTAAAAAATACTTTGTTTAGGATCAAGACGATCGTGCATCCCGATGTAAACTGATAGATCTTTATAATGAACTCTGAAGTAATAATAACAAAAATAAATATTAATAACTTCATTGAGATTCAATTGGCATACCTATACAGTATACTAGAATAAACACTTTAGTTTCGAGAATGAATCCAACTTAGGCAAAAATGTTGTTAATATAAATGTTTCCCCACTTTAATTGTAAAGAGTACAGCGTTAGGTTTCGCTACTTAGTCTTTAATTTGAACGGGTGGCAAAAAATAGAGGAACTTTTCATTTGAAAAAAGCTACTGTTGAGTTTCTTGCCGGTTCTTCTCAGCAGAACTGCCTCCCAAACTGGTGGTACCTTTTTTATATGTTTATTTGACAAAAGTTCTTACAATAGTCAATAAAGAATATTTAGAATTTGAATTTGGGTTCTCTACCCTCCATACAATATATGGGGTCTCTACTCTCCACACAATATATGGATGTATAATTATTTAAAGGTATTCCAATCTAGTTAATTAGTAAATTGCTGTACAAACAATACCTATACCTACCTAAAAATACATTTTGCAGCAAAAAAAATATTGACGTTTTTTTGTTATTATACCTACTTATGTACCCATATATAAAAAAAACCTATATAAATAGAAACTAATAGCAAAGACGAACCCAAAAGTGATACAATGTCCAGCAGTTAGTATGTGTTTGTCGGTGACAATGGCTCCTCCGCAGTGTAGCTTGGACCCCACCATCAGTGCCACTAACCACGGGTACTGGTGAGGTTGAACTGTACTACCACCGACTATACGGCGATTTTTTCCAGCGATTCCACATTCTTATTTAAAAAAAAAAACAAATATTCACATAACTGTACATTCATACACCTATTTTATTATGTAAATAATGTATGCATGTATATAGTATAGTAGTCAAAAAAAATCAAATCAGGTTCACGCTGTATCCCGCACTCTGCAGGGTAGGCAAAGGCTAGACTTCCTTAAATAAGTATCCATAATTATTTTAAAGCGAATTATATAAAAATATAAAATGTTCTTATTCCAAAAAAATATTTAAAAAAATATATAATGAAATACTTGTGTATAATCTTACCGCAAGTATTATTAAGTTTAATAGCTTGAACCTTTAAAACAAAAAAAGCAGAATATCATTTGCGATGGCGACGTACCTATAATCCTATATTATTACTTAAAATGGCATAAAACTTACAAAATGTGCCGTCAAACAGACTAAAATGTATATTCGTTTCATTTTATAGTTGTACATAATATCACGTTTTGGCATAAGAGGAAAAACATGGTGATCAACATCGTCAGAATGATTTTGATAGCAACAGTCGTGAATTTTTAATTAAATTTGAATGGATATCCAATATCGACGCACTCGTGCATTTGTGTAAAACGAATTCACTTTGCGATAAATTTTACATGTTTTGCTTGATGAGAACATTTTAATTAATTCTTAGTTTGAATTTTTTTCTTTGTAATAATAAAGTGTTTAAATGAACTTCTCGAAAAAATATATAAAAAAAGATGAAATCCAACGATCAATTAGCATACAACAACGGGTTCATGTCCATATTGCTTAATGTATTTGGAAAAAACAATGCGATGAAGACACCAAACATATACAAAAGGAGCCAAATAAGGGAAAAAAATTAGTTACTCGACAGACAGTGGACACAAGTGTCTAAAAATGTCTCCTAATTCAGTGATAGAAACTCAAAGTGTCAAGAGTGATAGAAATGGATCTTTAACAATTGAGGAAAAAAATATTATAATCACAAAACACATAGGCACAGATTATTCTTATCGACATGAAATAGTATGGAAAAATGCAATTGGATTTTTAATTTTACACATATTGGCTGTTTGGGGACTGTTCATATTCTTCACTGGAGGCATTAATTTAAAAACATATTTATTGAGTAAGTGTCAATGTCATGAAAATGTTTACGTTGGTTATTTCGGTGTTAAAGCTGAAAGTTCTTTATTTATTTATTTTTTTTAAATAAATAAATAAAATAAATCAGCTTTGCGCTGTGTATATGCTATTACAGCAGGGAGTCTACTTTTAAGACACTCCGATCCCCGCTTCGATCTCCACCGAGACATTGCGTGGTGCCAGACTGAACAAATGAAAATATTCATATACAATAATTCATTCCCCCGACGGCGGATCGAATCCAAAGCCGTCGCGTTATAGTCAGGTCCTTATGCCTCTGCGCCACGAGGACCTCACGGCCTTTTCAGCTAAAATATAATTTTATATGTTTCCGTATGTATGTGATAAAAAAAAATATATATAAATTATTTCGATTTTCTAAATTTCAATCAACTTGACATGTAAGGCGAAACTTTAACGAATAAAATTTCGTTAAATTTTGCATTACCTTACTTTTTAAGTATGTAAATTTACATATTATAACCGAAATATTTAGACGTGTAAATACCAACGTGAACAATTTATTTAATATTGTAACAAAAATAGTCATCAGTATCGATTAACATTTTATTATTTATAAATTCAGCATGACGCAGCTTTCATGTGACGTTATTAATTTATACAATCAATTCTAAATTCAAAAATAATATGTTTTTTACCTTTATATTTAACTTCTTACAGCGGCATTTCTGATGGTATGTAGTTCAGAAGGTGTCACGATTGGGGCCCACAGGCTGTTTGCACATAGATCCTTTAAAGCGACTCCATTATTAAAAGCCGTTCTTCTATTTTTCTTCACTATGGCTGGACAGGTATATTTACTTCAATTTTTTGATATCAATATCAATAGATAATGTTTATTATTTTTTGACTTATATTCATTTTCTTATAAATCCATTATATAAATACATATTTATTATAAAAAACCACTATATTCTTAGTAAATTAAAAAAATGTTTCTACTAAAATTATACAAATAAAAAAATTATTGAAGACATGCTTAGATAACACAGGTCAACACGATTTTTGAGTCTGAGTTCTGTACCTCTGATTCTGATTACTTATGCCAAACTAAAGAAAGAAAAAATATTTTTATCTAATAAAGTTTGCTTTTGTAGATACCAGAACGAAATTTCAACATTTATGGAAAAGGTCTATTTTTCAATCTCAATCATATTTAAAATTAAAACAAGTTATGAATTATATATTTTAATTAATTTTTATTATAAAAGACAGCACAAATAAACATGAAAATACAAAAAAATTATACAAAAAAGCTTTAAAAATGAATACTTTTAGTCTTTCTAATATAATCGTCAGAACTTTCTCGTATGAGCACCCAAATGTAGTCACCCATCATGTTCTCATTATATTGTCCTTGATATCTTTGTTCAAAGCTCATTATATCCTGGTGGAAGCGTTCCCCTTGCTCTTCTGAATATTCACCCAAGTTATCTTTGAATGTATCTAAGTGCGCATGTAGCATGTGCACTTTGAGTGACATTCTGCAACCCATGACTTTAAAGCTGTCAAGCATATTAGAAATAAGGAAGCCATGAATGACTGCTTTAAGGCTGAGCCACGCTTGTTTTTCATGCGTACTCAGGAGCTGAAGAAAATGTTCACTCGCCATTATTTTCTTTATTTGTGGACCGACGAAAATACCAGCTTTAATTTTAGCCTCTGACAGTTTTGGGAAAAATGATTTTAAATATTGAAAGGCTTCGGAGTCTTGACGAAGAGCCTTTACGAATTGCTTCATGAGTCCTAATTTTATGTGCAGTGGAGGCATTAAAATACGATCAGGCTCTACAATTGGTTTATTTTTTACATTATGTTGTCCGATTTGAAACTCGCACCGTTGAGGCCATGAATGCTGCTGGTAGTGAAGTGTATCGGCTCTACTGTCCCATAAGCAAAGGTAACACGGATATTTAGTGTATCCCCCTTGCATTCCCACCAGAAAACCAACCATTTTGAAATCCCCTATTACGGGCCAGGCATACTGCTCATATTTTAAAACTTGAAGAACCAAATACGTTATTCCTTTAGAAAGCCCACGCGCATACTGCCATGACCAGTTTGACTCTGTTACCTCCCACTTCACACCCACAGTCCCCCTCACCCGTCCCTCACCCCCCCTCTCTTGGATCATAAATGGAACGGCTTTTAAAAAAATGTGTAAAACCACCGTATATTTAGTTTTCATTATATTAAGTACAAAAGCAAACTTTATTTATTATAATGGAGTTCCTGTTTACTTTTCGATTTATATAATCAGAAAATAATCACTAAATAACAGACTCGAAAAAAAATTTTTTTTTTGTTGACTTGTGTAATTTATGCTTATGTGTATATGATATGTTCCAAAATTTTAAACAACAAAATATGTAATTTTTTTTAATTAAAATATATTAACGTTTATTATTATAGGCTGGCATGATGATAATAAATGACCTATATGCACTTAAAATCTAAATTTTTCCATAGAATATCAAAAACGCCTCATATTTGACCTCCATTCGTGCATGTCTTCAATTAATAAGACAATTTACTATTTTTTTTTTTGTAGAATTCTGCCTATATTTGGTGTCGGGATCATCGCCTTCATCATCGCTACTCCGATACAGACGCAGACCCTCACAACTCCAAACGAGGATTTTTCTTCAGCCACGTCGGATGGTTGATGTATAAAAAACATCCATATGTGAAAAGTTTGGGAAAACGTATTGATATGAGTGACTTAGAAGCTGATTGGATGGTCATGTTCCAAAAAAAGTAAGAATTAAATAAAAAAAATATGACTTTTTTTAGAAAACAGTTCTCTTTTTAAGCTATATTCTAAAGACATTGCGTGTTGAGCAGCAACTCGTTTCCACAGTGAAGAAATGAAAATATGAAATATTTCATTTCCTTGAGTTAATATCGAACCCACGACCTGTTGCGTTTGCAGTCGCACCCTTGTGCCCCTGTGCCACAAGTGGCCTCAATTAAACTGCAAGATTTCTTAATTTGTTTTGTAATAAATCGTTTTTTATACAGTTAAACGTAAAGAAAATTTCCCAAAATTACTTTATGAATGAAAAAAGAGAAAAAAATGCAAATCCTTAAAAAAATCAATTCTTCTCTTCCAATCTCCCAATCCAAATTGGGAATATATTACTATTTTATTAAAACGAAGTTGCAATCGACATGTTATTAAAAATATTTTAAATACTATATAATCTGAACCGTGTTGAGTTCTATCTTTTTTTACAATAAATACCTTATTTCAGATATTATTACTATTTATATATAATATCAGCTATAATCATCCCTGTGTTTATACCATATTACTGTTTTGGAGAATCATTTAAGAACTCCTTGCTGGTTTGCTACTTCGCACGTTATTTAACACAACTAAACGGAACCTGGCTCGTGAACAGTGCAGCCCACCTTTACGGAACTAGGCCTTATGACAAGTAAGAAATACGCTATATTTTTTAATCATTTATATTTTACTTTGAATAATGTATAGTATAAGATAGCCTTTAATATCTATTATTATGGTAATGGTTCTTTTACAGTTTTTAGAACTTTATTGCTTAATATTTCGACTAAATTATTAACGAGTATAAACGTAACCTTAATTATGATATTGATATTATATTTAAAAAAATCTATTTCTTTATTGTCAATTTCAAATAATTTTAATAATTATTTTAATACATAAGTATATTATTTTTAGGAAATTACAGCCTGTGGAGTCATGGTTTGTGTCATTTATAAGTTTGGGTGAGGGATGGCATAATTACCACCATACCTTCCCATGGGACTACAAAGCTGCGGAATTGTCTATGCATTTCAATTCATCAGCAACTTTTATTAGATGGTTTGAAAAGCTTGGTTTAGCATATGATTTGAAGTCGGCCTCCTCTAAAATGGTATATGTCTATAGAATTGATTTATTATTTCAATATTATAAGGAAAGTTTGTTAATTACATATTAAATTATTAATTTCATAGGTGGAAAATCGCGTTTTAAAATCTGGAGATGGAACCCACTACGCCCTTGGTAATGATCAGAGCAGAAAAGCTGTCACTGCTTTTGGCATATTGCATCCACTGAATCCCTCATATAATGTTGTGTACGATGCACCTGAAGCTACTTTAGAAGACAAGGGTTTACCTCTAAACCACGAAAATGATGTGATTAATGTGAACGTGTTGAAAAGACGATCTGCCACAGGATAGTTATTTTTTATTGTATAATTAATTTAATATTAATACCTTATAAGCTTTTGTACATTTTTAACTTAATAATTAATAGAAATAAATAAAAACAGTTTTATATGTGATATATATTTTTTTCATTTATAAAATTCAATAATTTACATAGTTAAAAATTTCAAAGTTAATGACCTGAAACAGAATAAATATTTGATTTTGTAATAATATTTGCTTGTAAAATCTTGCATCATCTCTTCAAAAACATTGACAGTCTTGTTGAATGTTCTCATGGATCCAAATCATATTGTCAACGATTTTAGTGAATAATGGACATACTTTATCTTCACAAGATGCAAAAGTGACGACGCCTAGTAGTCTAAATGGTGAATTGGCTGACCATCGAGTCATTATAGGACTTCCAATATCCTCCTTAAAACGAAATATTTTTAAAATGTGGAATTTGAAATGTATTCCTTTAATGTTAAAGAAAATCTATAATCTTTGCCTAAATTAAAAAAAAAAACAATAAAAAAATTTTAATCCTAGACTTGATTGCATATGAGTAGATTGTGATTCAATAATATGCTAGAGAGCTGTGACTTTAAATACCACACATTAAAACTTTATATCACAGTTCTTGTTAGCTTTATGTTTAGCATATAAATCTATTTTTTTTGTCAGCTTCGTAAGCCCCTAACCCAGTGGTTCCCAACCAGTGGTCCGCAGAAGCCTAAATGTGGTCCGCGAACGATTTTAATTTTATGATTGGGGATGGTGACACGAAGATTCTGTTTAATTATCACAGTTAATTTTTATTATACCTACATGCTTAGTGGTCCCTGCTACCAATTATGATATAAAAGTGGTCCTTGGTCAAGAAAAGGTTGGGAACCCCTGCCCTAACCTAACCAGTTAAGATAATCCGTTCTTTACTTGTCTATCAGAGCGGAGTAAAGAAAATAATGCACTTCCCCGAGTGGTAATCGACTGTCCCATTTTGGCACTATGAACTAAATTTTGGTTTCCATTTTTAAAATTTATTGGAATACCATTTTAGATAAGTTTTGTTTGAACTCTACATTTATTTCTGCTTATCACCTCGCACAAGATGCTTCTAGCACCCACCGGTCCAAGGCAACCTTTATCAGCAAGTGAGATCTCAGGAGGATAAACGGAAGTTCTGGAACAAATTCGTGAACCTAGCGCTGGTAGCGTTATTACTTGACTCAAACAATATTCCGTTTTATTTCTCGTCCATGTTGTAGTCCATACCAATTGGTCTATTTCTCCGCTATCTGTACGTTTATAATAATAACATGAATATAGTGTTGTATCATGAGGAAGAAGCATATTAGGTTAATTGATGATTTATTCTGTGATTTATTTTATGAAATCTTAAAGGTAGAGTGTAAAATTACGACAATAATAACCGACAAGGCTATATTATTTTTATTCCATAGCAAAGAAATATTTTTTAAACGCTTTAAATGGGTTTTCCACTTACCATATACTGGCATACAGATGGGTGATATATATTTGCTAAACATCACGTTATTTCGCAATCTTAGTAATGCCAAATCATTAAATTTCCGACTAGAAAAATATCCTGGATGAATTAAAATCGCTTCTACACTAGAGTTCAACGCATGATCACCTTTGCACAGCTCTAGTGCACCTAAGGTCACCTTTATATCCTTTGTTGATTTTCTATGAAACAAAATAAGATTACACATTACACATACAGTAATACATAGTGTTGTACCTATTCCGGTTTTGTACTCAGGGAATAAAAATACATTTATATTTTTTTTTTATGTTTTTTTAAGTCGGGCAATGGTTTACAAAATCAAAATTCTGAAATCTCTATAGATTTGTATTTTTTTTCTTTTTATTGAAATAGTTATGTGTAAATACACATATAGCGGTATATACACCGCTATATGTGTTTGAAAAGGATATGTTATTACTTATTATGATATTATTATGGAAATATATTCCAAATATCAATTTTAATTATTAACCTTAATATTACAATTACCCAATTAAAGGAGTTGCCGCAGTAATCACATGGCGATCAGATATTAATGTTCCTCTTATAGTGTGGTTACCGGTATAAATTGTTGCGAGCCATGACATATCATGAATTACATTACCTTGTGTTATCCCACAACCTGGGAAAAAAAGGAAAAAAGTCAAGTGTTATATTTAGGAGAGTACCCTGTTTAATAGAACGATAGGTACCTATTAACTATAATATAATATAATTATCACAAAATATAAATGATAAAAAATAAACTAACGGCAGAGACAAAGTCTTCTAAACCTCGTATAAAATGTTACCAAATTTGTAGTACTGTCACTAGCAACCTGCAACATTCAAAATTAATCATAGAAGAAGTAAATTAGTGTACATCCATATCTTTATAAGTAAAAATCTATTATACTTACAATGTGCACACCATAAAATAAAATAAATATATAAAGCACACGCATTTTACCAAGTGGGAAAAGGAAATATCCACAAAATGTGTTTAGGTAAAAGTTTTTAAACCTTCATTCAAGAGAAAAAAATCATTAAAATGCGGGCTCTTTATTTAGTTAATCTCAATGAAGCTACAAAATGGATATTTGTTACGACATATCACATGAATTGTTATTTTAAATATACGGGTGAAGAAAACTAATTAGAATATAATAGTAATAGATAATTTAGTTCGAACAGAACCAGCCGTGACGTGTTTGGGCCTTGATCCAGTCTAAGTATTTTGTAACTCTCGTATAAACGCCTGGGTAACCTTTCCTTCCACAACCAATGCCCCAGGATACTATTCCTGGAAAATTATTAATATAAATATGTTTAATGAAAAAAGTGTAGTCAACAGAGTAGTTTATTCACGTGGCAATTTAAATGATATGTCATTACCAAGAACTTCATATTGCTTGTCACCTCTTTCAGCGGTGAGTGATCCTCCACTGTCTCCCTATAAATTAATAAAAATATTATTAGAGAAACGATAAAATTTAAGCCTTTCACCAATTTACTAATGAAATACACTAAAATAAATGTTTATGCTACAACGAATAACCAATATAATCTATCTACATATATAAAAGGACTTGTGCTGACTGACTGAGGTAAGACGCACGCACAGCCGTAATCGCTGATGATAGAAACGTGAAATTTGGGCAGATGTTTATTTTCATGTTCTGGACATCCACTAAGAAGAGAATTTGAAAAATTTTAACCCTAAAGGGTTGAAAGTTTGTATGGATTTTTTTTAATCTGTACCGATTTGTATAAAATTTGAAATTCAGACTCTTGAAAATATTTCATTGGACACGTGTTTCATGGTTTTTAAGAATTTACCCCCTAAGGGTACAAATAAGGAGTTGAAAGTTTATATGGAAAAATCTTCAAATTGCCACCGATTTTTATAAAATTTTAAATTCAGACTGTTAAAAATATTTTATTGAACACGTGTTTCGTGGTTTTTTTAGAATTCACTCCTAATAAGCGGGCGAAGCCGCGCGCGCCCTCTAGTATATTATAATGTTTACCTGACAGGTATCCCTCTTTCCTTCTTCTGGATACCCAGCACAGAGCATACCATCAGTAATCATTGACGGTTCATATTTAGTGTTCCTACACTTTTCGTTGCTTAGTACAGGAAGTTCCACGTCGAGTAGTTTACAAGAATGACTCAACTGTTCCCCAACTGACCCCCACCCGGCTGCTATGGCTTTGACTCCAATGTATGAGTTATCTAAAATTTTGTTTAATTATACATTGAATTCGTATTTTTATATATGTTGTAACAACTATAAAAATGATGGATATTTTGGTACATTTCTGTATCATCAGCTTCACGCTGTATCCCGCGCACAGCAGGGTAAGCTGAGGGAACCTAGTGTTAAGACCCTCCGCTCCCCACTTTCCGCCGAGTTCTGGAGGCATTTCGTATTGAGTGGCGGAACTCGACGTCGCGCTTTGCCTCGACACCAGAGCGAAGAAATGAAAATATAAATGTAAATAAATATTTCATTTCCTCGCGAGGGGATCGAACCCACAACCAGTCGATTTTATAGTCACACTTTGTGCCCCTGCACCACGACTAGCCTCGGGACATTTTTGTATCATCAATAACCTAATTAAATCGTTGTTCTGTAAACAAGTTAAGTGAGTTATGAACTATACTATAAAACAATAAGAGATAATTTCTTAAAAAAAAATTGTAAAAAAAAATATTTTTAAGAGGTTGTGAATTTTGGTATTTACTTACCATCATCCCGCGGCAGGCAAACCGGCTTGATCGTATCCGATATATTGACCCTGTCATTTAATTTAAGTATGGCTATGTCATCTCTGAATGTTAAGTAGGTAAAGTTGTGGGCGACCACGTCGACCACGTAACGGACAACGGGTTTTTGGGTCTTGTTGCATCTATCATGATCTCCCAACGTCACTTTCATCATGAACCACATTAATCTACGAAAAAAAATATTATTTTGTTTTTTTTTTCTTTTTGCATTAACTTTGGATTTATGTTTATTTTTATTCTTTTAAAAAAAATACAGTAAACATAGCGTTTTTAAGTCTTATACATTTAGTATTTTGAAAGTGAAATAGTTCACCATCATCTCACTAAAGTGACCTGAGTGCAGAAACGACAGTGTCTCCCCAGATACTCAAGGCAGATCACGTAAAAACATGAGCATTAGAAAACCCCCCGGAAAATATGTATGAAGAGGTTGATGATGATAGAAGAGGCGAAAGAGATATGCGTAGACCGTAACATTCGGCGCCCCGTTCTCTGGCTATCACCCAGCTAGGAATGAAACTATAAAAAGAAAAAACGGAGTCGATTCAATCTTGTATTAATTTCATATAAGCACGTCACTGAATTTAGTAAAATGTGTTGTTTCCTAGTATTTTTTTTATGGGGGGAACTTCGCGAATAGCTGAACTAGCGTTTTAAAATCTAGATCAATTACTTAACTTAACTTACAATAAGACGTCAACATACCCTTTGACACAATGAGCCGCAGTCAGTATATGTCTATCATTGATAAGCACTCCGGCACAATAGAATTTTTGGAAATAAGTAAGTCTCGCCACCCATGGGAACTCGTTCACTGCTGTCTCTTCACCACCAATGATACGGGTTGCTTCGTTACGCTCTCCACAACCTTGTAAAAATAGAGAGGGAACCTAGTGTTAATACACTCCGTTCTCATTAAGACACTTTCGTTCACCACTTTCTGCTGAATTCTGGAGATATTGCATGTTGAGTAGCGAAACTCTACGCAGCTCTCTGCTTTGTAACCAGACCGAGGAAAAGAAAATATTAAGTATTTCATCTCCAAGAATCGACCCCACAACCAGTCGCATTCACGGTCGCACGCTTATGCCACGACTGGACTCACCTATTTTTTGTCTATTTAATATTCATTTATACATAATATATGATTAGACTATCAAAATATAAGTAGCAGCTAACAGAAAATAAAATTAATAAATTAAGTTATAATTATTACTTTTACTTAATTTTGTAAAGTAACAACAGGTTCTTTAAAAGACCGGACCAGCGCGAGTCGGGCTCGCACACCGAAGGTACCTTACAAAAATTGTAGGACTCGAGCTTTTTCTGAAATTCTAGCTTAGCTTAGAGCCCTTTTATCTGATTCATCACTTGAACTAGCGGCTTTAATAGCAAATTTAGCGCCCCTTTAATTATTTTTTAGGATTTAACCACAAATGTATAGTTTTCAGATTTTTTCCCTGTTAGAGGCCAAATTTTATAATTCTAGGTCAACCGGAAGTACCCTATTAATTGTTATTCCCTTTCGTAGCGTCGAAATACGCGTTATTCGCGATATAAACTATGTCATTTTTAATGTAGAAGCACTATTTTTCAGAAATCAAGAGACTGTAGATTTGAGTATATGGTTTGATTTTCTACTTGATAACTCCAAGCGTTCTTGAGATAAATGACAGACCAACAGACAGACGGACGGACAACAAAGTGATTTCATAAAGATTTCTTTTTTCCTTAAAACGTACGGAACTCAAAAATAAGGGAAAACTAATATATTTATTATATTTTAATATCTTTATAGTATAAACTATATAACTTTATTAAAGTCGTAATAAAATATTTTAAATGTTACTTTTACTTGTTTTTTTAATTCCATATATTCCGTCAGCAATATGCGTTGCGTAACTAATACTCAATACGATAGCGCAATATTTCACACAAATACCAAAGTATTATTAAAATAAAAAAGTAACAATGATTAATATTCAAATAAGATCATAAAAAATATATAGAAGCCAGCAGTGGTACAGGGATACAAAGTGTGACGGAAAACGCGACAGGTTGTGGGTTCGATTCCCACTCAAATATTTAATATTCTCATTCTCTTCGCGCTGGTGTCGAGGCAAAGCTCGGCGTTGTAGAATTCGGTGCACAATAGGGAACGAAGAGTCTTAACACTAGGTTCCCTCTGCCTACCCTACTGTGCGGGAGATACAGCGTGACGCAAAAAAAACACTGAATTCAATTTATTATAATTAAAAAAAAAATACTTACGACAGTTGCATTTGTTATTTGTTTCCATAATTGGTTCCGTCAGATCTTCGGGGGTTGAATTTATTGAAATTTCTTCTGTAGAGTTAATAACTATTGCTTCTGTGTAATTAGAGCTGATTTCTTCTGAGAATGTGGCATTTTCAGCCGTAACCTTTATTGTGAAATTATTTTTTTTTTATCAATTTATCTTAAATAATGATAAAAAAATATATGTTTTTTCATTAATTTTAAATATGGAAGCATGTAAATTATTTTGTTGCTTATTGAACTATACACAATATACCTGGATTCTTATTCAATAGAATGCTCATATTTCTTTTTTTTAATTCACGTGGTACTTTGTATGTAGGTGGAGAGGCAGAAGGAACCTAGTGTTAAAACACTAAATTCCTTAGAAATCACTACATCATCATCATAAATTTCCCAAATTTTAAGGCATTACATATTAGGTGCCGAAACTCAATACCTCGCTTTGGGTTATTACAACAACGATAAAATGAAAGTAGCTAATTACTCCGAGTGGAAATTGAACCCACAACTGTCACATACACAACCAGAGAATGTGCCACTGCACCATGTTCGCTCGAGTTATTATTGTAATATATGTACACCATAAACAGAGGCGAGTCGTGGCGCAGCGGCACGAAGTGTGACTGTAAAACCGACTGGTAGTGGGTTCGATCCCCACTCGAGGACATGAAATATTTACTTAAATTTATATTTCCATTTGTTCGCTCTGGTGTCGAGGCTAAGCGCGGCGTTGAGTTCTGCCACTCAACACGCAATGCCTCCAGAATTCGGCAAGAAAGTGGGGAACAGAGTGTCTTAACACTAGGTTCCCTGCTGTGTGCGGGATACAGCGTGAAGCTGATTTATATTTAGAATAAATAGATTGGTTAACAATATTGATAAAATACTTACAATCACCAGTGCAAATCCATAAGACACAAAAATAATATACAAAACACGTACAAAACAAGACATTTCTTTAGTTTTCATATTATTACAATAATTTATTATAACAAAAGATATTAAAATATTTACAATATAATTCGTAAATCTGATACTCGAGTTGTCTCTTAGACAAAATGCAAGCAAATACGAAGAGGCTGCAACAGGAATGGGTGCATTGCTCCCACGGCATCTATGCGGTTTAACCCGCTTCTATTATTAGTATGGAAACTAGCTTTTTGACCTGAGGTCCTTTTAATATTTGTAAAATGAATTTTAAAAAAGCAATTAAGTTATAATTATATGAAACATAACACAAGAGGCGTGTGATTGTAAACGCGACGGTTGTGGATTCGATTCCCGCTCGGAATAATGATATATTTAATATTGTCATTTCCTCGCTCTGGTAACGAGCTAAAACGCGGCCATTCAGTTCTACCACTCCTCATGCAAATACCTTAAAAAAACGGCGGAAATGGTGAATGGAGTGTCTTAACACTAGGTTTCAAGGTTCCCCCTACCTAAACTGCGTTGTGTGGGATACAACGTGAAGCTAAAAAAATTTTTTTCAATTATTTCTCATTGCCATATTTTTTATCATGTTATAGCTTTATAAATATTTTGGAGTACTACCATCTTTATGGAAGGAGAACACTTTCTTCCTGACCATGAAATTTTTTAAATTATTTTCTTTTTTCATGTCAAAGATTATCTATTTACGTTTAAAATGTATAAATAAAACCAAATTGAATAGTTTTTCTTCTTTATTATAATAAGTAAAAGTACATATCTAATCTAAAATTACATATATAGCGAGGTGTAAAATAATATATAATTAATAAACTTAAGTCTAATAATCACAATAGCAGGCATCTTGTGTGTTATCTTTTATCCAATCAAGATATTTTGTCACTCTGGTATAAACTCCTGGATAACCAATCCTGGCACATCCATAGCCCCATGATACAATACCTAAAAATATTACTATAAGTCAGGTAAATTAGATAAAAAATAAATAATATTTTGTATAAAATATTTCTTACATTTACGATGGGTGTAACGAGTAATTTTTCAAAATAAAATATTTTTTATCAGCACTCCCGCACTCAACACGGTTGGCAGGGAGAACTTAGTGTTAAAATACTCCGTTCCCCACTTTCAACTCGGCGGAACTCAACACCGCGCTTTGCTTCATCACCAGAGCGAAGAAATGAAAATATAACTTCAGTCCTCAAGTACGATCGAACCCCCAACCAGCCACGTTTACAGTCACACTATGCGCCCCTGAAACACGACTGTCCTCTAATATCTATAATAATAATATTAAGATAATATTTAGCATAAAAATGAAGTAAAGTTGAGGCCAGTCGTGGGGCAGAGACACAAAGTGTGACTGTAAAACCGATTGGTTGTGGGTTCAAACCCCACACGAGGAGATGAAATATTTACTTAAATTTATATATGCGGCGTTAAGTTCTGCCACTCAACACGCAACACGCCTACAGAATTCGGCAGAAAGTGGGGAACTGAGTGTATTAACACTAGGTTCCCTCTGTCTACCCTGCTGTGTGCGGGATACAGCGTGAAGCTGATGATAATAAAGTAAAGTGGTCGCTACGTACCAATCAAGTCATAAGCGTGATCTTTGTTTTCAATTACTAACGGTCCTCCACTGTCACCCTGAAATATAACAATAAAAAATGATGAAACGTGCCAACCAAGCACTAGAAAAAATTAACAGCATTAAGGCGCAGTTTGAAAGAAGAATTCCCTGCTAGTTGAGAATAGAAATAAAAAAATATACTCTTTATTTTAATGATCGTCGTCCTTAAAGAAATTTTAAACTAAATTATAAATATATTAATGACTCTATATTGTATACAAACAAAAATCTTTTAATTAAAATTGAAATCCCCGGCCTGATAAAAATATATATATTTAAATTGGTAATAAATATATTTTATTATAATATTAATACAGTTCACCACTGGTTCATTCTTTAAGAAATGTGGACAACGAAATGGCTCAACATAAATTATCTCTGCTTAATTCACAAAGTGAATAAGTATATGAATGAGTAAAAAGCGTGCCTTCACTTACAAAATAAGAGGCCAGTCGTGGCGCAGCGAAACAAAGTATGACTGTATAACTGACTGGTTGTGGGTTCGATTCCCACTCGAGGACATGAAATATTTACTTAAATTTATATTTCCATTTCTTCGCTCTGGTGTCGAAGCAAAGCGCGGCGTTGAGTTCTGCCACTCAATACGCAATGCCTCCAGAATTCGGCAGAAAGTGGGGAACGGACTGTCTTAACACTAGGTTCCCTCTGCCTACCCTGTTGTGTGCGGGATACAGCGTGAAGCTGATAAAAAACAAAACTTACAAAATATAATGAATACATACATAAACAAAGCGAAAATTGTGCAAAAAGAGCCTTATATTAGATTAATTAAAAATAAACGCACCGTACACGCGTCTTTATGGGCTGTGGCGGGGTATCCAGCACACATCATGACGTCTTTGATCTTAGTTTTATTATATTTAGTGTTTTTACACTCCTCATTACTGAGCACTGGAAGCTGAGCTTCCATTAATGTGCAGGACCATTTTCCCGTTTCTGCTACTGCTCCCCATCCCGCCACCGTTACCGTTGATCCCGTGTAGAGATTGAGAGCTACGAATTTTTTAAATTACTTAATTATCACTAATTTAAATAGAATACTGAATATATTTAAAAACCTTTATCTTATATAATATATCTATAAAATCTAACAGCTATAATAAATTCACAAGTATTCTTTAACATTTCATAATTTTTATCTAAGGGAACGCGAATTCAAATTTCGGTCGAATTAAATTTATCAAAAAACGATTGCGTTATTTTTAATAAACAAAATTATATAAACTTTTAAGGAAATCCCCATATTAAGGAAAAGGTATCTTTCTCTGAAATAACATGCAATTTAGAAACATCGAAACACGTACTAATTATCCCCAATTTTGTATTAAAATTTTATGAGACAGACATTCAAATGAAACATAAAATTTTATCTTATTAAATGTTCCTACTATAGTACTACCTCAATGGAAATGTTTTTTAATTAATAATAAAATTTTAAAGCAAAAGAGTATATAGTAGGTATAATTTATTAATTATCTTAGTATTTAGGCCGGTCGTGGCGCAGCGGCACGAGGTGTGATTGTAAAACCGACTTTTTTTTATTAGCTTCACACTGTAACCCGCACTCAGCAGGGTAGGCAGAGGGACCTCGACACCAGAGCGAAGAAATGGAAATATAAATTTAAGTAAATATTTCATCTCCTCGATTGGGAATCGAACCCACAACCAGTCGGTTTTACAGTCACACTTTGTGCAACTGCGCCAAGACTGGCCTCTCTTTTTTACTTTATTAGAATGAAATATACTTAACCCTTTTTGATCTAATAAAATCTTCCCAATGTCATTTAGTTACAACAAAAAGCAAAGGGTATCATAATATTTTTACGATTCGCAATAAAGTTGCGATTCGTAATTTTATGCCCAATAAATTCTAAAAGACATATTTATGACATAAATTCCTAATTTAGTAAAATTTGATATAATTTTAAATGCAATTGTAAGAATATCAGGTATATTAAAATCATTTTAAATTTTAGGGTTCTTTACAAAATGTTAAAAACGATTCGTTTTAGAAACGAAAACGCATCCTTATAGGATCACTTTATTGTTTGTCTGTCTAGACTAGACCATTTATTTTAAGTCTATTGTCTCTTAAAGCACAAAAAATTAAACTTTTAAATCAACGCAATGAAAAGTTTTAGTTGATTTTTGTATAAAATTCGTCGCGTAATCAAAACCTATATTTTTTAATTATATAAATACAATATAATTTTTTTATTGTATTGTATTTGGCAATAATCCGAAAAGTGAAAATTATTAGGTATTTCGTAAAAAAAACTCATAATTATATTTCATTTTAAACAAAATGAGTGCTTACAATCGTCAATCTTAAGTTTTTCAACTTTTTTAGATTCAACTTTTTCAAGCCGACTATCTTGAAATTGGTATGGAACCCTCGATGTGCGAGTCCTACTCGACCTTCGTCGTTTTTTTTAATAACGCATAATATTACGAATGAAAAATAAATGAATAAAAAGATAAACAATTTACGATGTTGCTAATTGAACAATAATTGATTTATGGCCGGCGCAATTAATACTAGCGCATCGAAAGAGCAGAAAATTTAAATTAATCATAAAAAAACTAATTTTTATGTAGTGAAAGAAATGTATTAAGGCCAGTCGTGGTGCCACCTGCACGGTCGATTAAATGAGACAAATCGCGGCGTTAAGTTCCGCCGCCCAACTCCAGAATCCGGCAGAAAATAGGGATCGGAATTGCCTTAATCTGAGCAGAGTGTCTTGACACTGTATCACCAGGTTCCCTCCGCCTACTCTGCTATGTGCGGAATACTGTACAGTTGAATGTAGCTAAAAAAAAAATATAAAACTAGAAGTACTATATAGAAAATTATAGTTATTTAAATTACTTACGATCCTTAGGTAAACAAACCGGTCTAATAGTATAAGAATAGTCCATGGGTTTGTTCAGCTGTAGCAATGATATGTCGTTGCTTAAATCAGTCAATGTGAAGTTATGCACATACATTTTCACTAAATATCGGGTTTCGGGCCTCTGTTGACTGCACCGGTTGTGTTCTCCGAATTTAACGCGAAACAGAAACCACATGAAACTGGAAGAAATATTTGTTTTTAAATATTTTTCATACGGTTTTTTTTTAGGAGTGTAATGACTTCTCCTTGGTAAATTTAATTGCTTTTTTTCAAAATATTTTTCTTACAAGTAACTTTAATATAATCTGAAATCAGTAGATTTGAGGCCAGTCGTGGCGCAGGGGCACAATTCGATCGAGGGGTTCGATCCCCACTCGAGGAGATGAAATATTTACTTAAATTTATATATCCATTTCTTCGCTTTGGTGTCGAGGACAAGCGCGGCGTTGAGTTCTGCCACTCAACACGCAATGCCTTCAGAATTCGGCAGAAAGTGGGGAACAGAGTGCCTTAACACTAGGTTCCCTCTGCCTACCCTGCAGTGTGCGGGATACAGCGTGAATCTGATAAAGTAGGTAGAATCGAAACAACGTATTTATTTCAAACGGTCCCCTTAATAATTCGTTTCCGTTAATAACGCGATGGATGACGTTATATACGATGATTGTAGGTTCAGTATATGCGATCACAACAAAACAAAATTTATTGAAATGTAGTCCACATTTCACAACAAGTTTTGTTTTCTTAGGTTCAGATGGATTCAAACCATGGTAGCGCTGTGGAAGCGTAAGACTGCAAGCGTGATGGTCGTGGGTTCGTTCCCCACTAAGAAATGCGATTTTTTTTAGTCCACGTTCTGTCAACACAAAGAACGGCGCTGAGTTCCGCCACTTAAAACATATAACGGTGGAAAGTATATAGTCCTCTGGCTACCAGTAAACACTCAATTATAAATATTTACCTGTTTTTATAGTGTATAGATTAAAAACACAATTAAAACTATTGCATTAATGTTTCAGCCTTATTTCGTACAAACCAATATATTAAGCTTGAAAAGAAAAATGATAAGGAGTTGCATTCCTTGATAATTTTTGCAATTGATTTATTAGTAAGTAGAAGTATGATTAAAATTATTTTTAAAAGAAGTAACTAAAGTCCACAACCGGATATATTTTTGGATGTAGAGCCTAGAAGTTTGTTCAGATTGGAGAACCGAAGCCGAGCTCAATCAGATTTTTATTAGTAAAAGGCAAAATCGAGTACAACATTTAGATATTAAGATAAACACCCACAACTGATTTAAATTATATTTTTACGTTATAATTAATACTGAAATAACAATATCTCCAGTGCCAAGACAGACTAAGAATCGAATTAAAGATAAACATTAAATCACGAACGTAACGAGTCTTGGAATACTAATTTCTTTATTTCATACAGTTTATCCCAATATTATTTTGAATATTACACGAGATTAGATTAAACTTTGCCGCCTCTTAATTAAATGAAGGCGACGGTCCCAAAAAGTGAAACATTATAAGATAAGCTCATTGGAGAAGATTGTTTATTTATGTTTATTATTCATTCAAACGACCAGGCCAATCGTGGTGCAAGAGCACAAGTATGTAACTGTAAACGCAACTGGTTATGGGTTCGATCCCCGCTCGAGGAAATAAAATATTTATTTAAATTTATATGTTAATTTCTTCGCTGGCGTTGATTTCCGCCACACAACACGCAATGTTTCCGGGATTCGGCAGATAATGTGAAACGGAGTGTCATAACACTACGTTTCCCCTGCCTGCCCTGCAGTGTGCGGGATACAGCGTGAAGCTGATTTATTCAAACGATGTGTGACTAAATATCTTCAAATTGATTTACTCCTGCGATTTTCCTGTTTGCACCAGGTAAAGTCCATTAGCTTATTACGTGTAAACTCTGTAAACTGTAAAATTACATACGGAACGCCATATTGTCAGATTTCATAGAAATATGTGTATTGTATTTAATGGAATTAGCTAAATATATTTTTTTAATTTTATTAATTTTATTTAATTAAATTGTAGAGAACAAAGCAATTCTCATAAAAAAAATATTTTGTGAACAAATAATCTTTTTGAAACTATAATGTAAAATTACAGTCAATTGATACTTATTTAAGTGTGATAATATTTATGGTTAAAAATATATTTCAGTCAACACGAAATATTTTGAGAATTCGAGGCGAAAAGTGAAGAACGGAAATGGATGAATGGATGGAACGAATGGACTAATTGTGTCTTAACACTAAGTTCCCAGGTTCCCTCTACGTACCCTGCCATGTGTGGTATACAACGTGAAGCAAAAAAAAACTTACTCTTTGACACAATGTGCTGCTGAAATAACATATCTATCGTTAATCAAAGAGGCACCACAGCCGAAAGAATTTAAATATATGAGACGAGCTATCCATGGGAAGACGTTTACATCAGTTTCGGAACCGCCCACCACTCGCGGTTCTTCGTTGCGTTCTCCACAACCTAAAAAAAATTAAAAATATATATACTATTTTTAATTTGGATTTAATATTCAATACAAACGGGCTATAATGAAAGAAATTTTCGTTAGGCATAGTCGGTAAAAATCTTAAGAATACGTATCAAAGTACAACAAAAAAAAATATCAATTTTCTATATTTATTAGGTATATACACTCCAGTAACATTTATGATATTTAGCCTTTAAATATTTTTAAAAAATATAAAAGTAAGTATGTAATTGCAATAAT
Source organism: Heliconius himera (assembly GCA_021202915.1). Lineage (NCBI taxonomy): Eukaryota > Metazoa > Arthropoda > Insecta > Lepidoptera > Nymphalidae > Heliconius > Heliconius himera. The sequence goes on along the minus strand of JAJHJA010000511.1, from coordinate 211,826 downwards.
ATTATTACTTGCAAGTATTTTACAATACTTCAGTATATTTAGCTAATTTAGAATAACATATATGGTTTTAAAAAAAATTTTTTGTAATTTTTAAAGTTTTTTTTTTAATAATCTTTATTTAGATAATATATTGAATATTAAAGTATAAAATTGGAAATGTTAATATATTATTACAGTTATTTTATTTATTAAATGTAAAAAATAAGTTTTAAAAACAGTTTTACATTCAATATTTATAATTTTATTTATTACTTCTACTTACTGCAATCTCTACATGGCGGCAATTGGTTGTCTGAATGTTGTCCATAAGAATAATATTCATCACTCACTCTAAGCAAAGTCTGAGAAAAAAAATCGTTTTTAAAATTGCAAATTTACAATTCAAGTGCAAAAAGGTAAATCAGTAAATCAACGTAAAAAAGAACGAAATAATTCGTCACAAAGTTTACAAAATTATTTTTTTTATATATTGACTGATAAATTATTATAAATTATACAGCTATTATAAAAAAAATAACCCTAATATATCGTAATTAAAAAATTACTACTCTCACATTCATTTAAAAATCGAACACGATTACCATAACATAGATAAAAAATATGAATTCAAATTAACTTTGTGATTAATTAAGCAGCTAATAAAAAAAAAAGTTATAAAAAAAAAAACTTACCTTGCTCAACGTGTCACCAGCACCGACGGACACACACAAAATAAAACAACACAAATACATAAACATCATGTTCTACTTCCAATAAAATATTTTATTTATCATTATCTAAAGACATGAGTGATGGAACTTAGTCGATTTTAATACGCTATGTATTCAAGACACCAACTTGTGCCTTCGATTTCGAATCGTTTGTGAATCGGCCATCCCAAAATGTGGCGCGCTACCAAAAACCCATATAAATAACAGCTATAGCACAACCATCTAATCTGCAAGAATGTGCAGTAATTTACGTCTGTTTATAAACAAAATTAATTCAATCTTAATGTTAGTGCGAAAGAAAACTTTTTGAACAACGTTTTAGGCGGCAATAGACGATTGTGTATAGGAACATGTTATTTGGCAATGACCTCGAGGTTCGATGACCTCGCGGACTTCGGAATTAATGCTTAATTTGAATCTCATAGATTCTTCATAGATAAATAATAGATAATGCACTATAATATAATCTACGTCTAAAGTATCGTCGTATGAGTAACTTATGTACTTTAGAAACATTTTGTGTAAGGTATTATTGGATAAACTCATTTTTATTCTTCTAATTCAATGTTTGAGGCCAGTCGTGGCGCAGTGGCACAAAGTGTTACTGTAAAACCGACTGGTTGTGGGTTCAATCCACACTTGAGGAGATAAAATATTTACTTAAATGTATATTTCCATTTCTTCACTCTGGCGTCGAGGCAAAGCACGGCGTTCAGTTCTACCACACAACACGCAATGCCTCCAGAATTCGGCAGAAAGTGGAGAACGGAGTGTCTTAACAGTTGTTGTTCCCTCTGCCTACCCTGCTGAGTGCGGGATACAGCGTGAAGCTGCTAAAAAAATAATTCAATGTTTTGAAAGAGAATTCCAAAATTAAAAAGAAAAGGAAAACCCAATTCAAGCTTTACAAATAATTTATGAAAAAAAATATACAACATTTTTTATTACCTACTTAATCAATATATTATACAATGTATAATATTGTATATTTCACATTATTTTTATGATGCTTATATCTTTCTTTTATTTTTCGTCAGGTGTATCTAGATGATGTCTTTCAGTTGTCAGTCTGTCTTTCAATTGGTCCGGACTAATCTCCAGAACGGTTCAACTGATTTTTATGGGACTTTTACTGACCGATAGAGAGGTTTTTAAAGCAACACAGGCTACTTTTTGTCCCGCGTGTTTGCAGTCTGCACGTTTCTAGATAGAGAGAAATAACTAAATATTTTTTTGGTAAAACAATAGTATAGATAAGTAGTAGTAGTAGACTAGTAGTACAACAGTATAGGTAAGTAGTAACAACATAGATACTTTATATATCTAGTTATTTTTTTTAATTGTATTGAATACTTGAATAATTTATTGCCCCCTTAGGAAATCGAATCCACCACCCCCGCATTTACAGTCATAAGCTGTGCCGCTACTTCGTCACGGTAATAAAAGTATTTATTCATGATTTAATTGATAAATATATTCTTGGCCTTAGGAAGATTTTTTTCATATTACCTATTAACAAATTTGATTTGATTTCAACAAATGATTTTTTATTCTGTTACTATAATAATAATATAGTAATCTATACTATATATATAATCGTTCTTTTCATAATTATTATTTTTAACTTCACTCTTATTATAGCAGGGCAGACAGAGCAGAAGGAGCCTAGGGTTAAAACACTCCGATCCCTACTTACCGTCAAATTCTGTGCATAAAGCGAGAAAAAATAAAGATAAAAAATAAGAAATACTACAAATAGAAGATGAAGTTATAATTTTTCAAATATATAAGTAAAATATGACTTTGATTTTTAAAAAGCAATAACTTTGATTTCATATCATTATGGGCCATTACCCACAATAAAATGAAAAATTAAGTTAAGCTAAAATTGAAATATTAGTTTAACTTAAGACTTCGATTTGAATAAAAATATAAGTATGTTTATTATATTCTATAAGTAATCCACTGTTTACGTATAAAATATATAAAATAAATGTAATTTTTTAAATCTAAGCGTTAAGTTAAGCTAAAATCTCAATAAGCGAGCTAAAAACCGCGACCAAGTAAAAAAATAATCATAAAGTTTGATTATACCTTCTTGATAGCTACAAAAAAATTATTTTTTAAAATCAAAATCAGCTTCACGCTGTAATCCAGCACACAGCAGGGTAGGCAGAGGGAACCTAGTAAGACACTCCGTTCCCCACTTTCTGCCGAATTCTGGAGGCATTGCGTGTTGAGTGGCAGAACTCAACAACGCGCTTAACCTCGACACCAGAGCGAAGAAATGGAAATATAAATTTAAGTAAATATTTCATCTCCTCGAGTGGGGATCGAACCTATAACCAGTCGATTTTGCAGTCACACCTCGTGCCGCTGCGCCACGACTGGCCTCTTTATTGTAATAAATTTTTATTACATAATAATAACCATTCGAATGTAAAATATATGCAATAAAATTGGAATTCAATCAACCGCAACCTTTAAAATTAAAATAAAACAAAAACGAGGTATTATTTATTTATATGTATATTTTTACATTCCACAGTCGACCTTAAAACTAAACTTAATTATTATGGCATTATTATTTATTACGTATATTCGTTGACTAATAAATATTTAATATTCCAAAGTAATAGAAATGTCATCTCATCCTCCATTTTTATATATTTTTGGTATGATTTAATAATATTTTGTATGGATTTCAATTATTAAATGAATTTTAAAAGTTATTGATTACGAAAATTGCTAACATTGTATAGATGTAGCTATAAAAAATGTATAGGAAAAGGGTTAATTGTTCCTAATAATATTACTAAATCAACAGTTATATATTTTTAACCTGTACCAGATTCTTTTAACCTGTATTATAATTATATAATTTATTCAAGAACAGCAAATGCTTTATTATATGTTTTATTAAGTATTTAATATGCTACGGCGACGTTAAGTAAATCAAAAGAATATTTTATATTAAAAATATAAATACATAATATAAATCTATATACAATAAGTAAAATCAAACGTTTGTATACTGTACAAAGATATCACATCAATTGTTTTGTTCAATTCAAGTATTACATTTCACAAGATATTTTAATATGTTAAATATGTATATTCTAATTTAAAGATATATTTTTTAGAGATGTATGTAAAAATAAGAAGTTAATATACGATTTTAATTTCATTCATTACAATAACAGGCATCTTTAGTATTTTCTTTTATCCAGTCCAGGTAGTTTGTGACTCTTGTATAAACTCCTGGGTAACCCACTCGAGCGCACCCGTTGCCCCAAGACACCACACCTGGAACGCCAAAGACAATAATAAAAGGTAGGCCGATCAAATCGTATTTGCACCTAATATTATTTTCTTAATTTTTTTTTTTCATTAGGTACACTTGTTGAATTATATTTTTGATGTTAAAAATATAATTAAAATATAGTAAAGAGTAAAGTTCTTTTTTTTTGGAATTATTTTAAATTTGTACAGTTTTGGTAGCGAAGTGGGCAAAGACATGATGTATAAAGTATTTTGTATTTTTTTCAATATTATCTATAGTTTTTTTTATTTAAGAAAAAAAATTATAATATAAAATTATCTTGTTACATCAATTCTTTGTCTATCCCGATTATTAAAAAAATTAAACAAAAAAACATAAAAATACAAGAAATTTGCCTTCAACTTATAAAACAAAAATAATGAAACATTTAGCCTATTTTCAAATATAATTCAATTTTATGCAGTTCTATCAAACTCATTCATGGTATAATTCGTCTTAAGTCTCGTGCAAATTCCTTCGATTCAAGTAGTAAAACAACAGAAAAAAAAAAACTTTGAACATCGCACGAAATAAAAAAATAAATATTACAGGTAATTTGAATAGTGATTCATTATTTTAACCAAATCAAGCAAAAAAAAATCAGCTTCACGCTGTATCCCGCACACAGTAGGATAAGCAGAGAGAACCTAGTGTTAAGACACTCCGTTCCCCACTTTCTGCCGAAGTCTGGAGACATTGGGTGTTGAGAGGCAGAACTCAACGCCGCGCTTTTGCCTCGACACCAGAGCGAAGAAATGGGAATATAAATGTTAATAAATATTTCATCTACTCGAGTGGGGATCGAACCCACAACCAGTCGATTTACAGTAACATTTATGCCCATGCGCCTCGACTGGCCTCAATCGAATGGCCAGTAATCTCTCTATTACTGAACCAAACATTTCACTGACAATTAAAAGCTAATTGACATCTCTGAGTGCGGGTGCTAGAATTACATTAATAACATAAAACCGTCCGTACGTTGTTTTAACGAGTGAAAGGCGTGTGAAATGTGGTGGGCAGTACCTCTAGACATAGGATGTAACATCAATATGCATTACCTATTAACTCATAGCGTTTGTCGTGCTTTCTCTCGGTGATGAGCGGACCGCCGCTGTCGCCCTGTAATAAATGGTCTTCTATATAGATGGAATTAGGAAGTCTACTACGGTACAAAAGACCGTGCCAAAATATTTTTTTATACGGTTAATTTAGATTTTTTTTCACCTTTACGTAGCGGGGAGTCTAGTGTTTAGACACTTCGCTTCCCGCTTTTCTCTAAAATTTGGAGGCATTGCGTGTTAAGTAGCCGCAACGCCGCGCTTTGTCTCGACACCAGAGTGAAGAATAATTAAAATATTAATAATTTCTGTTGCGTTTGCAGTTACACTGTTTACAGTTTGTTTACTTATCATATTGATCATCTTATTTCGGTTCTAAGAGTAAGAAAATAATTTAAATATAAGTTTAGTGTTCTCATTTTAGTTAGTAGTAGGTAGCTTAATAAATTAGCTTATCAAAAATTCATTTCATAGACTGGGAAACGGAAATAGTCTTGTCATTCTTATCAAATTCTCTCAAGCTAGAATCGAACCCAGAACCAATTTCGAATTCGAATTGCAGTATCAATTACGATAATCTCTAAAATATCTCATGTATCTTGTATATCTCTCTCTCTTTAAACAAAAAATACCAATAAAAAATATTCCTTAAAGATTTAAAATGACATTTACTTTTAAATTATAAATATTCATTAACCAACCTTTGTTCAACATGCAAAAATGTCAAATGAAAATCTATTTAAATTTATGAGCTATATGTATATTATATGGTTATTGGTAAGCGTTATATAATGTCGTATCTTCACAAATGCTAAGAATTATGATATTTAATAATAAAAATGAATATTTAATCATAAAAAATATGAAAATATATATATTTTTGGATATAAATATTTTAAAATTGACATTGTATTAATATTAATTGAGACCGGCATGGGGTAAATGCAACAGTTGTGGGTTCGATTCCTACTCGAGGGTATAAATTATTATTTATTAATATTTTCATTTCTTCGCTCTGGTATTGTTGAGTTCCGTCACTCAACAGGCAAAGCTTTCCGAATTCGACGGAAAGTGGGGAGTGAGACAGTCTCTTCACTAGGTTCCATTTCAAAACAACAATGGTTTAGCATGTATACCTGACATGAATCTTTTTGTCCAGTCTTCGTGTATCCGGCACACAACATATTATCAGTAATCATGTTTGAGGTATACTTCGTATTTCGGCATTCTTGGTTGCTTATCACGGGAACTTCCACTTCTTGGAGTGTACAAGACACTTTACCCTCTTCGGTAAGTGTACCCCACCCTGATGCAACCGCCTTCACACCGATATATAGATTTTCTGGAAATTAAAAGAAAATACTATTCTTAATACGTGTAGGTATTTAGATTGTTTTAAGTGTGATGTAAATATAATATTTCCGTGATTCAAAAAGGCTTCTAAAATAATGAATCGTGAACGGGTACGACATGATCATTCCGTATCACGCACACAGCAGTGTAAGCAGTTTGATTCTGCGAACCTAGCGTTAAGACTGTCAGTTCCCATTGAGACACTTCCATTGCCCAGTTTATACTGAATTGTGGAAGTATTGTAGTAATTTTGGGTGGCGGAACTGAACGCCACGCATTGCCTCGACGCCATAGGGAAAATATGAAATTTTCATTTCCTCGAGTAAGAAATCGAACCTACAATCTAACGGGTGTGCAGTTATGCCATGACATTATGCCTATGAAAAATTTCATTTATTTTTTTTAAATCTACTTTTTTATAAATGATTTTTAATATTAAAGCTATAGCAAATATTTTACAATATGTTTTGGTTTTCTTTTCATTCATATTTTACAATATGTTTTGGTTTTCTTCCACTATCTATCTTATAAATATATTGATTTGATTGATTCCATCTATATTACGGATTTAGCTGAGATAATCACAGTATATTTACAATAACTTACTATCATCAGTAGGCAAGCAAATAGGTTTGATGGCGGCACTCATAGGCACTCTCTCGTTGAGACGAAGTAGTGCTATGTCATTGTCAAAATTGGTGAGGCTGAACTTGTTGGGTATAGCACGAAGGACGAACCGGGTCTCAGGTCGCTGGGTGGCGTTACATCGATTGTGTTCCCCAAACGTCACTTTTATCATAAACCACATAAATCTGTGAAAATAATTAAAATACTATTAAGATAAAATAGTAATCATCAAAATGAGAATTTTATTTATCTGTAACGTTTTATTTCTGTTTTGTATTCCAATTCAGACTGTATTTTTCCAGAAAAAAATAAAAAATGCTAATTAAATAATAGCAATTTCATCAATAGATGTTTTCTTTAACTCGTCGATTATTGTAATAACATAATCTTTTCTACAAATTGAAAAGATCAAAACGAACTTTAAAATGTAATTAATATTTTTTTTTTATTTTCATTACTTAATGCAACTTGTCATTATTGATATTATTGGCCCTCTACCAACGTTCTGTACAACGGTAAAGACTACCATAGTATAAAATGGTACATCGTATCAATTATGTTATATACATATAGAGACATTAGGTTCGATCATCACTAGAGGAAATGAAATATTCATTTAAATTTATATTACGCTTTGGTGTTGAGGCAAAGCGCCGCGTTAAATTTCGGCGGAAAATGGGGAACGGAGTGTCTTAGCACTAGGTTCCCTCTGCCTACCCTGCGGGATACGGTGCGGGATACGGTGTGAAGCTGATTAATTATATATAAAATAATTACACGATAAACATTTAATATACACGATTAATTACTAGTATTCTATGATGTGGGACACTCGTGGTACTACGGCTCGGTACAATGTAATAACAAAGCCATATTTGTGTCAACATTCAGCGAAAGTGACACAAAATATGTTTTGGGCGTGAATATTATTAATACCACCTCATATACGCTTTCACTAACTAAAGTAGTTAAGAGTGCAGCTAATATCTTTGGACAAATTTGAATATACTTTTCGTTATATCTTTCGCGATTTTGGGCTAGAGTAAGATAATCTAGAGTCAAATCTGTACGTAATTCTTTTGTCGCTTATTAATATTTATGGACTATCTCAACTGAGGCATAAAATTTATACATCATATAATTATGATCATATAACTATAATGCATAAATTTTATGCCTCAGTTGAGATACGCCATAAATAACAATGGACGACATAACTTTGATGCATAAACTTTATGCCGTGACAGTGACTATTAAGTTACAGTAATTTTATTTATTAAAACTAAACAAAATACTTTTCGTGTAAATATTTCACTTGAACTTAACTTGGGCAAAACAAACAATTATTCGAGTCAAACAAAAAAAAATACAAAACCGAACAAACGCCTCCAAAGTGGACATTTACTGAGGATATTGAACCCTAAGTTTGGAGCCTGCCTCTCGGCCGGTTTAAAGGTGAACGCACTGATACCAAATGGAATTCACAAATTCGGACCAAGAACTTATTTTTGGGCTTGTTCCACCATTCCCAGGTTATCGGACTCGTATTTAGATGATATACGATGTCATCTGTAATATTGAGACGCAATAACATTTCCATCAAAATAAGATGACTAATAATGATGTTTTTGACGTCTCTATCAATGTTTTTTTTTTAAATGCTTGCAGTATTTAATTGCAATGTTTTTTTTTTCTATTTAACATGCTGTGTCAACCTTCATACAGTTTTACAATAATGTTTTTTTTTTCAACGTAATAATGTATCTTCTCTTATATATAAAAAATTGTAAAGCTGCTGGATGACCTATATAAATAAATAAAATAAAATAATAAGATCTAATGTCCTCTATTTCTCCTTAAAGTAACATTTTATAATATATAATTTTGACATTTATATCCTTCTGATGTAAATGTCAATATTATATTATATCCTTATATTTTATTAAAGGGATGTCATTTAAAACGATTGCGTCATCCGCTGGTAATTAACCTACATTGTCAATAGATACGAATATTTAGGAAATCGTCTTAATTTCTCGTTATGTATCGATTAGCCTTAATATAATATTAGTAATATTTCTAGATAATTTACATTACGAATTTTATTTCTTCAAGTTGTTCGTATTTTTTTAAATTTATATAAAATCTAAATAATAGATAATATAGGCCAGCTGTGACATATTTAATATTTTCATTTTTTCGCTCTGGTTTCTAGGCAAGGCGCGGTGTCAATGGAGAACGGAGAACGGAGTTCCTTATCTTAACACTAGATTCCTTCTGCCTATCCAACGTTTTCCTTCATTTATGTATACAGCGTGAAATTTAAAAAAAAAAAAAACAAAACAAAAAAAAGGTTGGTAGGTGTCAAGTCAATATTCTCTCGAGTTTCATGCTAATAGTTTAAAACCACTTGCTAAAACGCTCAGGTTGCGCATGACTAAAATAACACGTAAAACTGTTGTTTCGATCCATACATGTATATTTTATGGCGCCAAACTAAGTAGATACCTGCAGAGGCTATAAAATTATGTTTAACTGTCATTAGAAGCAGTGAAATTCACATAAAACTATCACTTAAATCAACGGCTGTCGTGGCGCAGAGGCAAAGGTGTGTGACTCTAAACGCGATAGGTTGTGGGTTTGATCACCACGCGAAGAAATGAAATGTTTTTTTACATTTATATTTTCATTTCTCTGGTCGACTCTCTATACTTAATGATTTTCTTTCGTAGGAAAATAGGCAACGGAGTGGTTATACTAGGTTCCCTCTGCCTAACCTGCTGTATACGGTATACAGTGTGAAGCTGAAAAAAAATATAAAATTTCTTTTGCGCAGATTGTATGAGGAAAATAAATACAAAACATATGAGTCACTATGCAAAGTAAATAAAAGGAAATGCTAAAAACTTGAAAGCTAAATTAGTGTCTTTTATGTTTAATGTATAAGTATAGACGACTTGTTCAAATGTCAATCAGTGAATTGGTATTTATATTTAAAAGTTATGTTCGTATTGCATATAATATTGAAAAGATCGGCTATGATAGCCATTTTGTTGATTTCATACAATATTTTAAACGTTTTTCTATACGATAAAGATATTAATCAATATTAATAATAAATGATAAAATCATTCTTTTTTAGGGCTCCGTACCGAAAGAGTAAAACTCTTTTAGTCAGACTCCGTTATCTGCCTGTCCGTCTGTCGTTAGGCCGTATCTCATGAACCGTAATAGTTAGACAGTTAAATTTTGCCGATGATGTATGTCTGTGGTCATTCCTAAAATAAATGCTAAAAAAAAAGATTAAAATAAATATTTAAGTCGGTAACCTGTCAATAAACGTGTTTTTTTATAGATACGGAAACCTTGGTGTAAGTGCGTGAAGGACTCTTATTAGACTGGTTTTTAAATTTCTTTATTATGTTCTCGTTATGATACATAAAAAATATACTTACATATAAACCAAAAGATTTTGATTAATCAAAAGATCTTTGTTTGTATATTCATTGATAATAATAGTTAAGATTACTTAAAAAAACCACACAACACGCAATGCCTCCAGAATTCTGCGGAAAGTGGGGAACGGAGTGTCTTAACACTAGGTTCCCTATGATTACCCTGCTGTGTGCGGGATACAGCGTGAAACTGAATTGATTTATTTTTTTAGTTTAAAAAAACTTTTTTTATTGAACTTTTGTTTGTTGACCTAAAATCCAGAAATTGGTAAGAAGCCTTCGGTGGGCGAATTCGACTCGCACTTGGCCATACAGATTTTTTTTTAATGATATTGCACTGTCATCGTTTCTGATAAGTATTTGGAATTTCAAATTAATCTAACGTCAAAGTCGGTCAAAATCACATTCAAGGTTTCCGTTACAAGCACACATACATACATATGACCGAATCTACTAAAAGCGTGTGAAAAAGTAAATTATTTAAACCTTACCCTAGAAAATAAGAGTCAAGAGTCAGGTCACGACAGAGTACAGTATGTTTTCTAAAGAAACGCTACATATTTTTGCATTTTTTGTTTTATACTTTAATTAACGAACACTCACCAATATCTTAGCCTTCCTTATCTCAATTAATAAATTGAATTAGAACAGATTACATACCTACATACCTATCACTTTTTATAGCACATAAAAATATCTAAAAAATTTTATCTCATATCTTTGACATTTGGATTTTTAAGATTCCAGATGACCTATTGACATACTACTTATTTATTTGTAATTTGGCTTATATTACGTTACAAATTAAAATCAGTTTTACTTTTTTCTAATATAGCAAGGTACGTAGAGATTCCTTTCTTTCAAAGCACTCTGTTCTCCGTTTACCGCCAGAATTCGAGATTTAAAAATTGAAATTATCTAACATTGTGAATATAAACTATTTATAATATTTTTTTATAAAATCAAAGTAACTGAAGGCCAGTCGTGGCGCAGGTGCAAAAGCGTGTGTTTGTTTCCCACTCGAGGAAATGAAATATTTAATAATAATAAAATCTTTGATTTACATATTTAATATTAATATTTTCATTTCTTCACTCTGGCATCAGCCACCCAGAATTCGGCGGAAAGTAGAGAGTGGAGCTGCACTAGGCTCCCTCTGCCAAACCTGCTACATACGGGATAACTTTATCGTAATAAAGCTGAAAAAAGTAACTTAAAACGTTTATAGAAAAATAAAATATTCACCCTTTAACACAGTGTGCAGCAGTGAGGACGTATCTATCGTTGATCATCATGCCACCGCAGTAGAATCTTTTGAAGTACGACAGCTTAGCCACCCATGGAAACTCATTGATGCCAGCTTCCTCTCCGCCAACTATCCGCGATACCTCATTTCTCTCTCCACATTCTGAAATTACATACGTCATTCTGTAATAAGGTTCTTATAAAAATACAATTGAGGCCGGTCGTGGCGCAGAGGCACAAAGTGTGACTGTATAATCGACTGGTTGTGGGTTCGATCCCATATATTTTCATTTCTTTGCTCTGGTGTCGAGGCAAAGCACGGCGTTGAGTTCCGCCACTCAGCACGCAATGCCTCCAGAATTCGGCGGAAAGTGGGGAACGGAGTGTCTTAACCCTAGGTTCCCTTTGCCTACCCTTCTGTGTGTGGGATATAGCGTGAAGCTGATTAAAAATACAATATCTTTATACATTGAAAATAATCGAAATTTTAAATATTTGTTGTTTTATATATAATTTTGTTCTATTTGTCATCTATCGTTCAATAAATTTTTAAATTTAAAAATGAGCTCTTCCAAGAATCATATTTTTTGTTTGATTATAATAATTAAAATATATGTAAGATACAAATATCTTCAAGTCACGTTCGTGATTGAAAACCTGTTAATTTAGTATCAGCTAGACATGTATAAAAAATAACGTTTATTTATTAGTACAAGAACAAGATGTTAGCAGTTGACAGTTTACAAAAAGGTCCTTTCAATTGAAAGTGTTAAACATATATTATATATTCATCGAAGTTTTCCTTCAAAAATTGCTTATTTTAATCGTGAACGGTTTCCCCGTGTTGTAAGATAAATTTTGTTTTATGTTAATGGAAAAATATTTTTAATGCTAAAATAAATATGATTTTTTTTATATGCCAAATTCTCTGATCTTAATTATATATTTTTTTATGTAACACTGGTGGCCAGTCGTGGTGCAGGAGCACAAACGTGTGACTAAACACGACAGGTTGTGGGTTCGATTTGATGAAATGAAATATTTTTATTTTTATTTTTTCACTCTGGTAACGAGGAAACGCAGCATTGAGTTCCGCCACTCAGCAAGCGCACTCCTCCAGAATTCGGTGAAAAGTGGGGAATGGAAGTGTGCCTCTGGTTACCCCGCTATGTGCGTGATACAGCGTGAAGTTATAAAAACATATTTCTATAACTGATTAAAGCTATTTAACGCCATATTTATTGATTTAGTTTAACAATATAGACATAGACTTACTACAACTGCACGTTGTTTTCGGCTGGCTAGCTTCGAGTAGCGGTGGTCGATTACCCCACACACCCCCGAAGAAGTTCTTTGTAAATACGCCACGTTTTTCACGTACCGTCTCTACCTGGGTATTTAATAAATTAAATAGAACTATTATATATTTTGTATGTTCTGTATTTAAATGACGTATTGATAGTGAAACAGTATTATGTATAAATAATATTTAAAAAAATAATAAAGTAACAAATATACTTAAAAAAAATTATAGCTAATAAACGAATATTAAAAAATCTACTTCAATAATAAATTTAGTTTACAACTGACATTTAAAAAAAAAGACAAAAAAACTATTAACGTCTACAATTATTTACGATTTCAAATTAAGAATCTAACGTTCAATAAATAAAAATCAAAAAAAAAAAAAAAAAAAGAAAAACCACAAACCTGGGAACAAGTGAAAGTTAGCGCCACAAACACAAAGAAAAGAAAGCACTTCCACATTCTGGCCGGTTATAAAGATGACATATAGAAAAAAAAAAAAACAAAAAAAAAAACAAGCTATCCAATTCAGAATTCGCAAAGGCTTTGCATCGCTCGCGTTTCAAGTTGTCGCGCGCGCACAAACTGACACACACTGAGATGTTCCGCCTTCATTCTGACGAACGTTCGACGTGATTTGGGTGAACTAAGCACCCCACTATTATCTATTGACTGTTTAAAAAGTTTTACTTAAATCTAATTACCACAAATTTTGAATTGTTGGCATAATGGCCAGTTTTGGGTCCCTTTAAAGTAGTGTCTTGAAATGTAATAAGAAGAATTAGACTATAGTTATTACATAGTAACAAAATTAAATTTGGAACAAAATTTATATTTAATAATATTTTTTTAAATCTTTTAAATGCTTTTCATAATTAATTTGATCTTATTATATTTTATTTAAAGATATATATATAGTTTTATAAGCTACGCCTTTGCCATATTATCACATAGGTGATCAATAAAGCGAAAGTATCATTTTGCGTGCATGGACGGTCAAATGTCTCTATGTACGTGTATTTTCTCTGTCTCTAAACGGTACTAGAATTTAATTTAAACGAGTATGTGGAATTATTAATATTTTTTATATTAAACATGATTTTTTTGTATGACTCGAATTCATTTAGAATTCGACATTCTAGGGCAAAGAAATGTACCACTTTACTTAGTTATTTCTTAGTATTATAGTCAATCGTGACACACAGTACCGCGATTGGTTGTGAATGAATTATTTAGTATAAACCTAATAAGGCTCCTAGTTATTATTTTTAAAGATCATACTTAACTTCTATCTTATAAACCTCTTACCTCGTCTATATATATATATATCTATTAGAAAGTACATTAATAAAAAAAACAAATCATATTTTTTAGAATAAACATTGAAATTAAATATATTACATATTTACTCTATAACAAGACGTCCGAGTCCCCCGAATGGGCATATTATTTTTAATTGGGAATTAAATCTATCGATATTATTATTACTAACTCATGTATACTCAATATTTTTTTCGTACAATTGTTGTACGAAAAAAATATTGAAAGGAATTTTAAGTTCAAATAATATATATATATATATATATATATATATATATATATATATATATATATATATATATATATATATAAATGGTTTATTTAGGTATGGTACACTGCAATGCCGATAAATGTATTATACTCTATAATGACTATTTTACTTTTATTGAATAAGTAGATAGATGTCATTTTTTTTGTACCAATTATTTGCGCATAATATAACTAAAACAATAAAAATCTACGTGGGGAACGGAGTGTCTTAACACTAGGTTCCCTCCTACCCTGCAGTGTGCCCTAACCTAATAAGCCTAGGGCCTCATATTTTTAGGTGTGAGAAAATAATAACTACTTTTATTAAGTTCCTTTAAGTTATATTCAACAATTTGTTTATTACTCATGTAGAGGCGTGGAAGTGCCACTCCAATTGAGACAAGTAAAAATTTCTACGATTTCGATATATTCGAATTTACTTTTAGTGTATTCTTTTGATTTAATAGTTGCTTTAATTTGAGGCCAGTCGTGGCGCAGTGGCACAAAGTGTGACTGTAAAACCGACTGGTTGTGGGTTCGATCCCCACTCGAGGAGATGAAATATTTACTAAAATTTATATTTCCATTTCTTCGCTCTGGTGTCGAGGACAAGCGCGGCATTGAGTTCTCATTACTTACATTACCATTACTTAGTTCTTTCATGCTTACTTAGTTGTAATGCGCTCAATACGCAATGCCTCCAAAATTCGGCAGAAAGTGTGGAACGGAGTGTCTTAACACTAGATTCCCTCTGCCTACCCTGCAGTGTGCGGGATACAGCGTGAAGCTGTTTTTTTTTGCTTTAATAAATACCACTTACTTTTACTCTTAGATTTTTGCAAGACATTGTAGACGTATTACAACTAAATCAGCTTCACGCTGTATCCCTCCGTTCCCTACTTTCTGCCGAATTCTGGAGGCATTGCGTATTGAGCGCATTGCAGCTAAGTAATGGCAGAGCTCTACCTTCCTACTACCGAGTAACAAGACCACTTAACTCTAACGTCTTAGTTTTTTTTTATTTTAAATGTAAAATGTTAATTGTTATTTTAATTTTAATTGTAAATCCAAGTTTTCTTTATAGTTCTATACTATAAAAAACAGGAAAAAAGTATGTCTGTTCATTTAGTATTTTTAACAAAATAATATTTGGGATAAAAAATAGCAACAGAACACGTATCTGATTTATAGTTTTTTTTTTTTTATTTTTTGTCTGTTCATCAGACATATCTTTACACATATATTCTAAACTAGTGGGCGCGCGCGGCTTCGCCCGCTTATTTGGACACTTAAGGGTAAATTCTAAAAAAACCACGAAACACGTGTTCAATAAAATATTTTTAACAGTCTGAATTAATTTTTTTTATAAAAATCGGTGGTGATTAAAAGATTTTTCCATACAAACTTTCAATCCCGTATTTGCACCCTTAGGGGGTGAATTCTAAAAAACCATGAAACACGTGTTCAATGAAATGTTTTTAAGAGTCTGAATTTCAAATTTTATAAAAATCAGTGCCGATTTAAAAAAAAATCCATACAAACTTTCAATCCCTATTTCATCCCTTTAGGGTTAAAATTTTTCAAAATCCCTTCTTAGTGGATGTCCAGAATATGAAAATAAACATCTGCCCAAATTTCACGTTTCTACCATCAGCGGTTACGGCTGTGCGTGCGTCTTACCTCAGTCAGTCAGCACAAGTCCTTTTATATATATAGATTACTAGATGGATTGGAATGATTTTTTTTGTTGTATAGCTATATCTATCAATAAAAGCTAAATCTAGTTAGACTTAGCATTTATTAACCTATCTACATATTATAAAAAATAATAAAATGTCGCCTTAGCAAAGGTCTAGTATAGTGGGCCATTGACAAATAAAAATTATTGACAATTTCGGGAGTCGTGGCATAATATTATAGAGTTTTATTATTGTGACGGTCACTTATTGATATGTACTCGGGAATTCCCTAAAAAACAAAAAAAAAAAACAAAGCGTAGCGTTCACTTGCAATTTACAACACAACACGCAAAACTCAACGAATTTTGGTGTTATCTTGATACTGGGTTCTTTTCGCCTGCCACTTGCTGCCACTTTTAATTACAACCGGTGGTATGTAGAAGGGCAAAAGACATAAAGTCCAAGCAAATGACGTTACGAGTGGCCACTAATTATATTAATAAAAGAGAAAAAATAAATCAGCTTCACACTGTATCCCGCACACAGCAGGGTAGACAGAGCTAACGTAGTGTTAAGACACTCAGTTCCCCAATTTCTGCCGAATTCTGGAGGCATTAGAGTGGCAGAACTCAACGCCGCGCTTTGCCTCGACACCACAGCGAAGAAATAAGAGGATTCTAATATTTTATTAAATATCTCCTCTATTTATTACATCATTCAAAATTGCTATTTGCTTGCGAGACCTAGTAGATTACGACTTATCTCATAGAGAAATAAATAAAAATAAACAAATATTACGAACTTTCTTTATATAAAATATACATTATTTATAAAAATAATATTTAAAAATTGATATCAGTATATATATTAATATAGGTAGGTCCTAGGTTGTCACAAAAGATTTTCAATATCAACCGAGGCTAGAAAAATAATTAAAAACTTATAATAAATAACATATTTTTTTAATAGAAAATATAAGCTAAATCTAAGAGAAATCTTAAAATAAAAAGTCATTGTAAAAAACTAATTAAACAAAGTTGCGTTAAATATTACTAATGATAATCACAAAAAAATAGTTAAAATTAAATAAAAAAAATTATCGTGATTAAGATCACAGTTACAGCCTACAGAGCGATGTCGTAATATAAAAAATATAATTATTTAAATATAAACATAAACCAACAATAATTAGGTAAGCTGACTCCATTCGTTTCACAATTCTTAAAAATTAAATGAAAATAATGACAATGGCAGTGATGATGCTAATGAAGCTGATGATAATGATTTTTATAATAATTAATGAATGTATTTACAATATAATGAAATACTAACATTTATATACAGATAAAATAATGAACACGTAGGTAGTGTCTACATTCACTTATAATCTATTGGTAATCTGCACCACCGGCCTGTCCGATATTTATAAACTAATTAAAATTATATTATTTAACTTATAATATACAAGTATCTATTATTTAAATCTGTGAATGAAATGAAATAAAACATATTGCTTGAAAGAATTTTTAAGACATTATTATTTTTTCCCAGAGACTATTTTATTATTACTTAACGTACAATTTAAATAACTTTAATTTTTTTTATGTTTGTTTTATAAATAAACATCTTCATAATTATGTAAACTAAACCCAATGATGGGTGGGTATTGTCATTGAGAGTCCTAAAGAGAGAGCTACTTCTTAACAAAATAACTTATTTCTAGTTTAAATAAATTTTATCATAATCATTATAAAAACTTTGTAATGAATTCAGTGAGCATTCTATAAAAAGTGTGTAAAGTTATAAAAAGCTCAAGATTACTTATTATAAATTATAAAAAGCTTAAGAATACTTATTATTTATTTTAATTAATCTATTGAAAATACATAAAGAAATTAAGCAAAACAAAGTGAAATAAATAAGTTACTGACAATACTTATCACTAAATTAATACTAAAAAAAACATTCAAACAAAATAAAAAATGATGCCAATCTTTTTTGAGAAAACATTAAACCTAAATGGGAATAAAATACATTCTAGCAATTAATGATATGATACAATTTAATGATATATGAAAAATCTTATGTAATGAAATGAAGAAACTTAATGAATCTAAGTGATGAATGAATGAATGAAAATAAATATTATTTACAAGTTAGAAGTAACGAGTGAACAATAACAGTATCCATGTCACATACTGTTAAAATAAAATGTTAAAATGTGACTTTTAACTTAAATGATTCACAACAAAATATATTTGATGACTCTGATTAGGAATTTGATGATGATAATAATGAAATGACATGGGGTTTGCTAAAAACTAACTAATTTTGAAATGTACAAGGGATACATTTCCTGTTATAACTCACAACCCTGATACGTTCCTGGATCCATTCTTAAATCGATCATGCAATACACATACTATTATATTTAAATGTAATGGATAATATTTTATTTTGCGCAAAGACAGGTGTCCTTTAAATTACTTCTCAGCCAACCCAAGTAGTTGTTAATGCGTGTATACACCCCGGGATAGCCTGGACGTCCGCACCCCACGCCCCATGATACTATTCCTGTAAAATAAAATAGTAAGTCATTAAACATTTATAGATCACAAATGCTTACTAAAAGTAGTTTTGGAAAATATACTGATAGTTCCATTTAGCAAACATAAATTTTAACTATTTGCAAAACTAGGTGCTGAATACATTAAGCACCCCTATTTTTAGGGTTTCGTACCTTTTAAGAAAAAAGGAATCCCATGCTTGGATATATCGAGTTCAAATTCAAACTAAATACTTAATCAGATCAACGGTCTCTTGATTTCTTTAATATTTCTACATTTTCTACATTTCCACACTATAAATAATTATGATACTTGACACCGAGCATCTACAGGTAGTTCAAGAAAAAACTATACATTTGTGGTTAAGTCCTAAAAATAATAGTCCTCGATGAGCGAGCCCGACTTGCGCTTGTCCGGTTTTTTGGCAATTGAGGTAATGACGTATTGTGCAGTTAGAAAATTCGATTCGATTCGTAAATTTTCAAACAGTTCCCCAAAACATTCCGGTTAATAAATTCGGTAAAGAACGCTCAGCGAGGAGACGTAGAGAATCTAAAGCCAAAGTGTCAAGCCCTTCAAAGATTATTGGGTGTCCAAATCGAAGGCCTCTACGTTCTATGGGATCAAATGGGTCATAGATACTGGTGTGCACCAGCCCAAAGATTTAAGATGATTAAGATTACCTATGATTTGATATTTTTCTCCCTGTTGTAAAAGCAGCGGTCCGCCGCTGTCGCCTTGGCAAGAGTCTGTCGACGGTCGACCCGCGCAAAGCTGTAATGGAAAAACATTTTTATAAAATAATTTATATTTATTCAGTTTAATCTCTTTGTTAGTCTAAATCTTAAGCTTAAATATATAACAATTTAATAAAGATTTACATATATTTATTTGTAGATGATATTTTTGATATATTAATAAAATATTGCATCCAATATTTTATTTTCTGTCTCCCTAGTGTATTAAAAGTTACGACCTTTGCTTGCTAATAAATATTAATGAACATATCTATATAGGCATAATCTATACAGGGTGGAAGAGGCAGCGCTCCATTTACGGAAACAGCATATAGGGTAAAATATTTCAAACCTATACCCAAAGAAATTAATCAAGATGCCTCAACAGTTTGGACGTAGGATTTTTTTTTCATTTCACGATTTTTATCCATACCTGTATTTCGTGTGACGCGATTACGTATAGATCTCAATAACATAAACACTTACTACTACAAAAATACTACTAAAGGTTAAACAACTTTGAACTTTATCGCCAATACATACGACTCGATTTTGAAATGAGGCGTGTGCGGCGGTGTTCCTTTGATAGGTTTATGTGTGCGTGCGTCATCCTTATAAATGGCGTTTTGTTTTAAAATGACAATTTTATTATTTATTTTGTTTGAAAAAAAAACTTTTTCATTTTTAGGAATTTATTTTTGTCTGAATTATATTAGGCTTTTATAGAGTAGTTAAAACTGTGGTTTCATTTAATGTGGTGCTGACACTTCCACCCTGTAGACTACAATAGTTTATCAATACAAACCATATTATTCGTAATTCTGGAAGCCCTGTATTTGGTGCCGCGGCATTGCTTTAGCGAGAGGATGGGAACACGCACTTCCTGCACTACAGCCGGGAGCTGACCACCCTCTGACGTTCTGCCCCATCCGACAACTATACCTTGCTTGCCTGACGGCTCAATGCCTGATAAAGAAATAAATTTAAAAAAAGTTTAGTAAAAAAATACTTATTATGTGTTTTCATATTTGTTTACTAAGTTATAAAAAATAACTATTAAGAAACCTAATGGAATGATTTCAACTTCAACCAATAATTTTGTAATTAATTAAATATCCAAAAATAACACAATATTTTTATTAATTTGAGTATTACTAACCTGAAGGAGGTAAACATACTGGTTTGATGATTTTTGAGAAGGTAACGGGTTTCCTAAGCCTTAACAAAGCTATGTCGTTGTTGTATGAGTCAGGATCGAAGCTTCTATGTCTAACGATGGCACTGACTGCCCGCATAATGGCTGCACTCTCTGATGTTATCGTTTGATCATGATCGCCCAGAATGACTCGAATTTTAGAGCGTTTTAGTCTAAAATTATTAAAAAATTGGAAACTTTAATTATTTGCATATTTTTTTGCAAGAGATAAGTTCGTTTCAATAAGTATCAACCAACTGGTTATTGGTACTTTATGATCAAAAGCCAAAATGATATCCAATTAAACCAAATACTAGATCATTGCTTCAAGGATGAAGCTATAACTTTGCCTTTATAACTGATAAGGGCAAAGTTATAGCTTCATCCTTATAAGGTAAATATGAAAAGATGATTTTCAAAAAGCTTATAATTTATCTTACATACAATGTATATAATTTTGTCTTCAACACGACTATTAAGTAAACGCTTGATGATATACTCTAGCAGCTATAAGTTTAAGTAGCCAGATAAGCAAGGGCACTAAGTATGATTGTAAACGCGACTGATTGTGGGTTCGATTCCCACTCGGGGAAATGAAATATTTATTTAAATCTATATTTCCATTTCTTCTCTCTGGTGTCGATTGTAAGCTCAACGTTGAGTTCCGCCACTTAACATGAAATGCCTCCAGAATTCGGCGGAAAGTGAGGAACGGAGTGTCTTAATATTTATAAGCTTAACTATAAAATCTGTTATTCAACATAAAATTTTAATAGACTGTTCTATATTAAATATTTAGTTGCATATTAATATTAAACATTCGTAAACAGTATTTACGTACTTTCTAACACAATGTGCCGCAGTGAGAACATACTCTTTGCTCAAGAGCGACGCTCCGCAGTGGAACTGCCCGTCGTAGACCAGCCTCGCCATCCAGGGGTACCGGTTGAGGCCCGCCGGTACACCGCCCACTATGCGGTTCTCCTGATTCGGCCCCCCACATTCTGCGAGAAAGTGACTGTTAACGAACTTGATGCTGTTGGAGCCTGAATTACTGGTTAATTGAATAATAAGGAAATTACGTCTATCGATTATATAGCCATCAACACCACTGGCTGGTTTCTAAATACAAGAAACCAAGAGATACATACATCATAATATGAGAATATAATATAACAATGTTATGTTTATTAGAAGGAATAGGAAACTACAATAGTGCAAAAAAATTTAATAATGACCGATGGAAAATAAAGACCTCCTCACACCATATTATAATCTACTTAAGATTTTAATTTGTTGTGAATAAAATCGTTTTGTTTATTGTTGTTACGAGTTTATTTGTGACAAACTTTTGAATTATTTTAGGTAGAATAAACCAAAACTGTATATATATAATTAATATTTAATGTTCATTTATTAAATAGTTGTCATAATCGCATTTTTAAGTTACATATTTTGAAAAATGTCATTCATTCGGCCATTACATGTGTTGTGTTGTGTATTGTAAAAATTTAAAAAAATCATTCATGCGTGAGCGTGTAAAAATAAAAATTAATACCTGTTAAAGAAATAAATATCGGTGCAAAGTGCCAGTATACAGGCAATACAAGTGAAATAAAAAAAATAAGTGCAATACTACAGAAAAAAATAAGGGCCCGCTATCTAGTGTAACTCACCAATCTTTTTTGGGAGAGGATTTGCTCTGCCACACTCTAGAACGTGAATGTATATATATAAACGTACTTATAATAATTCTAATAGAAAAGAACTAAAACTACGTATGTGCAAAATCACAAAATATACAAGATATAAATATATATAGTAAAAAAGACAAGATTTAAGTATAATTAGACATAATACTAATAACTTGTCATTTTCATTTAAATAAAATCAATAGACGACTGATAAACGACCAATGGAAATATCAAGATTGCTTTGTGCTATTATACCTAAATATTATAATAGAAAATGATCACGCGTCTAATAATATTCTATACATTGTATACGACGTACCACAGGAGCAATTTTTGACTTGTGGTTCCTCTTCATCATCTTCCACACTTTGCTCATCAAGAAGTGGTACTTCTAGGCCGAAGATAGAGTCGAATAAAAATCGTTCAGTTCTATTGCCCGTGGATACCTGAAACGACATTAGAATTATTGTCAATTTTTTTTTCAATATTTCAATGGATTTACTAATATTATTAGTTATTTAATTGCATTATTTTAACAAATACTTTTTATTAATACAGTAGATAAATATAGTTATTTACAAAGGTAACTGATCTATTATATAGATATTAAAACACATGTAATATATATAAATAAAATATTAATTAAAAAACTGTTTTATAAAAAAGCTATATGTTTTTTCTTTCATGGTGTATTGTATTATACAAATCAAGCCTTTTATTTGACACCCATATTAATAGGGTTGTACGAAAAATTATAATCCGCCATTTTGTTGCGGCAGCTATTTTAGATTAACAACAATATTGTGTTAATATTATAATTAAATTACATAGTAATAACAATATATTACGATGTAATTTCATTGTTATCAGAACTTAAATCATAATTCAAATTTAAGCTCAATCGGACACTGGAAAGTGGGTAACACTAAAACGGTAAGTTAAATAAAGCTTTTAAATAATATTGATTCAAATAAATTTTATTTCACTTAATTGGATTATTCGATATGTAAATTATAGTATACGAATAAACTGTTACGCAATATATCCAAATATTGTGAATTTTCAGAAACTTATGTAATTTTAATGTGCTCGTGGTTCGGGCTTCGCTTTCGCGCATTCTACGTTGCGCAATAGTAATAGCCCGCTAATGTCAATGTTGCTTTCACAATCTCAACAAATGTTCCGGCCGCTGTGATCTTTTTTTTTTAAACTTATTCCTTTGGATGTTTTTTTTTTATATCATTAGTTTGTGATATAAAAAAAGTGAAAGGATTTCTCCCATTAAAAAAACGTAAAGAAATTACACGAAATGATTTCCAATATTTCAATTACTATTTAATAACCCTTTTTAATTATATTTTTATAATATTTAAAATATATATTTTTATTTAAATTATTTGTCAGTAAAGTTTTAACAAAAATTTGAGATACAAGAATTTTTATACGTATAATTTAAATTTATTCTGTCGCTTTCCCTTATGATGTCACGTAACATATATTGACGAAATATGTATATCTGTGTGTTTATCATATATTAGATAACAATCTATGATGTAAGATACTAACAAGGCTAAGGTTGTGCATTTGTATGTAAACATAGCATATGGCCTGGTTAACACTAATATGTTATGTAGTAAGGTTAATTTAAAGTAAATTGACAAAAAAATATCATCTTGTTTACTTTAGAAATGTTCTGATTTAACCCAGAAACAGTAATTAGAGACTACTCTATAACAAATTTTACAAACATTATAATTTCATAAAACAGGATAGGCATACGGCACCTAGAATTAAGATACTCCGCTTCCTATTTGAGTTGCTGAATTATAGAGGCATTGTGTGTCGAGTGGCGTTACTCAACGCCGCGCCTCGACACCAGAACGAAGAAATCAAAATAGTCTGTA
Source organism: Heliconius himera (assembly GCA_021202915.1). Lineage (NCBI taxonomy): Eukaryota > Metazoa > Arthropoda > Insecta > Lepidoptera > Nymphalidae > Heliconius > Heliconius himera. The sequence goes on along the minus strand of JAJHJA010000511.1, from coordinate 187,403 downwards.
TTTCATTTCCTCGAGTGCGAATCGAACCCACAAACTGTCGCGTTTACAGTCGTACACTTGTGCCTTGCGCCATGACTCAATTACATACTTACAAAAATATAAAACAAGATTTAAATAACAGATACTGCATATATAACTTAACTAAATGAGACACAATGTTGTATTCCTTTAGCTTAATGTACATCAAAATTAAACATTTCGTATATCTAGATTATATTTTACTTCGGTACGCCAACAAAATACCTTTCTTCGTGTTATAAGGCTCCTTTGATAATAAATCACACGTGAGATATGTTTATACGTTAACAAAATACTTACTTATTGTAAATATTGTAATAATTTAAACGCGAAAGGTTATAGGTTCGTTCCCTCGTCATTTCCTCGCTCTGGTAACGAGGCAAAGCGCGTCGTTGAGTTGTTCGCCTTCAGAATTCGGCGGAAAGTGGGAAACGGAAAGTGTCTTAATGGGAACAGTGTGTCTGACCATTAGTTTCCCTGATTACTTCAGCCTACTCTGCTACGTCCAGGATACAGTGTGAAGCTAAATAACAATAATAATAATAATAATAAAATACTCAAAAAAATAGCGACAGTTAATATAACGAAATAGAAGAAAGTGCTTTAACGCATTATCGATTAGAAACTTAGTCGAAGTCGTGAACCGCCAGTTCGTGACCCGCCCTGACTTTCGCTGAGCTATATGTCGATCAGTGTCAAATGTTAAAAATTTGACTAATGGTCGAAATCAACATGAATAATAAGAAAGAATCAGCTTCATCGCTGTATCCCGCACACAGCAGGGTAGGCAGAGGGAACCTAGTGTTAAGACACTCCGTTCCCCACTTTCTTCCGAATTCTGGAGGCATTGCGTGTTGAGTGGCAGAACTCAACGCCGCGCTTTAACCTCGACACCAGAGGGAAGAAATGGAAATATAAATTTAAGTAAATATTTCATCTCCTCGAGTGGGGATCGAACCCACAACCAGTCGGTTTTACAGTCACACCTCGTGCCGCTGTGCCACGACTGGCCTCTTTTTTTATTTTTCAATAAGAAAGAAACGATATGCTTCATATAATTAACACAAAAATCTACAATCACTCAGTCAGTACCATGACCTGTATGGTCAAGTGCCGTAACAGACCTTGCTGTAATCAATTCTCTTTGAAGTTCAATATCAGTAGCCTGTGCTAGACGGTGTAGAAGGAGAACAATGTAAAATTATAGATAAACGTGGAGATAGCGATATCTTATGCAATTTATTTAATTAAAACATAATATAAATATTGTATAACAATATACTGTCACGCATTTGAAATATGGTATGGCTGCACGCAACGGTTGTATTTTTACAGCATAATTAAAATATATATGTTGTGGGTTCTGTTCCCACTCGGGGGAATTAATTATTATTTACTAAATAAATAAATAAATCAGCTTCACGCTGTGTCCCGCACACTGCGGGGTAGGCAGAGGGAACCTAGTGTTAAGACACTCCGTTCCCCACTTTCTGCCGAATTCTGGAAGCATTGCGTATTGAGTGGCAGAACTCAACGCCGCGCTTGTCCTCGACACCAGAGCGAAGAAATGGAAATAAAAATTTAAGTAAATATTTCCTCTCCTCGGGTGGGGATCGAACCCACAACCAGTCGGTTTTACAGTCACACTTTCTGTCCCTGCGCCGCGACTGGCCTCTATTTACTAATATTTTCATTTCTTCGCTGTGGTACCAAGGCGTTGACGTTCAGTTTCGCCACGCAACACGCAATGCATCGGAAATGCAGCGGAATGTTAGGAACAGAGCATATTAACACTTATTTATTTTACTTAATCTGCTATATGCGTGATACAGCGTGAAGCTGCTAAAAATATGAAAAATGTAAAGGATAAATACTATTAAAAAAAATTATTATTCCTCAAAAATTATTCCAAAAACGATTTAAACATCGTAACCTACTAAAATAGTTTGTTATCGCAACTATTATAAGTACCTATACTATAATTTGCCTCTATCAAAATAAGCGTACATTCCAATTGCGCAGTTTTTTTCTCTCTTTGGCGCCACCAAATTTAAAGGTCATTTAGTAGAACACTTTCCAAAGTAATTGCGAGGCTTTCTCGTTGTAATTGTTGTTGTACTCTCGTTTTTGTTATCCGGGGCCGTTCATCACACAAGAAAGTATTGACTGTTGCTCTAATAAGGAATCGAGGGCAGTTCTCTTCGTATCTCCTTAAATTTATTGAAACGGGACGTTTAATAAAAAATAGAATGCTTAATTTTAATCAAAATATGTGGAATAAATATAAAAATATCTATTAATATAGTGGCTGAACAACAAATTACAAAGAAATATCCAAACAAGCAGCATTTAGCAGGATAGGCAGAAGGTACTTAGTGTCAAGATACTCTGTTCCCCACTTCACGCCGATTTTTTCGAGGTATTCCATGTTAAGTGGCGGAACCAAACGCTGTGCTTTTGCTTCGGTGACAGAAAGAAGAAATTAAAAAGTTAATAACCATCAAATCGTTCTCCGAGGGGGAATCGAGGCCACAACTGTCGCGTTATAAACACAAGCTTGTGCCGCTGCGCCACAACGACTATTGTATATATAAATGTGATTATATCATCCGGTTATTAGTGTCAAGCCAGCATTTACGAAGCAAATAAATATATATAACACGCAAGAATACGTTATTAATTAATAATGCAAGCGGATATTATGTAAAAGTCGGAAACGTATAAACAAATAATCTTTTCCTTATGTATTTGGGTTATAAACTTTTTTTTTTCGTATATATTAAAAAATATATTCTTAAATAAATTATTAATAATATATTGTATGTATATGTACTATAGTTATATAATAAAGATAATACAGTTTTATAAATGATTGTTATCACAACATTTTTTTCTGTAACTTATACCTATCAAGTGAGTGCATAATACTTACGTATTTAGAAAACGTATAAAAATTTGAACGTAGCGGGACTCGAACCCGCGCCTCCTGGAAACCGACCAGGACCTGTTACTTATTTAGAAAATGTATAAAAATTTTAACGTAGTGTGTAGTGAACCCGCGCCTTCTGGTCCGTTTCCAGTAGGCGCGGGTTCGAGTCCCGCTACGTTAAAATTTTTATATGTTTCCTAAATAAGTATTTTTCTTTCTATAGTGTGGAATAACACTTTAAAAAAATGTTCAAAAATGCATAATACTTTTACATTATTTCCCTATTAACGTAAAAGTTCAAAAATAAAAAAAATATATATTAATAATAGAAATTAAAATATAACCTACATACCAATCAAGTCGTCTACACCCAAGTAGATTTCTCCAATTCTAACAAAGAAAGATCAAACAAAACTAAATAACAGTAACGCTGCCCACGGGTGTCCTCAGAACGAGCTCCGAGCTTAGTACAGGAAGAGGGCGACTGCTGTCCATTTATCTAATAACAGTCCACTTCTAATGAACTACGATAATGCAAGGTATGCCACGGTAATTAATTGTTTCACTAACATTGTCGCCCATTGTCTTATCTGTCTGTTGTATTGATATGGATGACTGTGTAAGTAATTAAAGTTAGTTTTAGGTTCACAGTGTATCCTGTACAGCAGGGTAGGCAGAGGGAACCTTGTGTTACGACACTCTGTTAACCACTTTTCGCCGAATTCTGGAGGCGTTGCGTGTTGAATGGCGGAACTGGATAACGCGCTTTGTCTAGATATCGGAGCGAAGAAACGGAAACATAAATTTAAGTAAATATTTCATTTCCTCGAGTGAGGATCGAACCCACAACCAGTAGCGTTTATAGTCACACTTTGTGCCCCTGCGCCACGACTGGTCTCAGTAGTTCCTCTATAATTTTACATGAATTAAATAAAAAAAAAATCAGGCTAGAGTTATTTTTGTTAGTATTACAATTTTTCCCAGATTTAAATGTAACATAATATATAGGCAAATAAATTTTACATATACCATCTACTTTGTTTACTTTTATGGAAAAATGTCCAAATTGTTTAATCTTATATCTATACCCAAACACCAAAATGATATATGATGAATATTTATTTAGTTAGCCGTAGCTGGAAGTAGAGACAGAGACTTGAAGTTAAAAGTTATCGATTCGGACAAACTTCTCAGTAAAGGTCATCAACAAACATTCATTATTCTAAAACATTAGGTGCATATTAAATAAATCAAATTCATCTTCACGCTGTATCCCGCACACAGCAGGGTAGGCAGAGGGAACCTAGTGTTAAGATCAACACCGTTCCCCACTCTCTGTCGGATTCTGGAGGCATTGCGTGTTGAGTGGCAGAACTCAACGCCACGCTTTACCTCGACACCAGAGCGGAGAAATGGAAATATAAATTTAAGTAAATATTTTAATCTCCTCGAGTGGGGATCGAACCCACAACCAGTCGGTTTTACAAACACACTTTGTGCCCCTGCGCCACGACTGGCCTCTATTTAATTAATTAGATTTAAATTACTGAAAAGTATTACTTAATTTACATTTCGTTTCAGCTCACCTCGTAAATGGAGGTAATGTCAATGTGTCAAGGTACCTTATACAAGTTAATAACGTATAAATTACCTACTTGCTTTATATGATTTATAATTTCCTATAATACTTTTATAATTATTGTTTTCTACAATTTTATTTTTTTCAGCTCCACGTCATATAGCGCATATAACAGAGAAGACAGAGAATCTAGTGCTGATACAATATTTTCTCCTTCCATTAAGTCCGAATTCGACAAATAAGTGGGTTGAGTGGTGGAACTCAACGCCTCACTTTATCTTTCCAGAGTAGAGAAATGCAAATAAATAATATAACCGAGCACCAATCGAATCCATAACCATCACGTTCACAAATAATACAATATTTTCAATTTTTATTTAATTTTACTATCATGTCAATTAAGTCAGTCCTTATAAAGAAATGTACTTAATCACATTATTTCATACAAGTGTAATAGTAAACGGAGTATAGTAACATAGCAGATATACCTCTTTCAATCGAATAAATTTAGTTGCATAGAGTTAGCAAAAAAAGAACATATCACTATAGCTCTTCACCAAAATCAACCACTAGTTTAAATCATATTCAAAGTTTGTAGTACAATTTTTGCAAGGAACTAAACTATTTATAAATTCCTGTGTTTAAATTTTAATTAATTACAACTCAAACATTATTAAACTAGAGTGAACCCGCTACTTCGTTAGCATAGTGTTATGACCTGCCATTTAGCATTTTTTTTTTAATTTAGTATTATAATGGGGTCCAATTTGTAACTCTACCATGTCGAAGTATGATCGTGTCTTTCGATTATATTAGAAAATGTAAATAATAAACGTATTATTTTAGTCTCTATTTCCCTATACCATATGATTTTTCATTTATGTTTTGGAATGGCTGGTTTGGAAAATATTTGTCTAAAACGCTCATTCTAAACAACTTCTCTATGGTGTCAATTCTCTTATTGTTAAGCTAATCTCTAAGAGTTCCACATCAGACTTTTCATATCTTAAATTTTTATCTCATCAGAATTTCCTTATTTATTGTAGTTAGGTGATTTTTTATAGTCCTATATCAATTGTACCAGTGTTCAAAATTATTGTTTAATAGTTATAGGTACAACTCTAAGAAAATCTTTCAAATCCGTCCCATAGATGACGTTCCGGAGATGTGCGCGTACAAACATTTAGTTATTATATCATAGATATAAGACAATTAAACAGCACATAGAAACAAAACAGTAAGAATAAATAAATAAATATTTAATACGAACCAGCCACATGGCACATACCATACACAATGCCAGTATTGGCAATCGATTCGAAAATGAGGATAGCCTTAAAGAGTGACCTGTATACCGTATGCGGCAACAAAGTAAAATAATAAATATTCTTATATAACGTGATGTAACCGGCGAAAGTAGGGTAGTGCACGTCCGCTTCATCTACTAATATTGTGACTCAAGGTATTGTATATTGGATTGTTGATATATTTCAGTTTATATTTTTTTAAAGTAGGGACGGAGTGTCTTAACACTAGGTTCCCTCTGCCTACCCTGCTGTGTGCGGGATACAGCGTGAAGCTGATATTTTTTTATGAAGTTTTTAAATATTCTCGTACATATGCCTTTAAGTTTTGTCTTTAAAATTTATAAACTTGTACCACTCTTTCAACTTCACCTTTTAGCAAGGAAGTTAATTTTAATATTTTTCATTGTATTTTTTTTTTTTTAAAGTAGGTACTTTTCGAATGTGTTGTGTTAATGACATTATTGTTTCCTGAATTTTTAGGTCTATTTCTTATTTTGTAATAAATTAATGTAAGAAAAATTTCATTATATTTAGATACAGCTTATTTTATTGCGTTTAAAAAAAATACACTTATAAAAATATTTATTCATAGCATGCATGCAGTTAAATATATCATTAAATTTCATATTATTATCAAAATCAATTATTTTATCATTATTCCATCCTATTTATTCTTAAATCTATGCAATTCAAACAACTTAACCGTAACTTATCTTCTAAAATTTTATTTCAGCTTCACGCTGTATCCCGTACACAGCAAGGACCTAGTGTTAAGACACTCCGCAAAATTTTATAATGAATGCAATTTATCAAATAAAAAAAAATATTAAGGTACGTTAATTCTACAATTTTTCTAAACAACTATCACATATACAAATATACAACAACAAAAAAAATAAATCCCTAATTGAAAGCGAATCAACATTCACCTTAACGACGACGTCATTACCTAGTAATTAGCACGAGTACCAACCAACAAGCAACAGTGCAGACCGACGAAAGTAAAAGTGCAGTCAATGCACCGCGCGTAACTTTGATAATAAATGAATAACTTACATGGTTGTCGCTAACGTCCTGCGTTATCTCCCTCGCTTCCGAATTCAGTTGTAGAAGCACTAACAGTACGGCGATGCACCTCCACCTCCATGAGCACATTGTCGTTTGCTGTCGTCGAGGTGTTGGGCGGCGTTTATTTATTTACGCGGCATCTCGCGTCTTAAATCTGTATCGACAACGGATCAATGGCATTATTTGGTTTCGCAAAACTGATCGCAGGCCGACTGGCGCCGTGGCCGCGGCCGCGGAGTCCTCTGAGCCGGGGTCTTCGGCCACCACTTCGCGCACTTTCTCCTCGCTCCAAAAACACAAGCCCCACCGCTCCGCCACCACGATTCGCCAGTCGCAGCTGTTTTGTTGTTTGTTTTCTTGTTAAAAGTGCGTGTGTCGCTATGTGGCTACATTTGTTGGTATTTACAGGAAAATGTTTTATATTCCAAAAAATGTCGTAATTATATACGTAATGACATAGATAATTTTGTTTTTTTTTTTAATAAAATTATTTTATTGTTGCACCTAAATATAATACCTTCTTTTGTTTAAACGTAGCTTAAAATCGAATAAGCAAAAAAAAAAAAACAAAAAAAATAATTCAAATAATACAATAATTAAATTAATAATCTGTGTTATGCGATAGAGATCAACCCATCACGCTGCCGTCATAACTCGTGGCTGCTGGATTTTCCACATTGATAAATGAAAGTGAAATTATAGCGTCTCGCCATTTCCGCAACACGTTCAACAAAACGATGCCTGAGAACACGTAGTCGGTTTAGAAATTCCCTTTCCATTGATTCTGAGTGGATAAGTAAAATTTCACGTATTTTTGTATTAGGTTGCGGTTGGTAAGAAATTTTAGTAGGAAGCTTGTTTATCATTCAGGGTACAATAAACTTTTGCTAGTTCGTATGAATACAATACTAATTATTTCATAGTTTATTAAGCTATAGGTATATCTAATTTATAGAGCTCTTAATAAGTGTGACCCAACCAGCGTTACCAGAAATGCCGATTTTACCGAGACGTCCCGAATTTAGCCCAAAAGTTAAATGACCCGAGCGGGACAGAGATGGTTTAGCTTTTCGTGAATTATTCTATACCTAATATTTTTAATAACTTACTAACAATTCCAGAGAGTGAGTTTTCTATAACAATAAATGCATATATTTTGTATTTGGCCGTTTCTTTCTAATTGTCTTTAATTTAAAAGACAATAATTAATTTGTTGCATCGTCAAAGAAATTAACTCGTGATATAGTATCTACTAAGTCAAATATTCAGATATCACCACAATCACTGCACGGCACCCCATGGTCTAGTAGCATAAAGTCATAGGTCAGCTTTATTGGCAATATATGCCTTTATAAAATTTTTTTAAATGCTTTAATGCTTTATTTTTTTTTAAATGCTTTGCTTTGCTTGCATTAAATTTTTTTAAATGCTTTAATGCTTCATTAAAGCATTTAAAAAAATTCCTCCTTCCTTCCGAGGGACAAGAGTCCAAGCTATCGGTGGCTAGGGTTCCAGAGGAAACTCCTCACAATACGCGCCGTCTCAAGCAAAACTGCCTTCTGCATCCGGTTCTTGATCCTACAGATATGCGATAGCCTTTTAGGATGTTAGTCGAGGCTTTTCGTTATTAAACCGTTAACTGAAACCACCTTCCACCACCATCGGCACAATGATAGTCGCATTGACGTCTTACATGGCGGCAATCTCATGGGCTAAGTCCGATATTTAGATATTTTTTCTTTTTCGACCTTCACGAGATTGTCATCATGTGTACTATACATACTTTAATTTTTAAATAGATAATTGTAATATAAGCAGAGGCGGCTCTAGCTCGTGTAGCGCCCGTGTGCAATGAAACACTGGTGCCCCTAGGTCTGCCCTTCTCGCCCGTATCAGGGAGCGCCGTGGCGCCCGTGTGCATTGACCATTTTTTTATATTTTTATAAATTCATAATAATTTCTTATTGCATTACTACCCATGTAAAAATTAAAAGCAATTATTATTGTCATCAACTTTTTCATACATGCCCTACGGGGCGTCCACGTGCTTTTTACGTGACCTTCCTCCAGTATCTATGATACTGTGTATTCGTTACATTTTTAAAAGACAAAGTATCCTTTACTACAATGTTCTCTACAAATAGTAAATAATATTGTATAGTCTTTCTCTTGTGTATTTATTTAAATTCATGTTCTACCCTCAGCAGTACAGGAATCGAAGTGCCAAGCCCCAAATGGATTAAGAGCTAAATCAGGTCACACTTTCGTTTCTTTGTAAAACCTGAAAGTTCCTGTGCACATACACCCAACACCGGTACGTGCTGTTAGGGAATATGGAGTTTGGATGGTGGTTACTGTGGCAGTTATTAAGTAAAATAAGATGCTAAACAATTAACTCCTGACACCTCTAAGCCCTTATAAATTAAAAGCGATTACTTACGAATATAATATAGCAAAGTTATAACAATAATAATGAATTAATCATTTATTAATCCGATTATATTCTAGTGATAATTTGTAATAACTTATATACAGGAATCCATTATTTGCTCCTAACATGTTCGCAGGCGCTTATAGCTTATTTGGATTTAGGAGTCTGGCAGGGACTTAAAACAATGCTATCTGACAATGGATAACGTTATTTCTATTATTTTCTATATATCATTTAAAATTAAGCATTACAATTTAACGAAAGTTAGATATAATTTTATGCACCTTGCTTATACTCGCTTCTCTCTAAAAGTCCACACGCCCAGATACCCTCCGAAACGTCATTTTGTACTTGTCTCTTCTGTATCATATAACAGATATACAATTTATCCTACAATTCTACTAGCCTACCAGTACATTTGTAGAAAGTTTCTGTAAATACCTTTTTAATTTGTAATTTTTTTTCTTTACTTTAGGTAAACGTATTATTACATTTTCTCTTTGTTCACCTTATTCTAAGTTATTTTGACACTATTAAATATCTTTCTGTAATACTTATTCTCGAACTTTTATGTCTATTTTAGTAAATCTTCAAATTACCTACTATCGATAGTAGCTTTTCCCAAGGTAAGGTTTTATATATCTACAGCGTATTAGTATAAATTCAAACATTTTTTTTAAATATTTACGTCTGTTTGTGACAATATAAGGTATAGGGTATAAAATAAAATATCGATTATTTTATTCATTTTTTATTTAAAATATTTATTATTTAAAAATAAATCTATAAACACAGTACTTACCTTGATCAAAATAAAAAGTTATGATGGTATCCGGGTTCTAAGGAAGTAGTAAAATTGTGAAAAAAATATAAAAATAAAAAAAAACTTGCCATGTCCGTTGCGCTGGGAGAATTGTCGACCAAGTTGTTTATTAAATTCAGCTCTATAGTTTAAAAAGATATTAGAATGAGAAGTGTATGATAGATAGTATATTTTGAATAACTGTTTGGTAAAATGTATTTTTACTAAATACGACATAAGCCCAATATAAATAATAAGTGTAACTTTATAGGCAGGAAAAGCTAAATGTATAAGATCACCTAAAAGTAACAATTTTTCGAAAGCTACTTATTGATTTCCACATCAAACCTAATTAACTTGTATCCATGTACTAAAACTACAAAATCAAATTCAAAACTAATAATCCAAAAACTTGAGGCTTCACATTTGAAAAAAGTCGAAAAGAAAGTCCTTAGAATATACATACATACCCTATAACTAATATTCAGATTAATGTATCCAGATTTTAAAAAAATGCTAGAAAATAAATGTTGTCATGGAACAATTTATATATAATTACTTTTAGAATGAAACGTTATTGTAGTAAACACTTTATTTATCTATCTAACCAGTTCTTATTTAAAAATAAGAAGTTAATTGTAAGAAAAAACTATTTTCTAATATTCGAAAAAGACATACCAGAAGAACATTAAACTAGTAGTCTTGTTACCGTTAACTCCTATATTATTTTTGTAACTTCGGATTTATTGAATTATCGTTCAATTCATGTCAAATATTAGATCTTCAGAATCTTTGCGCATTGTCCATTCGGTAAGAAAATAATAAGAAAAACTGTAAAATTAAATCTGCTCAGCTATTTACAGCTAACTTCGCGACAGCCACGACTCGTTGGCAGTACTGTACATCAAAGAGCAACGCAGAGAGGAGCACATAGACGTTTTCTGAACGTATAAATCCACGTGGTCTTACGCATATAATAAAACTTTACCTATTCAGGAAGCAGTGACATTAGAGGTAAACGAACCAAAAATTTACTTTACAAGTCATGATTTTATAAAAATAACTATGGAAGTAATACCACTAAATAATATTATTGAGTAATCTCTATAGAACTTACGAAACCCTTTGAGACTTGATATAAATCTAATTTTATAAATAAAAACCGACACCCTATTTTCAAATTTCAAAAATATTTTAATACTAATAAATTATAGAGCACAGATACTGCGAACATTTTACATTAAAAAGTGACGTTTTCTTATCGATCGGGTTATATCCTCAATTTTTGACTTGATGATATGAGATTTCCAGATTGACATTTCCAGATATTTTTGTTTAATTCTTGTTATTCTATTGTTACTGTTTTTTTTGTTTCTTGTTTTAACAAAACAGTCAACAAGTACCTTTAAGTTTACATTGATTTATTATATTGACCTTTAAGCGCTTAAGAAGCTGAGTGAACTTTACCGAGCAACGGTTTTCTCCGCTAATCAAAGAAAAATCCGATAAGGGCGAGGTGGCCGCTGTTCACGTGTTCTAACACGTAGGAGAAACGCGGCCGAAGCATTAGTATCCGTACAAATGAGATTATCATCAACGATTTGAGAAACTTGGTTTTCCTTAATACATTTTCTAAAAATGTATAAAAATTTGAACGTAGTGGGACTCGAACCCGCGCCTCCTGGAAACCGACCAGGATGATTAGTTTTCCTTGTTAACATTTTGTCTCATTCCCAAATGAATAGACTATAGTTAGTGAATCACTAGACTAAATTTATTACCTAGCGCCCCTAAACGGGTATTGCGATAATCAGTTTATTGCCGCAAATAGCGATCACCGACGTCAAATTTACAAAAGAAAGCGTTATCTTCCACTTACAAGTATTTTTTATTACATTATTTTAGCAACCGATCCGACTTTTTGCTATCATGTAACAATCATATGCTGGTTTGTCGACCTATAAAATAGGTGTTGCAGATATAAAATATATACTTTTTATTTAAATCTATACTGCTACTGCCTGTAACTTTAATTTTAGAATTTATGAATGTCATTTGATAGAATAATTATGATATATTACATACGGCATACCTACCTAGTTGTTTTAACGTAATAAATTTCAAAATTCAAGAATCTTGTAGCGATACTGCACAGTTGTAGCGAATAAATTTAGGACGCTAATATAGCGTGTTCATAATTTTTTTTTTCAAATAATATTAATTATTGTCTCTTAAAATCTTTTATTTAATGCGCGTTTCAGGATTTAAAAAGAATGGAAGAAATATTGGTTTTGTACATACTTGCAGAACGCAGTGCATTTTCGCTGCCCCAAAAATCGGACACTAGTATCGAAAAATAATCCCAAAAGCTAAGCTTTTCAGATCCGCGTTGCTCTATAGACTACATTCCTCAGAATTTGAAAAAAAAAATCCTATTTGTACCAGTATAAGTTTCGTGTCAATATCCATCAATAAATTATCACACAAACTGAATCGCGTGATTTCGCTACTGAAGGTACTGATATGCTACCGTAATATGTTAACAGGTATTAAATTTTAGAAACGATATTTATATGTATATTTTAATAAATACTAAATTCTTCAGTTCATCGTTAAGCAATGAAATTAATTACCTATTATACTTGACAAACGATTCCTGAAAGCAACTGCGACATCTATAGTCGAATACGTCAACTGCGTGACGAATTCAGGAGGGCGTCACAGGGACTGCAATAGGCTTTATTAAAATCATTCTCAATACTTACGTAGAAACTACCTGTAGGGATTACTATATCGCATGGCCATCTTAAAAATACGTTTATTTTTAGTACAAATTTCAAGACCGTTCAGCAAACATTATCTTTTCCCGCTATATATATTTTGTTTAAGTAACGTAACCTGCGTTACTACTACACACCGTACGGTAATATTACAGCGCCACGCCAATTTACCGAACCAATATAGGAAAAGTTAACAGCTAGCAAGTTCCAGGTAATATCCATCAAGATCAATCAATCGTGGCTCGAACACGTTGATTTACACTTATAGATGTCGGTTCAAGCCTGGATTGCATTCTGTGATTGCGATTTTTGCTACTATACATATAAATATTCGGGAAGTACTGTTAGTTTCCCTACACCCCCTCCTTATCAACATGCTAAGTATTCCCGGCTCGTCTGTCAATTACCAAGTATATAAGAGAGCTAAAAATATTTTGATAGCCCATTATGTTTAAAAATACAAATAGGAATTTTATTGATATAAAAAGCACTAGTATTACTTGCAAATCATTTATATAATTGAGATCTTTATAACTTCAGTCCAATTATATGCCCCTGTATATAGTATTTAAAAATATTATGTAATATTTTTTCTTAGCTTTTATTGTGACCTGAATACTTAACTAATAAATTATACTTCTCAGAAGGTGCCCAAATTATCTATATGTTATTTGCAGTAGACAGGCGTCGGTCAAGTTTCGTATTTATTAATAAATAACGCAAAATAAAATTTTTATTTATATATGTTTGGATTATAAGTGGTTAGTCCTCTATTCCCTGAGCTAATCACATAAAATGTATACTCTACCTAGGATAAAAATACTTTTACCTACCATGTACGTACTGATGCTACCTCCAATTCTCGAGAATATCCTGTCATTTGATATACACGTAAAATGGGTATGGTATTTTGAAATAGTAATCTTGAGTTAAGTTTTTACAATATATACTTTATTTTAGTGTATCTACAGAGTTGAGGAGAAACTAAAGAAAAACCTATAGTCATATTACACAATTAAAATGTTTACACTGTCATTAGAGAAGAATTTGAAATTCTTAAAATGAAATAAAAAAATAAAATGCAGACATCATACATAAAAACTTGAATATATATCTCTTTTTTGTAAAAACTAACATTATTTATTTAATAGTAATCTTCAATATCTAAATAATTATCTTCTAAATATAATTAACTCGCTTAATCAGCATCATAATGAAATTTTATTTAATAAACCTGGTAGAAAAGGAATATTTACATGTCTTGTCTAAATAAATAATCCTACTAGTTTTGTAGTACTTTTATTAATTAAATTAACCTATAAATCACTAAACACCTATGTTTTCATATAACATCTATTTGAAAACTTAATACTGAAGTAAGTCAGCAAAAAAAATATGATCATTTATAATCTAATGTCATCTTAAAATGTGTATTTCCTAGCTTCTAATTCATTTTTCTCTTACAAGTAAATCCTACATTGTACTTATATCCGTAAAAAAGTAACTATCGACTTCACAAACTATATATTCCTTACAAGTATGTCACGTAAGTACCTAAAGTACTACAATAAATAGATCAACTTACATATCAGTACATATTTAAAATCTATGAATATTTCTAAAATATACGAGGTCCAAACTATGTCTATGGTATTCCTGACGGCTTCTATGGGGTCTCGCATGTGGACCAAGGTCGAGTAACTAGTGCTCCGAAGCTGCCTACACTAGACATATTCTGCACTACTAGTGTACTTAGCACGAAACCTAGAGATTGAAAAAACCTTTAAAAACACTGTACATATATAAACTAATTTATACCTTCATAGCATTAATCCTCAACTGATAACTATCATCCTAAAGTAAATATTAATGCTATGAGTGCTCAATTTACCTAAAAAGTATCCAAATTAACCTATAGTAGACACTGTGTGTCCTAACAAATGTAAGTGATGTGATGATAAATGATGTAGAAAAAAAGTGATGGTAAAAATAAGAAAAAGATATACACACGTTAAAAACGTCCGCCACGCCCTTGGTTGCCACCATAGTTGCCGCCGCCATAGCCACCACCGCCGCCGCCGCTGCCTTGGTTGACATTGTATGGTGCTGATCTATTATTTCCATATTGCTGGTTACGAGTGGGGCCACCGCTATAACCCTGTTGGTTATAATTACCAAAGTCCTGGTTGCCACCCCAGCCGCCCCCACCTCCTCCTCTTTGGTTGCCTCCCCCATAACCACCCCCTTGATTACCTCCCCAACCACCTCCTTGGTTGTTGTCCCAAGGATTTGAGTTGTTCCACCCACCCTGGTTGTTTCCATAGCCTCCTAAAATAATTCATATAAATGATTTACAAGATTCTTAAAAGCCTTATTATAAAAATATGACTATGGTAAAGTAAAATTGTAGCTAAATCGTAGCAAAATCGTGTTCATGACACTCAAAAACAAAATGATAAAAAACAACAAACCTCCATTGCCCCAGTTATCATTTCTTCCTGGCCCTTGTCTGCTTCCTCTTTGATCAGATCCATCTTTAGGTAGAGCTTTCTTAACATCTAATTGTTTACCATTAATTTTGTGTGGTGCATTTACTGTAAAATATTGTAAGTATTAAAAACAATACATAAGTAATTTCTTCTTTCTTCTAGCATTAATGTTCGCCATAAGTAAATTAGAACATATAATTTTTAAATAGTTTTGTTTGTTGACTTGCGTACCAAATCTTACTTTGTTATAGTTAGTCTGGTATAGCTAAAATCAATAGTTTAATATCCACAGTCAGAGGAAGCCAGATTTGGACACATAAAATTCCATTCTGGGGCAAAGCTGTGGGACTAATTAAAAAAAAAACATCTTCACAATATATCACTGCACTTTGTCCTGTTACCAGAATTATTGGATATTGAAACCACAACCACAGCATTAACAGTGAGATGCTGAACCAAAGCGATTAAATATACTACTATTAATAAAACAATACTCACAACATATTTTGTCAACTGGGTCGTAATCATCAAATTCTACGAAACCAAAGCCTCGTTTCTTTCCTGTTCCCTTATCAGTAACTATGCTAACATTTTGTACATTTCCATAATTTGAAAAGTATTCTCTCAGTTGATCTTCATCGTGGTCATCTTTAATGCCACCAATAAATAATTTCTTAACAGTAGCACCTGCTTCAGGATTCTTAATGTCTTGTCTAGCTACAGCCCTTTTGGTTTCTACAATTCTATAACAATGATAATAATATTAATAACATTTTAATATTCTCGTAGTCTCCCTTTGCGGTCTGCAAAGGTAAAGCAAGCCTTACATTCCCTTGCTGGGTTTAATTGAATCAGGGATCTTGGAATAAAGAGTATAATATTTTATTTATATTCCAACAAAAAATTAAAATGATATTACACGCGATTACGATATTATATATTGAAATAATAAAAGAAGCAAGACAAATACATGTCGACATCACGGAAAATGCCACGTGTTTCAATCACACGGGACAATCACCAAGCGGTGACTTTTGTTTTATGCAGCTTAAAACGATGAGAAAACGTTATACAAGTTTTCACATAGCTGGACTGCAGCAATTTAAAAATTACATTAACTTACCGGCCATCTATGCGATGTGGTCTATTATTTTGGGCATCATCTACCATGTGCGCCTTGGAATAAGTGATGAACCCAAATCCTCGAGATCTTTTCGTTTTGGGATCTTTCATAACAACAACATCCACAATTTCTCCCCATTTTTCAAAATGGGCTTTTAAAGATTCATCAGAAGTACGATAGTTCAAACCTCCAATGAAAATTTTGCGATGAACTTCTGGCTCATCCTAAAAGTAGAGCAGAACACATGAGTATAACAAGATGGCGGAACGGTACGCCAATGTAGCGTCACACAATCAAATTTAAACGTAAATGATATTAGAAAAGAAAAATATTTAACAATATCTAAAAAAACATGTCATAGCAAAATTATAATTATATTATAATATTCCATAACGATACAAATTCAAAATATACAAAATACAATACTTACAAAACCGTCATCACCATTCTGTTGCGGCCTCATTATGTCCGAAAAGTTACAAGCACTGTTAATTAAATGAAAAAAACTATAAAGCCTTTTTAGCGTTAAACAAGTGTGATTGAGATATGAAATTTAAGCGATCACTGCACGTCCGCCACCGAGTGACGCCACGCCAAAAAGAAAGATGGGCTCGTTTCTCAAAAGTAGCGCTCAGTGCCGGCTCACCGCTCAAAAATGCGTCGTAACCGGATATGGAAACAGTATTGTCTATGACGTTATCAATAGTAGAGGTATAGACACTATTTATAAAATCTTTTAATCAAATGACATTATTTAGGTATAAAATAATACTCAAAACGTTTTCATACTTTCAAATGTCCATGATTTATTATGATTTTTTTAATGTATATATTTTAATATATTACTTATTACTAACCCACTGTCCCATACAACGTCTTTCTTTTTTTTTCATTGGCGAAGTGGTTAGAGCTCAAGTGGCACGCTTAAATGGAAAAAAGGAAGATGGAATACTTACTCTTTAGAATAAATTATGATTAGAATATCTATTAGTATTTGCTGTGTAGTTGCCAGGTTCGCTAGTTCGCAGAACACCCACCCAGGCAGAAGCCAGGAAAATTGGAAGAGTGGTATTTGATTCATACTCCTTATTTACTTAACTTTTAACAATACTTCAACTTGAAATGTGACTGTCTTAAATATTAGCATACATATAGAAACAGCTTAATTTAAAGCAGGGGTTCCCAATCTTTTCTTGATCAAGAACTACTTTTATATCATTCTTGGTAGCAGGGACCACTATACATGTAGGTATAATAAAAATTTACTGTGATAATCAAACAGAAACTTCGTCTCACCCTGCCCAGTCATAAAATTAAAACCGTTCGCGGACCATATTAAGGCTTGTTTAGTGGTCTACGGACCACTGGTTGGGAACCAGTGCTTTAGAGATACTATTTTACTTTAAGAGCATTTTTGAAGTGATTAGTTTAATAAAAGGTTCTTTAAGTATTAATAATTAAGTAAAATGTTTTAATTTTTTTTTTATAAATTACATTCATCACTACTAGAACATATATTAAACAAGAGCTACTTTTCTTATTTTTCCAGTAATTGAAATTGAGTACATTATTTTGATTATTTTAAATAATAAAATTTTACTAGTTTAGTAAGTTAAATTTGTGTATAATAAGTCAACAGATTTTTTATATAAAATTTTATATTACTATTAGATTTTTAACTAAGATTCTAATTACAGGAAACTACAAGATTTAATGTAATAACTTTTCTGTTTCTTTCTAATAATAATATAATATATTTAATTCTTTTCAATTCATTTGGCCCTGACACCAGCGTATAACAAAAAGTAACATTTCCTCCCACTTTTACTGTTTTTTAGAAGACATAATATTATTATTACATAATAGTATTGTGCATTACAACAAAACAATTATTATGTGTTGAATAAAACACCATTCACCAGCAAGTAGGACTTGCTGGTAAATGGTGATTGAATGAAGCATGAAGATTATGAATTGACAGATGTATTCGCCTATCACGGTAGAAGCGCCTCCAGGTGTCAAGAGTAGGTAAACTAGCTGTAAACCATAGACAATAATAATAATACTGATTTATAAGTTTGTAGTGCCATAGACTAAACTCACGGATGTCTTCTTCACACTAACACTGTGTGTGTGTTTTATCCAATACGTAATAATTGTTTAGTTTTAATGCAAAACAGTTATATTTTGTATTATTGTAATTTCAATTGATTCACCGTATCAAGTAAATAAAAAAAAATAAGATAAATTAGATTGACTTTATAATCACTCCTACTTGTACTAGCATATTTTTCTATTCACATTTGTCGCGTCTCTATTCGCTCCAAATTTTATACACAAAAATTGCACACATAGAAATATTTTCATCGCTATCCAGTTAATTTAAACCATAATTATACTATATAATTTACAAATAAATCTAGATTTTTATATAATAAAATAAACAAAAAAATGAATATTAATCCTTTATGTATTTATCAATTTAAGAAAATATTAACGGCCTGGTTACTGTCTTTGAATTACGACGCTGTAGAAACTTTAATGGATCTTAATACATAAACTCATTTGCCTACACGCATACACAAATTCACACACCCACCCACACACATTCACACACACACATACACACACATACACACAAACACACATACACACACATCTTTTGCCCGTCCTTCTATTCTTAGTTAAGATTAAATTAGTTACGTTTAAACCTATATATATATCTGCAAAGATTTTGTATTAAATTTTAATAGTTTTAGTTAATATTGTAGTGATATTTATTTCTATAAATGTATGAAGTGTTATGGAAGAGCGAGGCCTCCTTACACAAGTACTAGTGTTTTACTAGTAACTTACTAGGTTGGTCTCATTACTTCACATGTAGCTAAAGAAAATGTGAAACTGAAATAAATATATATATATATATATATTTTTTTTTTATAATGGATGAAATTTATTTCTGATTAATTAAGGCGTAATTAAAGTTATACTTTTATAACTGAACACAACGCTTATAATTAAATTCTCTCAGAAACACAAGTTTACCCAGTTCAAGCAGTTTTTACTTTGCCATAACTTTACGTTAATACAGGATGTATCGGTAAAGGAATAATATTATTTAACAAAAAAGAAATAAAATACTTATACTTATATATACTTTGTCTATTTACCCCGTGTATTCATTCAACCAGCTTTATTATTGATATAGACTACAGTAGTATTCACATTCCCTTTGGGTATATGTGTTCTGTGATTCACAGATTGAATAGGATAAGATTAGAACAATAACTTTTTTAATCTATTACTTGTCAAACAAAACATTTATTGTTTGTAGTTTGTAGTTTGTTTTTTCGAAAACCAGAATATTAATTGTTGTTACTAGATGTTTAATAAAAACTTGATGCTTAACTAACGATCAGAATATATAAAAGTTTAACATTTACTATTATCTATACTAATTTGTACAGAGAAATTTTAGGAAATTAATTTAAAAATTCATAATAATCTGGTTTTTTAAGTTTCTGACTAGTCCAAACTTCAGAATGAGACCAAGCGACGGGGGTGAAGACTATGTAAGATTCGAAGACGAAGACTTATATTTACTAAGAAAACTCTTTTTTCGCCTGATACACCTTAATAATTTTTGAAATTTTAGGAAGAGCCAGAACACATAAGAAAGCTTTTTATAGGTGGTCTAGATTATAGAACTACTGATGCGTCTTTGAAAGAGTTCTATGAACAATGGGGGGACATTGTAGATGTTGTTGTTATGAAGGATCCCCAAACTAAAAGATCTCGTGGATTTGGTTTTATTACATATTCTAGATCCCATATGGTTAATGAAGCGCAGAAAAATAGACCACATAAAATTGATGGAAGGTATGGCTATTCAAGATACAAATAAAAATATTTCAAATAGTTATATTTCATGTATAATGTTGTTTTAATGTTAATGTTGTATTAATTCTATTTATTTACATTTTAGAATTGTAGAACCGAAACGAGCTGTGCCCAGGGATGAGATTAAAAGACCAGATGCCAGTGCAACTGTTAAGAAATTGTTTGTTGGTGGACTAAAACAAGATATGGAAGAAGAAGATTTAAGATAATATTTTAGTGTATATGGAGAAATAATTTCTGTTAGTCTTGTAACAGAGAAAGATACTGGAAAAAAAAGGGGTTTTGGTTTTGTCGAGTTTGATGATTATGATCCAGTTGATAGAATATGTTGTAAGTAACGTCAATATGTATTTTATAACTAGCTTTTACATGTCGTTATAGGTCAAATGTAAATAACTTAAAGTTGTATATTACTCTTGATATGTGCCCAAGACTACTCTGACCATCTGACTTTTAAAATTAAAACAATTAGTGTGATGTCATTTAGGTAGTGTAGCTTAAACCAACACAAAATATTTTTTCCATTTGAAGCAGTAGTTCCTGATTTTAAATCAATTAGTGTTAAACTTATAAATAACATACTGTTATGTAGTTAAAAAAAATGTAATTCAAGTACTTAAGTAATTAAAAAAATCTCTTTACATTTACTTATTATTTTCTCTAACATTTTTATGCACTTGATCATTTAAACAAAAATATAATCACCTCTTGTCAAAACAATACATTAATTCAAACCTATAACTGTCGAACACTCAAGTTACAGAGAGAAAGACAAAGAGATCAAAATTCACACAGGAAAGTATATATTGAGACAAGTTCAAATTTGTATTTGTTTTTGTAATGATTACTTTGACACACACTTACACTGTACTATTTTTTTTTTATATAATTCAATTGTGTAATTATTATTCATTCATGATTGATTATTAAACAATAATTTGTGGCTTAACTTTTCTTTCAAAATTTCGAACCATTTTACAAAGACCTTGAGTTTTGAATTAACGAGAGTCAACTGTATTTTTAATACCCTGGTCTTGTGTTCCAACACTCAATACCATCATGTCTAAAATTCATAAGGAATGGCAATGAAGAATAATGTTTCATAACAGTGGGTTCTCTCTGCTATATGTAAGATTAACCTTGAAACTTTAGAAAAAATTAGGAAAGCTATGAACTGGACCTCAAGTAAAAATCTGAATTTATGTAAGATATTAACAAGTTAAGACAAAATGACATTTAGATTTGTAATTTTCTTATGTAAAAAAATTGAGGCTGTTGAGATATATTGGCACAGTGTCTAATTTTGAACACAATGGTTGTGGATTCAATTCCTATTCAGGGAAATTATTTTCACTTCCTTGCTCTGGTAATCAGGCAATGTAGTATTGAGTTACTCGCTCCCTCCCTTTCTGCTAAATGTGGGATACACTGCGAAGCTAAAAAAGTTAATTTAAATTCTAATAAATTTCAGTGCAACAAAACCATAAGATCAAAGGACGCAGATTGGATGTGAAAAAGGCATTGTCTAAAAATGTAATGGGCAGTAACAGCAGCAGAAGAGGCAGAGGGTGGGGTAACAGACAAGGAGACTGGGGAGAATCAGGTGACATATTAAAGACCTCAAATAAACTTAAACTATACTAACTATTTATAATATATTTAAAAAAACATAAATCAGACTTGCCAAGGATACCGGCCAAGATTGTCTTTGCAAAAATTCTGAAACTTTTGAATATCAGAGATAGGCAGGCAAATGTCGTCGCTGACAGTTGTGTTTGGGTTTAGCTGGCACTGACTCCAAAAATTAATCGATTTTAAATAGTAAATAGTAAGAATTGAGTCAATATCATCAGAGCCAAAGACTCAACATTGTCTTATTGAAATCTTAATAATATGCGGTATTATTATTATTATTTTTTTAATTTGTACACCATAATAGTTTCTAGTCCCTGAAATAATCCACAACGATATAGTGATGAAGAAGACCGTACTATACTAGCAGACCCGCGCTTATATTATTGTATTAGTTTTAGTTTCCAATTAATTTCCAAGGATTAGTAAGAAAATATAGTCTAAATAATCAAAATAAGTCAAAAAAGAATAATAAGTAGACATAAGTGGTAAAATTCTTTAATTGAAAAATAAGTAAAAGTAAATAGAGGACATTCTTAATATTTAAAATGTTAATAAAATCGAAAATGTATGAAAATTTACAAAACCCTCAACGTCGTCTGCCCGTTCGAGTCATTATACCGTGCGGCTCGTAGGCTAGCTCATTTTAAATCAGTGATATCTCCTACAGTATTTATTATGTACATCATATACAGTAAAGTATAATTTCTGAAAAGAATTAGATTAAGAAATGATTAAGAAATGCTAAAGGTGGCTATTATTTATTAGATTAATCCCAAATAATAGAAAATACATTAACAAAACTCGATACATTTAAATTAAATTTATTGAAATGGTTACTGTGGGTCAACCTTTTTTTTCGAATGGACTTTATTGCTGTTGTCCTGGACTAGTCTTGACAGCGTCACCGGGCGGGAGGGGCGAGAGTAGCTCGCCCCCAAAGAAAAATTACGAACTTTGATGGACGCTCGTAACGTGCTAGCAATCGCAGGGGAACGCCCGGTAGTGGCTCAACCTTCAGAGATAAACATATACTTTTTCATAGATTTTTTAAGGGTCAATATTTTGGTCAAACATTGTTTTTCAATGTCTCATAAGATTCAGTCAGGGCAAACCATGTAAGCGTTCAGGTAGCCCTTATTGGGCGATCTTTTCTGAAAACGACGAAATTTCATATCAAAAAGAAAAATATTTTAATATATATACCGAAAATATTGAAAATATGAAAAAAAGTAGCCTTGAAAGTATGGGGATGAACCCCATACTTTCAAGTATCTCTATATTAAATTTTATCACTATCGGATCAGCGGCTTAGACAGACAGACAGAGTTACTTTCGAATTTGTAATATAAGTATGGATTAATGTGTATATGTAATGTTATAAATTCCATATATTATTTTATTATTATGTTTAAAGAATTTTATAGCTAAATGATGATGAGTGCTTAATCGACTGTTTTAAATATATTGTGTCGTTGTTCCGTAGCGGTTGGCGATCTTTTGCGGCAGTAAGTTCCACGACACAATACTGCTAGGCATAAAACTGAAATAAAAAAATAGTTTATTCTATTTTTTACTTTAGGTCATGGTCCCGGAGGAGGAGGCTGGAATAATCAAAATCCATGGGAAAATTCAGGAGGAAATTGGGATAACCAAGGGTATGGAGACCAGGGCTGGGGGCAGAATTTTGGCTCTGGCTACCAACAAAACTATGGAGGTGGTCCTATGCGTCAGAATTATAACAACCTCCGACAACAACCTTACAATCCAGGTATTCATTATACATCACTAATTATTTCAAGGCCAGTCATGGCGCAGGGGCACAAGTGTACGTCTGTAAAAGCGATAGTTGTAGGTTCGATCCCACTCGATGATCCTAGTTTTAAGATAAACCACTGCAATTTTCCACCCAAATTTAAATCTATTGAAAATAAAAAAAAATATTGAATGAAGAAACCCAATGCCACTATTTGTCTTATGTAATAATTTATATATTAAATTACAGCTATTGTAGTCTCACCCTGACTATGTTCATATTAAGGATATTTTTCTATCTTCGCACTATGTATTTCATATATAACATGGTAGGAAGAGAGAACTTACTGTTAAGACACTTAATCACCACGCACCTCCAAATTTTCGAGACATCAGGAATCGAATCCGCAACCGTCTTGCTTATAGTCGCACACGTTTTTACTGCTTAAGAAATAATTACTTTTGTAAGTATAAAATTAAAGAATAAATATAACGGTCGTGGCGCAGCGGCACGAAGTGTGACTGTAAAACCGACTGGTTGTGGGTTCGATCCCCACTCGAGGAGGTTAAATATTTACTATTATTGAGGTTAAGCGCGGCGTTGAGTTCTGCCACTCAACACGCAGTGCCTCCAGAATTGGGCAACAAGTGGGGAACGGAGTGTCTTAACACTAGGTTCCCTCTGTCTACCCTGCTACGTGCAGGATACGGCGTGAAACTGATTTATAACATTTTGGTTATTAGGTGGTCGTTTTAATACAGGCAATCAAAACTTCAACAATGCCGAAAGTGCACTTTCAACTGGCAACCAACGCCGATTTTAAACAATTATAGCCTCTTGTAAGTATGTTTGCTCATTTTTAACTACAAAACATAATATTTAATATAGATATATATTTGCACCATTTACATAATATTTTATATATGAATATTTTAGTCCTTATTTACACTTATATACATAATATAATATTTAAGCTAAAAGTAATTATTGAAATATAAACAATCTCTTAGAAATGCTACATTTGATAATATTGGCTCTTTAAATCTTATTGAATTTAATTGAAATATAGATTATAAATATTATATGGGTATCTATCGATTTATATTACAATTTCTATTACCAAAACACAAACACATATATCCTTATTATTACTTATTATTGTACTTGATGACTGATGAGTTCAAATATTTTATTTATAATATAATAATTCCATTAATTGGAATGGATTTTTAATTTTTACATTTATATTAGGTATCAAGTCATAGTTCAAGCTAGGCAGGTATATACGCGAGGAAACTAATAGTGAGAAGGGATTTTATAACTTATGAAGTTATAAATATACACACATAACATTTATCTTGTA
The DNA here is from genome assembly GCA_021202915.1 of Heliconius himera. Classification (NCBI taxonomy): domain Eukaryota; kingdom Metazoa; phylum Arthropoda; class Insecta; order Lepidoptera; family Nymphalidae; genus Heliconius; species Heliconius himera. Next base: position 162,226 of record JAJHJA010000511.1, on the reverse strand, counting down.
AGGTTATTGAAGGTATTGTGAGGCACTAGTTTCATTGTTCTTGCACTTTGATCACAATTATAAATAAAATAGAGATGCTAACTCCATTTTCCTTGTATGTATGTATTTGATCATATTGATGGGGTTTGATTTATTTAAATTTTAATATAGTACATATGAACATTTATTATAAAATAGGAATATTTTTTTCATATATTTTTAATTTCACATATTACAATTTATTTATGTTGTACATAAGCTGGTTCAAGAATGTATGTAGAAGATTTCCAAGAGGTGAGAGTTCGGGTCCTGCTACATTTAATTTTTTATACATTTTCTAAAGTCAAAGTCAAAGTCAAATAATTTTATTCAAAATAAGAAGTTACATGCTTAATTTTTTGAACGTCAAATAATTTACCACCAGTTCACTAAAATTATTGCCTCAGACCTGAGAAGAAAATAATTTTCTTTCTTTCTAAAATAATTTTCTTGATGTGGAATAACTATGTAATTATTTTATTTAATACAATATTATACAAACAACATCCTAAAGGATAAATAACACATAAATATATCCAAATCTACATAGTAGAATTAGCACACAGTTGTGTAAAAGATTTTTAATTTCCGAAGAAAAGTCCTTAACAATAAAATCAAGTATCAATTTTTCTTGTGAAATTTACAAAATAATGGAATATGGAGTTGGCATGTTTAATATATTTTTTCATTCACACTTAGCACAGCATTTAGCTATTAATTGATAGTTTTAAGTTCGGTGTTACCTTTTTAAGTTATATTACAAAAGTTGTGCAAGTTCAGTGAATGATAAATAGTCAGGTAAAAACTTTTTTTATTATAAAAATAATTAAATAATTACATTCCTATTACTTAAAAAAGAAAGGTGCAATTTTATATGTATGTCAATGTTACTATTTTCGAATTATAACAAAAAAGTATTTTTAATGATCTCAAAAATTTTCATAGTTAAGACTTAATATGGGGTTCCTTATTAAATATAATTAAAAGTTATTTTATTACTTAATTAATATTGTTATATTAAAAGAATATATTGTTGTTTTTATTCTTATTTTACTTGGTGTTATAATGTATAAGATTTATTTAGTCTGTGTGCAATAAAATTAAATTGAGACTGTTTTCCATGGACTCTTCTAAACTTTGGACAAGCTGTTCGTGGAAAAGCCCATGGTAAGTTGACTAATAAAACTATGGAATAATAACAATATCTTTTATTTTATTTCCTTCTCTTATTATAAGCTTATCAAATATGACAAAATAATACTGGATAAAATAAAGTGGCAACACTGACTAGCATATTTACAATAACTTTTTATACATAAAACATCGAAAACAATAATTAAATTCAATTTTTGACTGATAAAAAATCTAAATAAAATATTGTCTATCAATAGTAATAAAATTTCATAATATTCATTTTATATTAGCATCTAATAACAACACGAACATAGATTACAATTTAAAATTTACCATTTGATTATATTTAAGCTGTTATTATGTTTGGCTGAAGCTTGTATTATTTTTTTTTTAATTATTTATCTAAGTTGGACTGTGGGTGCACCGGTAAACAAGGGCACGGTGGTGGTCCGTATGGTGTGGTAAATATGGGTGGAAAAAATCCAGACGCCGCTGCTAGTTGCCTGAAAACGTCAGTGTTGCTTAGTAGTTTATTGAAAGTCCCTACTGACTGTAAAGACGATAGTAGGTGGTTCGATCTCCACTCCACCAATACCTCCCATTGGTTATTTTTAATTTATTTTTATTTTCCCGTTCCAGTAGACGAAGCAAGGTGTTGAGTTTTAGAAAATTATTTTTCTGACAAAATGCCCAAGAAATATGAGGATGATGACTAAAAGCTAGTTAAGAACTAAAGTAGCAGGTTATTACTACATACCTATACTGCTGGTCTAAATGGGCTTTCTCGATCCTTTTGTCTTTAGCCCTTCTATTTTGAAACCATATTTTTACTTGCGTTTCGCTTAATGATAACGCTGAAGCAAGTTCACATCTGCAAAAATAAAATAATATATTTAAAGTTATTTGATTTGATGATAGAATAAATAATATATTATGTCTTAATACAAAAATAGATTACTTTCCGATATACCTAAAATAATTACAAAATTAATAGGAAGTATAATATGAGAATAATTTGAGTTTTAATCTAACGCCTAACCTTCTTGCCCGTGCAACGTATTCTCCTCTCGCATATTCCAATTCTAGTCGTAATGTCTGATGAGCTGAAAAAGTGGTTCGCTGTCTTCTTGGCCGGCTCTCCTTGCGTCTCCGTCGAGCCACTGGAAAATTAATTTTACTAAATTATTTTACCGATGTAGTACATCTGACAAACAATATTGACTTAATTCTCGATAAACTTTGTAGAGGCCAACGTGGCGCAATGTGACTGTAAACAAAACTGTAACTGTAAAGAAAATGTTCATGGGGCCAATGTTCACTCGACGGAATATATTTTGATTATTTTCTTTTTCTTGTATCTGGTTGTTGTCTGTTGTTGTCTTAAGAACAGAGAGTTATGACCTCAGGTGAAGAGAAGAAAACAATTGTGTTATTTTTTAGGAGGCCAGTCGTGGCGCAGGCGCACAAAGTGTGACTTGAAACGCGACTGGTTGTGGTCGAGTGGGGATCCACTCGAAGAAAGGAAATAGTTATCTAAATGTATATTTTAATTTCTTTGCTTTGATAACGAGGTAAAAGCACGGCGTTGAGTTCCGCCACTCAACACGCAATGAATCAATTTCCAGAATTCGATAGTGGGAAACGGAGTGTCTTAACAGTAGGTGCCCTCTGCCTACCCCGCTGTGTGCGGGATACAGCGTGAAGCTGATTTGATTTTATTTTTTTTCGACTTCAGTTTTTTGAAGGAATCTTATGTTAAGACATTCCTTTCCGCACTCATTGCTCAATTTTCGAGATAATGCGTGTAGAGTAGCGACATTCAACTCCGCAATTGGTCTTATTACTAGAAATTAAATAATAGTTCTCGTGGTTATGTTTTATTTTATATTGTTTTATGATATTGAAAAAAAAGAAGCTGCGCTGGAAGTACCTACCATTATATGCAATTTTTAAAAGGGTACAATTAAAATATAAGTTATAAAAGTTTCAACAAAGGAACTCACTAATTGTAACTGGCTAAGCTACAAAATACATGACTCAAAACTTCAGTTCGATAGAGCTTCATAGTAAAGTCAAGACTTTAAAAGCTATATTCTTTGAGATTTAAAAAAAAACTCCTTAAGCTGTTAACTAAATACTACAAATGTCTCCACAGTGCTGCCAACATAGCAAAATACACAGACCGATACCTATCCGGGATCAGTATCCTATTGTAGGTCGAGAAAGCGGTCTGTCAGTAGGTAGTATTTCCATAATATTGCAGCTACGTACCTACTTCATGGTATAATATTTCTCCTCAGTTCAAATTCATATATTTACTTAGTAATATGTACGAATCAGTACAAAGAATAACCAAATTGCTTTAAGTATCTATGTCTTAAGAATTTGGAGGGCCTAGCCGCATCTATTATCACATCTTGGTCTTCTGGATGTTGGAAGTACATAAATATAGATATATATAATTTTTATAAAGTGGCAGACGTCTTTGATAATTACGGAGAAATACATAAAAAATCACTATAACCTAATTGAGAACTTTTCTTTTTTAAAATCAGTTGAAAATTAACTCTATGACTATTCTATAATAGCCATTATCTCTATAGATCAGGGGTTCCTAACTTTTTCTTGATCACGGACCACTTTTATATCATTATTGGTAGCAGGGACCACTATGCATGTAGGTATATTAAAAATTAACTGTGACTATTATACAGAAACTTCGCCTCACCATCTCCAGTCATAAAATTAAAATCGTTCGCGGACCATATTTAGGGTTCTGCGGACCACTGGTGGTCCGCGGACCACTGGTTGGGAACCACTGCTATAGATAATGCACTATAAAGACAGTAAAATCAAATTGTGAACCGATCGCTTAAAATAACCTGAGAGCAGCTTTTTAAATAAAACTCAAACGAAGAAGATTCAAGCAAGCAAAAAAAGCTATTTCGCATATACATTAGGCATTCTACTATAAAAAGTGAATCTAAGGTTTCCTTCCGATTCTTAGCACGAGGAAGTGATTGTGTCCTGAGAAGAGCTTGTAAGAGCTCCGAATCCATGCCATATTGTACGGAAGCTCAGTGAAACCCTGTGGACGAGGGTGAATCACGATCATTTTAATAATCAGTTTGTAACCCTATACACCTGCAGGTATCGCGGTGACGCTATTATTATGTTATGAATATGAGTGGATCGAATTCCATTTCAATATTTTATGACTTCCACACGTTTTTTTTGCATATTTTTTAAAGTTGCTTATGCTTAAGTAAGCGTCGATCGTAGCGCAGGGGCACAAATGTGTTGCTGTAAGCGCTACTGGTTGTGAGTTCGATCCCAATTCGAGGAAATTAAATATTTTCTTAAAATTTATATATCCATTTCTTCGCTCTGGTGTCGAGGCGAAGGGTGGCTTTGAGTTCCGCCACTCAACACGCAATGCCTTCAAAATTCGACGGAAAGTGGGGAACAGAGTGTCTTAACACTAGATTCCCTCTGCCTACTACTGTGAATATGATTTAATTTTATTTTTTTGATTTAAATTAGATTAAGGATATCTATAAGATGCACTTAATAGTAATGTTCCATATTCATTCGAGGTATTCATTTAAATTGTTTTCACTTCCGGCCCTGGCACACTAAGCGTCTTTAAATATAACAAAACACGTAACGTCGCCTAAAATCAGCGCAAAGTTAAGTGGAGACTTGTCAGAAAAAGTCTTGACAGAAAAAGGTGAAGCTGAGAGTTTACTCTCATAGATATATGTATAAAATATGAACTTACTCATTGTAAGCTACCTATCAAGGCACAAGTATTGCTATAGAGTAAAACCGGGTAATGGCGGTCAGGAGATACTACCGTTCAGGACGAAATCTCGCTTATTATTTCGATCTCATTTACATAAAAATACATATAGATACTTAAAAATCGGATAGCGATATATTATTCTGCTCTAACGCACCTACGACTGTTGCTTCCCTAGCAAAGATTTTTTTTTTATGGAAAAAGACAAAGCAAACGAGCGTACGGGTCACATGATAGTAAATGATCACCGCCGCCCACGACCCCGTGTAACACCAGAGGAGCTACAGGTGCGTTGCCGGCGTTTAAAGTGGAGGTAGACGCGATTTTTGAAGGTACCCAGATCGTATCGACCTGGAAACACTGCCGCGGGTAGGGCAGTCCACAGTTGAGTGGCGCATGGAAGGAAGTTCCTACGAAACCGCACAGTAGAGGAATGCCACGTATCCAGATGGTTTGGATGGTGCTTGAGTTTGTGACGTACTGTGCGGTTAGAAAATTCGACGCTAGCAGCGCTGCCAGGTATGTATGTACCCATGATAAATGCGGTAGAGAACGCGCAGCAAGGAGATATCTCGACGCAAAGCCAACGTGTCAAGCCCTGCACAGATTGAACTAATTCTTTAATGGTCAAACAAATAAGAAGTAAGAGCTTTTAACTCCACATTAACTATTTACAATTTACATTTACTGTTGCATAATCAATCATCAACTAAGCCACTTATTTTAGCCGCGATTTAAAATCTCTTCCGTGTGAACGTATACACGCAAATGCATTTGTTCTATTGAACCTCCTTTTGTCGTACTACAAAAAGTCGTCGTGCGAACGAGGCCTTAGACTTATCGAGTCTCTTGAGTGGTCAAAGGATAGCTTAGGATAGATAGCCTTGGATAGCTTAAGATATATTACAATATGGTCTGTGGCCTTATGCTGAGTGCACAGGATACAATTACAAGGTTAAGGGTCGAAGTTCAAATCAGCTACTCATACCTCAATAAAACTTGACGAGTATTATGAACCTAATGAGAATGACTGGTATTGCCTACTGTGGTGTCCCCGATACCTGTAAAAGTCGTTTATTTGTTAAATATTGACTATATTTGTCAATTTTTTATTAATCTCAATTAATGTGTTTCTGTTAAATTACTTAATAGTTGATGAACAAAAATAATTATAAAGAATTATGGATTATTTTTAACATTTTTAAAGTATTATTCCACACTTTGGAAAGAAAAATACTTATTTAGAAAACGTATAAAAATTTTTAAGTAGCGGGATTCGAACCCGCGCCTGCTGGAAACCGATCAACGTATAGCTCACTGATCAGAGCGTCTGGTTTGTGAATAGTAATTATTCTTAAGTGACTGGTTATAACCAAACTTACCCTAAGTACCTAACATTGTTATATGCTCAAAAAAATATATCTTATATTTATATATATATAATGTCCGCTTCAAAAATATCAATTAAAGTGAAAGTTATCATAAATATTGTAATCCCTTCTATCTTTTACGGAAATCTCTATCAAGCAACTGTTGCCGGACAGAAGCACCGCATTACAGTTTACTAATGTCCGGTCCATTAGCGATTAATTTACGATCGAACGATCGTCAGTATTCAAAAAAGCGTGTGATTTTATACGGTAGTGTATTTTTTTATTTGTATTATTCTTATTTATATAATTTGACGACGAAAGGAAAATATATATTTTTTTTAATAGGTTCATTTTTTGCATATTTTTTAAAGTTGCTTATGCTTAAGTAAGCGTCGATCGTAGCGCAGGGGCACAAATGTGTTGCTGTAAGCGCTACTGGTTGTGAGTTCGATCCCAATTCGAGGAAATTAAATATTTTCTTAAAATTTATATATCCATTTCTTCGCTCTGGTGTCGAGGCGAAGGGTGGCTTTGAGTTCCGCCACTCAACACGCAATGCCTTCAAAATTCGACGGAAAGTGGGGAACAGAGTGTCTTAACACTAGATTCCCTCTGCCTACTACTGTGAATATGATTTAATTTTATTTTTTTGATTTAAATTAGATTAAGGATATCTATAAGATGCACTTAATAGTAATGTTCCATATTCATTCGAGGTATTCATTTAAATTGTTTTCACTTCCGGCCCTGGCACACTAAGCGTCTTTAAATATAACAAAACACGTAACGTCGCCTAAAATCAGCGCAAAGTTAAGTGGAGACTTGTCAGAAAAAGTCTTGACAGAAAAAGGTGAAGCTGAGAGTTTACTCTCATAGATATATGTATAAAATATGAACTTACTCATTGTAAGCTACCTATCAAGGCACAAGTATTGCTATAGAGTAAAACCGGGTAATGGCGGTCAGGAGATACTACCGTTCAGGACGAAATCTCGCTTATTATTTCGATCTCATTTACATAAAAATACATATAGATACTTAAAAATCGGATAGCGATATATTATTCTGCTCTAACGCACCTACGACTGTTGCTTCCCTAGCAAAGATTTTTTTTTTATGGAAAAAGACAAAGCAAACGAGCGTACGGGTCACATGATAGTAAATGATCACCGCCGCCCACGACCCCGTGTAACACCAGAGGAGCTACAGGTGCGTTGCCGGCGTTTAAAGTGGAGGTAGACGCGATTTTTGAAGGTACCCAGATCGTATCGACCTGGAAACACTGCCGCGGGTAGGGCAGTCCACAGTTGAGTGGCGCATGGAAGGAAGTTCCTACGAAACCGCACAGTAGAGGAATGCCACGTATCCAGATGGTTTGGATGGTGCTTGAGTTTGTGACGTACTGTGCGGTTAGAAAATTCGACGCTAGCAGCGCTGCCAGGTATGTATGTACCCATGATAAATGCGGTAGAGAACGCGCAGCAAGGAGATATCTCGACGCAAAGCCAACGTGTCAAGCCCTGCACAGATTGAACTAATTCTTTAATGGTCAAACAAATAAGAAGTAAGAGCTTTTAACTCCACATTAACTATTTACAATTTACATTTACTGTTGCATAATCAATCATCAACTAAGCCACTTATTTTAGCCGCGATTTAAAATCTCTTCCGTGTGAACGTATACACGCAAATGCATTTGTTCTATTGAACCTCCTTTTGTCGTACTACAAAAAGTCGTCGTGCGAACGAGGCCTTAGACTTATCGAGTCTCTTGAGTGGTCAAAGGATAGCTTAGGATAGATAGCCTTGGATAGCTTAAGATATATTACAATATGGTCTGTGGCCTTATGCTGAGTGCACAGGATACAATTACAAGGTTAAGGGTCGAAGTTCAAATCAGCTACTCATACCTCAATAAAACTTGACGAGTATTATGAACCTAATGAGAATGACTGGTATTGCCTACTGTGGTGTCCCCGATACCTGTAAAAGTCGTTTATTTGTTAAATATTGACTATATTTGTCAATTTTTTATTAATCTCAATTAATGTGTTTCTGTTAAATTACTTAATAGTTGATGAACAAAAATAATTATAAAGAATTATGGATTATTTTTAACATTTTTAAAGTATTATTCCACACTTTGGAAAGAAAAATACTTATTTAGAAAACGTATAAAAATTTTTAAGTAGCGGGATTCGAACCCGCGCCTGCTGGAAACCGATCAACGTATAGCTCACTGATCAGAGCGTCTGGTTTGTGAATAGTAATTATTCTTAAGTGACTGGTTATAACCAAACTTACCCTAAGTACCTAACATTGTTATATGCTCAAAAAAATATATCTTATATTTATATATATATAATGTCCGCTTCAAAAATATCAATTAAAGTGAAAGTTATCATAAATATTGTAATCCCTTCTATCTTTTACGGAAATCTCTATCAAGCAACTGTTGCCGGACAGAAGCACCGCATTACAGTTTACTAATGTCCGGTCCATTAGCGATTAATTTACGATCGAACGATCGTCAGTATTCAAAAAAGCGTGTGATTTTATACGGTAGTGTATTTTTTTATTTGTATTATTCTTATTTATATAATTTGACGACGAAAGGAAAATATATATTTTTTTTAATAGGTTCACGTTGTATCCTACATATAGCAGGGTAGACAGAGGGAGTCTAGTGCTAAGACGCTCCACTCTCCACTTTCCGTCGAATTCTGGATTCATTGCGTGTTGAGTGACGAAACTCAACGCTTTTGCCTCGATACCAGAGCGAAGAAATGAAAATATAAATGCAAATAAATATTTCATCTCCTCGAGTGGGGATCGAACCCACAGCCAGTCGATTTACAGGCACTATATATATATATATATATATATATATATATATATAGCTGCTTCACGCTATATCCTGCATGTAGCAGGGTAGGCAGAGGGAGTCTAGTGTTAAAACACTCCGCTCTTCACTTTCCGTCGAATTCTGAAGGCAATGCGTGTTGAGTGGCGAAACGCAAAGAAAAGATAACATTAAATATTTAATTTCCTCGAGTGGGAATAGATCTCACTACCTATCGCGTTTACAATTACACACTTGAACCATTGCGCCACGACCGATTTCTAAATCATTAATATTATTTAGAAAACGTAACCTAATTAAGTACTCATACACATAAAAAAAAGAAAAAAGGAAAAAAAACAATCTAACAACAATACAATCCTAACTAAAAGAACAAAACAAAGGAAAATTTAGAAAAAAAATTGAATAGTTCGCATGATCTGTGTCGTTAGAAGGTGCGTGAGAGACCACTACGTGTATTGTACCAGTACAGCCTAACGACGCTCATGATAATGTATCAAATTGTAAGAACATAAAGACATTGTGATTTTCCTCTTATATAGTTATACTAGAGGGCGCGCGCGGCTTCGCCCGCTTATTAAGAGTGAATTCTAAAAAAACCACGAAACACGTGTTCAATAAAATATTTTTAACAGTCTGAATTTAAATTTTTATAAAAATCTGTGGCGATTTAAAGACTTTTCCATGTGAACTTTCAACCCCTTATTTGAACCCTTAGGGGGTGAATTCTTAAAAACCATGAAACACGTATTCAATGAAATATTTTTAAGAGTCTGGATTTAAAATTTTATAAGAATCGGTGCCAATTTAAAAAAAAATCCATACAAACTTTCAACCCCTATTCGATCCCTTTAGGGTTAAAATTTTTCAAAATCCCTTCTTAGTGGATGTCCAGAATACGAAACTAAATATCTGCCCAAATTTCACGTTTCTACGCACAGCGGTTACGGCTCTGCGTGCGTCTTACCTCAGTCAGTCAGCACAAGTCCTTTTATATATATAGATTATGGACATCATCATTTAGAACTAAGATTTCTCTTACTCTTTTGTCGTCTTCTAATGATATCTCTGTCATTCTCGTAAAAATATTATGTTTATTATATTTAAACATATAATTCGTTTTGGAGCTAGAAAAAAAATTAACTTATATTAATTTCGTTTTAATTTTTTGTCGTATACTTCTTAGTAAATACCTAAGGCCAGTCGTGGCGCAGAGACAGAAGCGTGTGACTGTGAACGCGACGAAGTGTGGGTTCAATTCGAAGAAGAGTCGAGCCGAAAAACGTCATTGAGTTCCATCACCCAACAAGCAATACTTCCAGAATTCGTCACAAAATGGGGAACAGAGTGTCTTAACACAAGGTTCCCTCTGCCTAACCTGCTGTGTCCGGAATACAGCGATGAAACTAGAAAAATAAAATAATCTTAGTTTAAAATCTTTAAAGAGATTGTGGCTTTGGTCTAATTGATATAAAAATAAGGGGCGCCGTGGGAACAGTCAGCTGCGGTCGCATATGTAATTGGATCGCTGAGGGCGTAATCTGACTGAGTGTTGTCACATTAAAACATCACGCGCGCGATCGAGCTGAAACTGAGTGAAGAATTGATCTTACAAAAAAAAGAAACAGCTTCACGCTGTATCCCGCACACAGCGGGGTGGGCAGAGGGAACCTAGTGTACATTCCACCTAGTTCTGGAGGCATTGCGTGTTAAGTACGCTTAGCGTAAGCACTTCCGATTGTGTTATTTAGATTTTATTAGTTATATCTTTTTAGGGTTAGGCTTTTTAGGGTTCCGTACCTAAAAACGGAATTTATAAGATCAAAAACGGAGTTGTACGGAATTCTCTGTGAGTGAGTCCGACTTGTACTTAATCGGTTTTATACATGTAGATTGTAAATTAAATAAGCGGGTAGGTACATTTTTTTTATTTTTTGTAGCTCTAAAGTCTAAGCTATTTTTTTAGGATCGATTCGTTCTTAAAATATTGTTTTTTTTTTTGTATTAACGGTGATAATGGCTTATTAAAATACTCAAATATTTATTGTGCTCACCAACAACTGCACGATTAATTAAAAAAAATTTTTGGAAACCATCTTCTCTTCGCTTCTTTCAAAAAACCGTGTCCATCCATTTGGCACCCTCCCAATCTGTATACTGTTGTTTGCGATTAAAAAATGATCGTGATTAATCAACAATACTAACAACACAATAATAGATCGTGTATTTTAGGGGATGCTACCCTTAATATTCATTAGCTAACCCCTAATTACCGATTCGTTCGACCATCACAGATGAAAGAGCACACCTGAGTTGTTTAAGCTTTCTTTATTTTCTAAAAGATATTGATATTGCAGAATCGCGCTCCGATAAATTTCAATTGGACGAAAGAGCGTCTGGTATTATCGCTTATTTGAAAATATTGTTGGTAAGAATGGCTGGGAGTATTTCAAGAAGAATGTATTTAAGTATACATTTTTCATTGAATTATTTTTCTATTATTATCATAGGTCGTAGGTATCTTTTACAGAGGAGGCCTGATATGTTAGAAAATAATCATTATTTCGAAGTCAGCTTAATATTTAATATACGAAATTAATTAATTAATCTTTACATGAAATATAATTTTAGTAATATTATAAAAAAAAAATTATAGTTAATATATATTATTGATTATTTTTGACTTTTATTTTTAATTTAATTCTGGAACGGTCAATGGACTATTTTGGTGTGGGCCCTGTCTACTCCCCCTTTCTATGCCTATGAGTATTATCTAGATGCTGATTGAGTAAGAATTATTTTAATATATTCATATGATTAATGGATTTAAAGCGCGGCATACTTCGGTAAAAAAAAATAATCGTACTCGAGAACCGCGCGAAGTTTTAAAATTCTTAAGAAAGTTTCATCAGAAACGATGGATAAATGCTCGTATCTGTTGATTGCGGCGTTGATTTAGAAGATAGATTTTTTTCTGTCCTCCTAGGAACTATGAACTTAAATATTAGCTATTATTTTTAGATTGATAACTCAATCTGACTTTCAAGAAATGATCTTGACAGACGGACGGAATGTTTCCGTTTTTACCTTTGAAGTACGGAACTCTAAAACAAATTGTGCATTTCTTTAATAAATTGACCCCTTATCTATCAAAATATTTTTTATATTTTCATTACACAAAATATTTGAATATAAATAAATATTTGAATGATGTAAGTTAACAATGGTAAAGTACCTCTTGTTATCAGCTTCACTCTGTATCCCGCACACTGCAGGGTAGGCAGAGGGAACCTAGTGTTAAGATACTCCGTTCCCCACTTTCTGCCGAATTCTGGAGGCATTGCGTGTTGAGTGGCAGAACTCAACGCCGCGCTTGTCTTTGACACCCGAGCGAAGAAATGAAAATATAATTTAAAGTAATTATTTCACCTCCTCGAGTGGGGATGAAACCCACAACCAGTCGGTATTACAGTCACACTTTGTGCCCCTGCGCCACGACTGGCCTCATCAGAATCTACAACTAAGCAATTTTTTTTTGCTATTATATAAAATTAAAAAAAAATAACCACAAATTCTAATCACATAAAATTCACAACAACACATAAAAGATAACAAATAATTCAATCACTCAATACACAAATTATCGAAGCTTAAGCGTTCGGATGGACACGTCTCCCAAATCCCAATCCGCTCAAATACGATGTAAAACGAGGACGATACAAATTGCGGCTAATGTAAATCACAATGTTATGTTTCCAGCGCGACGCGCGCACGTGGTCGCTCCCACGGAACCACGAGACAGCTATAGATAAAGCTGTTGTAGGGTATATCAATATAATTTTGTAAATAAAAAAAAAAATTGAGGCCAGTCGTGGCGCGGCGGCACGAGGTGTGACTGTAAAACCGACTGGTTGTGGGTTCGATCCTCACTCGAGGAGATGAAATATTTATTTAAATTTATATTTCCATTTCTTTGCTCTGGTGTCGAGGCAAAGCGCGGCGTTGAGTTCTGCTACTCAACACGCAATGTCTCCAGAATTCGACAGAAAGTGGGGAACGGGGTGTCTTAACACTAGGTTCCCTCTGCCTACCCTGCTGTGTGCGGGATACGGCGTGAAGCTGATTTATGTTTATTTTTTATTTTAAAAAAATCAGCTTCACGCCGTATCCCGCACATAGCAGGGTAGGCAGAGGGAAGTGTGTAATAGTGTTAAGACACTCCGTTCCCCACTTGCCGCCGAGTTCTGGAGGCATTGCGTTTTGAGTGGCGGAACTAAACGCCGCGCTTTGTCTCGACATCAGGGCGAAGAGATCAACATATACTTGTAAATAAAAATTTTAATTCCTCGAATGGGGATCGAATCCACAACCAGTCTATTTTCAGTCACAATTTGTGCCCCTGCGCCTCGATTGGCTTCAATTTTGTTAATATTTGTTGTAAAATTTCGAGCCTATATATTTTTTGTGGCATAGGTATATTTAAGTTAAAAGATTTGTCTAATAAAACAATGTGAGCACATTTTCTTACGTAATACCTTGAAAGTGCTGTTTAAAATTTAAATCTCTGTCATTTTCAGGGTTCCGTACCTCATAATGTAAAAACGGACCCTTATAGGATGTCTGTTGTCTGTCTGTCAAGATCATTTTTCTCGAGTCAAATCGTATGAAGATATAAAATAAAATTAATATTAAATATTTAGGTCAGTCGTCCCGTGAAGCGCAGAAAAAATCAACTTCGCCGGTTAATTTAAGCTTATAGGTTATCCTAAAGTGAACATACAGTTATGAAATTTGGCACGAAATGAGAACTTACAATACAAATGAAGAAAGAATCCGAAAAGCGAAAACTTCAACTTGTCAATTTTTATAAGTTGTACTTCACGATCCTCAAGTTGGTATCGAAGCCTCGGTGTGCGAGTCCGACTCACACTTAACTGGTTTTATTTTCTGTATTACTTCTCCTGCATTTGGAAACGGTTTCATATGTATTTTCATTACAATAACAAAACATATATAAGTACTCACACACTGAAATTTTTGTATCCTAAGTACAGTTTTTTTGGGAAATGATGTGGTTTTCTTCGACATCGAAATTGTTATGAAAATTTTCATTTATTTATTTCTAACTGATAATACATACATTCTCGGGTAAGTATTTCATTACCCACAAATTAAAAAAATCAGCTTCACGCTGTATCCCGCACACAGCAGAGTAGGCAGAGGGAACCTACTGTTGTGAGCGTACTGTACTGTGCGTTTGCTACTTTCTGCCGAATTCTGGAGGCATTGCGTGTTGAGTGGCAGAACTCAACGCCACGCTTAGCCTCGACACCAGAGCGAAGAAATGGAATTATAAATTTAAGTAAATATTTCATCTCCTCGAGTGGGGATCGAAACCACAACCAGTTGGTTTTACAGTCACACCTCGTGCCGCTGCGCCACGACTGGCCTCGATAATTTCGATAATATCGAAATGAAAGAGGATAGATTTTCAGTTTTTCTGCCATCGACTGTCAATTAAAGCTCATAATAAATAATAGCATCTTAGCTACAAGAAGTCATCGTATAGAAGATATTCTATCACAGAGATTTTCTTCCTGCGATTCTATGTCTGAACTTTAAAAAGCTAAACAGTATACTTTCCATATGATCTTTTTTGTTTGACAGTTAGTTAGTCCATCGCAAATCCAATTAGAATTTCCATCGAATTTCAGCACCACTAGTAATTTTCGTTTCAGTTTCACGGACTGTTGTTTCGTAATAGTTATAAGAGTTAAACAATGGGTTTCATAGCTGTGTAGGAGAACAGTGCTGGCAATTTTCATACGAGGGTGAGTTTGAATGGGCCTCAGCTTGCCTGTATAGCGAGGCATCGAGTCGTGGCGCGTTAATCGCATCAGCGCGACGCCGCTGTCGCTTCGCCTTCCGCATCTACAAACTGGAAACCCAGACGTTTTTTAACGACGCGAAAAACCATTATGATTCTATTTCCAGAACAACAATATTCATTCTAATAAGCTTAGCTATGTTGAGCGTAAGAAAATGTATGGATGTTCTGTGAAAATTTTGCTTTTTATCGGATTTATTTAAATTGTTATTTATGTAAATATAATGGTAAATGATAAAATGTTATGTTAATAAATTAGTATACAATAATGTTTTCGGTTGCTGTCTGCTTACATAATCTTTTTATTTTAGTTTAAGCTTTAAAATACTCCGTTCTCCTGTTTCCGTGCGGATTTGAGATATTAGGTACGTTTTTAGTGGAACCGAACGCTGCGTTTATCCACGCACAGAGGAGAAATTAAAATATTTCATTCCTCTGAATGCAGATTAAACCCACAGTCATCGGGCTTACAAACGGACACTGTTCTACTTCACCGCAATGGCCACTTGGCTATAATCAATGTAACTCAACAACAAATTTAGTTTCGTACATAAGTTGGCTAATCTCTATTTACAAGTATTACAGAATAATAAATAAATCATCGTATTGCAGAATCATAAAAAGAAGATGAAATATTTACTTAAATTTATATTTTCATTTCTCCGCTCTGGTGTCGAGGCAAAGTGCGCTGTTGAGTTCTGCCACTCAACACGCAATGCCTCCAGAATTCGGCAGAAAGTGGGGAACGGAGTGTCTTAACACTAGGTTCCCTCTGCCTACCCTGCTGTGTGCGGGATACAGCGATTTGATTTGATTTACTGGTCGAAAGTCCTTAAAAAACTATTTAATTCGAATTTCGATCATACAGGTACCTACTTTTTAGATACAGGTATCTAAAAAGTAGGTACCTCTAGATCAGTGGTTCCCAACCAGTGGTCCGCGGACCACTGGTGGTCTAAATATGGTCCGCGAACAATTTTAATTTTTTGACTGGGGATGGTGAGGCGAAGTTTCTGTTTAATTATCTTACATGCATAGTGGTCCCTGCTACCAAGAATGATAAAAAAGTGGTCCTTGATCAAGAAAAGGTTGGGAACCCCTGCTCTAGATCTATAATGTTTCACGACATTATGATATTTCAAAACATTCTACAAAAGCTTGTTATAGGGAATATTCTATTGAATAAGTACTCTATAAAAATAGAATTATTGTACAATATAAGAAAATTTTTCCTGGTATATTTATATAAAGGAACGTCCGGCAAAGAGTTGAGTGTACGAGGATTAGGTTTGCGCAATACGGCTTATCTACATCGGCTCTCTATTAAACTTATTCAAAGCATTTTTCTAGTGATATTTTATTTAACAAACCGCGATAGATATCTATCACTCTTTGATCTTATAGCTCCTTTGGTTGACAAGGATGTCCGAGGATCTGTTTTATTTTTTTTGTAGATAAATATAAAGCTGAATACAGATAAAAAATATTTTAAAGAAGCTATTTAAATTGCTCATCGTAATATAATGAAATAAAATATATTTTAATATAATATTTCATAATTTGTCATGTAGTTGAAACTTGTAACATCGCCATAAAGAAACCCTTATAAGATCACTTTGTTTGTTACCCGTCCGTCCGTTTGTCTGTCTGTCTGTCAAGAGCTTTTATCTCAAGAACGGTTGGAGATATTGAATTAAAATTCAAACCATATACTCAGATCGGTCGGTACGGTCCCTTGATTTTTTTTACGGAAATGACAACAAAGTTTTTTAAGTAAATGTAGAAATACGATGTTTTCCTGAAAATATCGTATTCCTACATTTATTTAAAAAAAGGATATAAATAAAAAATCAAATTAAATTAGCTTTACGCTGTATCACGCACACAGTAGGGTAGGCAGAGGGAACCTTATGTTAAGACACTCCGATCCTCTTCGCCGAACTCTGAATTCATTGCGTGTTGAGTGGCGGAACTCAACGCCGCGCACCACAGCCACACCACCACACCACAGCGAGGAAACACAGTTTATGTTTGTTATGAGCAAAATATTAAATATTTTAACATTTTTTAATTTTGAACAAAGCTTTTATTTAGTAAAGTTATTTTATTTCCCCAAATTTATTGAGAAATATACATAAACATCAGAATAGTCGGCGCTCTTGCTGAATCTATTTAAGCACTACAGTAGCGGCCGACTATTATAATGCCAAATAGGCACACCTCTAATATTTTTATAATGCTCTCTCTTTTATCGATAATTATTTATTTACTCTTGTAATCTAAATGAGTGATATTATAGTTTCAATGAAAATTTTCGTTTTGAAAAAAATATCTATATAAATAAGGTAATATTACAAGCTTAAAATTGGCTTTCACGTAATTTAAAGAAAGAAAATTACTCAAATACGAAATACAAAAGGCAAGTACTTATAATATTTAGGTATTTAATTATCGATTTAATTTTAAGGGGTACTTTTTATGCATTTCCCTTTTTTGTTAAGTAAGCAACGAACGTCTAGTACTAACGTCTCCCATTTTAGCGACTTTTTTGTCGCTGAGAGCCGCCTTCTACTTGTCCAGATCCGGAAACAGTAAATGTTTTCCTATAAGCGCGTTATATAAAAAAATCATATATAAATATATATAAATATATGATTTTTTTATATAACGCTCGGTGTCACGGGGGAAAAACATTTTTTGTTAATATGCGTCCATCTGATAGGCGGCCGAGCGCCGCAAAATGATAACAAGGAGAGAGATTGAGTAAACGGCACCATTGGGAAAGGATTTTTTACAAATTTTACTTACACACTTGTTATTCTAACATTGAATAATGAAGTCGTAGGTTAAGTTAAATTAAGTTTAGACAGATTATTCTTTTTTTTTTAAATGGAAGACCATAGACTATATAGATTAGATTTAATTTGTATTTTTCTAATAATTAAAACTGGTTCATAGGAAAATCGTATTTTCTTAAGCCTCCTAAGTTTCACAGAATTATGTAATTGAAAGAGGCCGTCGTGGCGCAGGGATCCATGCATGCGACTGTAGACGCGACGGATGTGGGTTCTATCGCACTCGGGGAATGAAATATTTAATATTTTGATTTCCTCGCTCTAGTAACGAGGCAAAGCAATATGATGAGTTCCACCATTCAACAACCAATGCCTGGGGATTCGGCGAAAAGTGGGGAATAGAAGTGTCTTAATGGGAACAGAGTGTCTTAATGGGAACGGAGTGTCTTAACACCAGGTTCCCTATGGTAAGATAAAAATGTAAGAAATAAATAAAATGTAACTGAATATTATCTGGCTATGTTCAATATAAAGAAATGCAAGGTAGAACAATTTAATGTTCATTGTTTTCAACAAACAAAATTATATTTAGAACACTAAATACTTACTTTAGAAATTAAATCTTTTATAATAGGTATTTCAATACTTCCATACTCTTAATATGATAAAACCAAAAAGTCGGTTTGGTTGAACGCTATAATCTCAAAAAATACTGGCTCGAATTGAAAAAATCATTAAGTGTTGGATAGCTAATTTGTAGAGGGAGGTTAATCGTTTGGATGTAGCCCACTATAGCTATTCTCGGAATTAACTGGGGTACTTAGAAACTATATATATTCTTAATTATCTTCATTTGACCATGTGAGCGGAGCCGCAGGTAAACGCTAGCTCTATACAAAAGGAATTTAACAGGTTCTATCTATAATCTGTCTTATGTAAGGTGGTGAAATTACGTAAGATGATGATGATATCCTGGTCGGTTTCCAGGAGGCGCGGGTTCGAGTCCCGCTGCGTTCAAATTTTTATACGTTTTCTAAATAAGTATTTTTCTTTCCTAAGTGTGGAATAACACTTTAAAAATGTTTAAAATATCACGTAAGATATTCTTTTTAATATTAAAAGTGCATTCACATGGCCGTATCTAAAGATAAGTAGGTGTTTTCAACAGGGGCCTTACCTACAGTGGTTTACATGGTTTAATTACATTGTGGAGTGATTTTTTTTTATATTGTTTTTCATTTCATTTTTTATATTATATGTATTGAGTCGATAATGTGAACTCACGAGTGATTTGTATATTTAATTACTTTTCAAATTCAAAATAAGAGAATGTAATTTGGTAAATAATGCAATTTTTGTGACTGTAGCTTTAAACTGATGATTTTGTGTTGTTTTTTAATTTTTCTGTTTTATTTTTTTTGTCACAAAAAAATCAGAATTCGCGGCCTACTTGGTCTCTTTCATTTCTATTTCAATTAATGATGAAAGTGAGAACATATAGTATGTTACATTACTGTGATTTCGAAGTAGTGTTTATTTTTATTTTATAAAGTGGTTTTTAGTTTCAGGCTGTATCCCGCATATACCAGTGACCTAGAAATCTAATGAGTCACTCTGTTCCCATTAAGACACTTTCGTATCATATAATACATAACACTACCTCATTATTAATGCACTGCGTTGAGATCCGCCACTCTACACGCAATGTCTTCAGAATTCGATGGAAGGTGGGGAACGGCGTGTCTTAACACTAGGTTCCATATGCCTATCCTGTTGTGAGCGGGATACGGCGTGAAGTTGATTTTATTATTTTTTTTAACTGCCTTATTATGTTATACATTATGTTTGCTGACACTGCACAACCTTATTATAATTTCTAATACTTACAAAAAGCAGCTAAACCAGCGCCGAACGCCAATTGTTGATGCGGCAATAGCATGGGTCGCGGACACAACGGTAGTGGTGGAGGAGGCTGCCATATCGAAGAACCTTGGACACTCTCCCTTGCTTCATTGTCACCAATTTCTATGTCAGATGAAGAATCACTTTCGGATGCTGGATTCGTATCGTTAGCAGCTGCTTGATCTTCAAGATGGCCATATATTCTAGCGAAGAATTTCCTCGGTGACGACGGCCTTGGTGCCTGAATGGATGTCTTCGATTTCTCATCATATGTATCATCAGTCATCGTATTTAATGTTAATTAAAAATATCCAACTGATTTATCACTAATTTTTTTTTTACAAAAAGAGGAAATTACACAGCATAAATTTAATTTGTAACTTCTAAACAAAATTATTTCGTGAACCATAAACTTAATCCTAAATTATGTTAAACACGTGCTACCCTGATCAAGTGAACACATGGATTGAATATCAGGTGCTGGTCTCGAGCGCCGCCCTTTGCGTCCCTCATCCCCTACGAAACCGGAAAACGGTGGAAAGGGTGCGTTCCAGCCAATGATCGGCCGAGTTATACACGATCCTGCCCACAAGGCGGGAACTCTATAGTAATTGATTTGGCGACATTGAAGGATATAAGAAACTTTTTGAATTTAGTATCTAATTATTGTTAAGTTGTAAATATTGATTTATTTTCTGAAACAAAAAAAAATATACAATGAAAATAATAGTTAAACCAAGTAAAAACCACGCTTTTGTGGCAAAAAATATTAAAAATAGAACGGTTATTTACATTGTAATACAAGTTTTCTTTAAAAAAAATTCTTTACAATATATTTTTTACTTTTTACTATTTTTTTATAAAAGCTTGTTTTTCAATTTTTTAAAACTGTTATTTAATCTTATTTTTAGTTGGATTTTTCATTAAAGCGTGTATTTTTATACTATTATTTATATTTATTATGATTGCATTTTGAGTCCTTGATAAGAATGCAAAGTTTGAAATTGATACGAGGTTTAAAAGTCGGTCAAAACGTTTAAAGTTTCCATTACAAAGAAACATATACCAAGCTATTAAGTGTGTTGCTATAAAGTGTGCTAAAAAGTATTTAATGCGAATGAGTGAAGATAATTAAATTACAATTAAAAACATAGACAACTATGTTATCCTTCAATGTCGTCTGTGATAATGGCAAAATGTCAAATTATAACAAGAAACCATTGATACAATAAAAATGAATTTTAATGCAATTATATTTGTTATGTTGTGCTTTTCCTACAATTCAGCATTGGCAAACCACAGAGGTGCTTTTTTAAATATTATAAAAATAGTAAAGTAGTTCATATTTAGAGAAATATCTACATAGAAAATAAGTAAAAATATTATTTATTATTATTTATAGATTCTTTTATAAGGTATAAATTATACCTAAACGTTGAAAGATATATTATAACTTCAATAATATATTTACCTACAATAATAACCTGACTGATTAACTAGACAATTTTAACCAGACTTTTTGACCTAATAAGGTCCTATAAAATATGCTCGAATTTCGATGCACTCCAAATAAACATGACCCATTGTCACGTACCGCCTGAGCCGAAAGCGCAAGCGAGAGAGCGAATTAACGGGTGCAAATATATGTAAATTTATCGTAAAAAAATTAATTTTCAATTTAACTTCTTTGTATAATACAAAATAATAATAAGTCAGTGATAATGAATCATTTAAATTCATAAAAGTATGCAATGTTTTTTTATGTCGTTGTGACCTAATCGTCCCTAAATTGTCGATTTAAGCAGTCAATCAGTATTTATTTCCTTTTTTTGCTTTTGTCTTCAGCATAGATAATTATTGTAATTTGTAGCTAGGTATATTTTTTAAAATATTTTATTAACTGTTTAAGATAGTACAATTGACAAATTGGCTCAACGAACAAAAAAGATGACATACAATTTTAAGGAAACATTACGAAAAATCAAAGACACGTCCCATGATTTTGGTAGAAGTGTTTACGACAATTTCAACATTGGCTTGAAGAAGATTGCAAATATAAATTCATTTAACGATGAGGACATCCGTCGATACGAGAGATTGGTTTTTATGAAAAAATATCCTTTTTTGGATATACAAAAATTGGAAATGAAATATAGTCCCACACCATCTAAGGATGTTAGGCACAGCACTAATCTTTATTTAATTCGAAATGTTGAACATGAACCGAGCATTTGTGAACCGTCGGTCGATTTGCTGAACGTTGAAATAACTAATAGAGGTTTAACTGGATTCGCTATACCATTGCATGTATCAAAAAACATTATCGTTGAAAATAAATCGGATATAAAATTAAAAAATAATAATAATCATGAATTTCCAAAACAAAAAACAGAGAATATTTTGCAAAGTTTGAAAGAAGATGTTAAGACATATATTGAAAACCACAATTAGATCACGAAGCTTAAGTAATAATAAGTACTTAATGTATTTTATAAATAAACGAGGACATTATAAGTTAATTCGGTGTTTTATATTACTAAATACTTGTCTACTTAGTTAAGGAATACTCAACTGAAGTTATGACTTTTTATCATTTAACATTTTTTTTTATCTTGCCCATCAAAGGTTCCGTATCAATATTAGGATTGTAGGTGAAAGGGAACAGAATATGACAAACTCACGTTTTTACAGTGAATGCAGCATGCGCGCACTTCGACTTTTTGATGCCTAATACCTATAGTCTATGAGACTCTATCCTACACCTATACTGTGAGACAAAATGTAAACAAAGAAAACAAATTTTCTTAAACTTTCATTTTGCTATATTTTTATTTAATTTGTATAGCGAAGGGTTTCTCATAAATGTTTCTAGTGTCAAGTTCTACTGTTCTTATGTTGTCTTTGCTTAAAATTTCACTCCATGTTAAAAAACCGGACAAGCATAAGTCGGGCATTGGAGATCTCGAGCTTTTTGTGAAATTCAGGCTTAGCTTAGCCAGAGCCCTTTCATTTGATACCTATAGTTAGATAGTTTGTATTTCAACTCGATATCTCCAAGCTGTGTTCCTGAGATAGAGGATCTTGTAAGACAGACAGATGGATGATAAACAAAGTGATGTTATAAGGATTTCTTTTTTCCTTAAAAGGTATGGAACCCTAAAAATTAAAATATAAACAAACCAGAATATATTTGTTATTACTTTCAAATTGATATATATTATGCAATCTCGAGATAAATGCTCTTGACAGACAGACACACGGACAACAAAGCGATTCTATATTAGTCTAGTGCTCCGTTTCTTCATTTTGAGGTACGGAGCCCTAAAAAAGGTTGCAAGTAGTCTTTTATTTAGGTTTTGCGTTTAGGTGTTTTACATGTCAACTAAATTAATAATTACAAACATTTTAAAGTTAAAGAATAATTTAAGTCAATTTTGATATTCAATTTCTAATAGGTATTAAAGGGTTATATACGTACAATACAGAGATTGATATATGTGTTATTGACAGTGAAATCACCGTACCTAATCGTTCTTTTATAAAAAATCTTATAAAGTAGATATTCATACTTCATTAATCCTCACCTATAAAGTTAACCTTTTTCTTAAGGAATTTACTTAAAGAAAAAGAGATACGTTGATATCAATTGTCGTATTCAGTATTTAACATCATGTTGAATATTAAATACTTCAAATTCAAATAATTTTATTTAAAATAAGAAGTTATATTCATTTTTTGAACGTCTAATAATTTACCACCAGTTCACTAAAGTTAATGCCTGACCTGAGAAGAACCGGCGCAAGAAACTAAGCGGGACCTATTTTTTTAAAATCAATTTTAAACAAATACATATTTAATTATCTGTGACAATGATACCTTCAGTTACAAATTGCATGTATTTCAAAAAAATATAACGGGTTAAGTGAAATATTCCCTTTTCGGATTTTTTCCTTTACTTATATTGTAAGTTCTCACTTCGTGTCAAATTTCATACCTAATTATCTCCGAATTTCATACGAAATGCGGCAAAATCGACATCGCTTGATTGCCTTGACTTAGAAGCCTGATTTTTCCAGCGCTTAAGGGTTCCGAGCCTGAAAGGGAAAAACGGAACCCTTATAGAATCACTTTGTTGTCTGTATCCGTCCATCAAGAGCATTTATTTCGAAATCGCGGGGAGGTATCAGGCTAAAACTAACATCAAATACTCAGGTCTATGGTCCCTTGAAGCACGCTTCTAAATTAGCTCATTCATCATTTGGCAAACCAAACTTCTAAATATGTTAAATAAAAAAATACGAACTTTTATACATCGATTTTGAAATGAAATTCGCCCCGTGCCGTAATTAAAACCTGTAAGTATTTCCTGTGAACCTACAGTAAAATTTCTGAAAAGTGAAAATTAAAAAACATGAAATCATAACAAACTTATATT
This sequence comes from Heliconius himera, assembly GCA_021202915.1. Taxonomy (NCBI): domain Eukaryota; kingdom Metazoa; phylum Arthropoda; class Insecta; order Lepidoptera; family Nymphalidae; genus Heliconius; species Heliconius himera. Next base: position 138,017 of record JAJHJA010000511.1, on the reverse strand, counting down.
TGTAGTTTATTTCAAATCAAAATTTCAAGTCAAATAAATATAAATTATACTCCCCGCTGACTTTCAATCTTGTAATTGGTACGGAAGCTTCGGTGGACGAGTCAACCGGTTTTTATTTCTTTTACGGTAAGTACTAAAGTAATAGAGCAACCGAGTTTTAAAAGGAGAAGATTAGGTATCCTCATTTTAATTATTGATTTGACTTTATATTTTTTTATGTTGCTTATAAATTTTTGGGCTACGACTTCATAAATAATAAATAATTTAATTAAATTAAATCAGCTTCACGCTGTATCCCGCACACAGCAGGGTAGGCAGAAGGAACCTAGTGTTAAGACACTCCGATCCCTACTTTCTGCCGAATCCTGTAGGCATTGCGTGTTAAGTGGCAGAACTCAACGCCGCGCTTAGCCTCGACACCAGAGCGAAGTAATGGAAATATAAATTTAAGTAAATATTTCATCTCCTCGAGTGGGGATCGAACTCACAACTAGTCGGTGCCACACACTTCGTGACGCTGCGCCACCATTGGCCTCAAATAATACTTATAAATATATCGCACCTTTAGAATTATAGTGACCTAATCAAAAAACCATGATTTAGAGTTTTTGTCAGAAATTGACCTAAAACGACGCTGTACACAGCAGGGTACGGTAAGGGAGAGAGAACTTAGAATTAAGACGCTTCCCCGCTTTCTGCCGACCTTTGGAGACGGAAAGTGGGGAACAAGGTATATATTTCCATTTCTTTGCTCTGGTGTCGAGGTAAAGCGCGGCGTTTAGTTCCGCCACTCAAAACGTAATGCGTCCAGAGTTCGGAGGAAAGTGGTAAACGGAGTGTTTTAACACTAGGTACCCTTTGCCTACTGTGGGCGTTATACAGAGTGAAGTTGCTAAAAATGTGTTCATATTAACAATGACAATTGTTGAGAATAATGAGAAATTGTTTTTTTCATTGTGTAGAATATTATGAACTGCTGAAGATTTTCTGTGGTAACGGTTTTAATTTTTAAATTTAAAATTAAACGGTATTGATGACACAAATAATATTTGTCAAATTCTAGTGATGTGCACTTAACTATATAGTAAACTAATTTTTAATTGTGACTTTTACCTCAAACTGATGTGTGTCGTATTATATATGTTAATAATATAAATTGGATATTTAATATATTTAAAATAAATTTAGTTTTATAATACAGAATCTATTGAAGTAAAATATGTCGAGCAGGTTGATAGACAAATTAAAATAAGTGATAGAACAGAAGAGGTTATTTTTAAACAAAAGAATTTTTTTATTTGTTTTTAAAAATAATTTACAAATACAATACAAATATAATATGCTCCATATAATAAATAATATGCTCCATATAATAAATAATATGCTCCATATATAATAGGTCAATAATATGCTCCATAAAAACTATGGTGTAAGTTTTTAACAAATTGTGAGATTTTATATTCTCTTATATTAAAAAAAAAACTAAAAAATATAAAATCTAACAATTTGTGATAAAAAATATTTCATTTCATCATGTATCATCTTGAGTTAAACTACTACTATTTTCATATGGCATAATTTACGTTTCTCCTATTGTGTAAATTTTTAACCGTACTTTACCTTGTTCCTGTATTTTTCAAATAATGTGACATGGGTGAAGTGATTATTGCTTAGCAGCATCTTTAGGACACCATAATTGAAGAACAGAACAGTAGTTTTAAGATTCTATTTTTTACCGTTGTCGCCGAGACTAACGCGACGGTTGTGGATTCGATCCGACCGAAGACCGAAAAATTCTATGGAGAGTGTCTTAATACTAGGTTTCGTCTGCCTACCCTGCTGTATGCGGGTTACTATGTGAAGCTGCTTATAATTTGGATTTATTTCTTACTACTTTTTCTTTTACGCGTGGTGGATGAATCATGATAGCATAATAGAAAAAAATGTACGTAAGTAAAGATTATAAATTGTAACAATAAATCAGTTTATTGACAGAAAATAAAAGTGTAAGAGTATGTTCGTACTGTTGTGTTTTATTTTATTTATACTTTATTGCACACATTTATAATCAAAGAACAATCTGTGCGCATGAATTTCAAAACATTCCAATTAACTCTATGGGACACATTTTGACCATTTACTTTAAAATTGCAATTACAATTATCATCAAAATTCTTCGCTGGGATCACCGTATCGTCCACAACGTTCCTGCAACATTTCAGAGCTGTATATGGTTTAACGATTTAGGAAGACTAGCATTACAACAAAACACGCCTTTGACCAGTAAGACCTTCGCTTCACTAATTCAATAAAAAATATACATGTAAAAAAAGGTGGGCTTAACGCTAAACAGCATTATCTACCAGCCAACCTTATCGTGTGGGAGAGAGTTGTGTAGGCATGTGTGAAAGTATTTTAATTTTGATTTACTTTTTCAATATTCAATTCGATAGTAAAAGTTATCTTCTATAGGTCACAAAACACAGTGACCTGAAATTATAGGCTTTTCCCTAATCTGTATATAATTCGTATTAGTATATAAATTTATATACCTAAATGCACATAAAAGAATATAAATTTAATAACATATAAATAATTTACTTAAATGCGAAGTATTATGCCTATATACGGTATGAACATTGCAACACAAGTTGGAACTTGTACATCACTAAGGTTATTTGACGGACAATTGACATTTGACATATTCACTTGTCAATTGACATGCTTCGATACAATGTTAATTTATTTGTTGCTTGACTGCTTGTTAATGGATAGCGATTAGCTCGCTTTATTTATTTAGTGTATTTTTAATAATTTACGCAGAGAATTTAATTTTTTGTCTGCAATTTGTATAAAACTGGTGAGAATTTTATGTAGCTTACATATTCCAAAGTTATTTCTTTAATAAATAACCTTTCTGGCTAAAATATGTATTTACTTGCGTTAATTCTCTTTTTTTTGTTCAGATTATGGAATTGCAGTGTAAATTTCAAAACTATGATTGGGGCAAACTAGGGTTAGCTAGTACAGTCGCGAATTTATTATCAAGTGCCAATCCAGATATAAAAATTGATGCTGAAAAACCTTATGCTGAGTTGTGGATGGGAACTCATCCTAATGGTCCGTCTCTCATTATTGAAAGGGGCATTTTATTATCAGAGTATTTAAAAGATAATCATGATGCCATAGGTCCAGATGTTAAGAGAAAATTTGGTATTACTGTTCCATTTCTACTTAAGGTGCTCTCTATAAGAAAAGCTTTATCGATTCAGGCTCATCCAACTAAGGTATGTATCTAAATAAAAAATTAAAAAACGTTTTTTCCCTTATCTCAATCATTTAATAATGTGTGATAAGATATTCTTACTTATAAACAAATACAAAACAATATGGCCATAATCTGATAAGACTAATACTATGAATAATAGGATTATTATGAATGAGATTACACACTCGTAGAATTATCTTAAAACTCTACCAGCAACCAACAAATCTTCTAAGTAATGAAATGTAAATTAATGTTGTAAATAATTTTCATGATATGAGATGTTATATTAAACCAATTTAATAAAAACTTTTAAACAAAAATTAGACTGAAAAAGTTTAGGAGATAATTTGTGTATGGTAATAGTATATGAGGGTGGTACAATAACAAAGTATCTACAGCTTGCCAAAAATCTATGATATATAGAATATTAAGTACTTTCTTCTCTTTACATGATAACAAAATTTCATTACAGAATCATGCAGAACAACTTCATAAGAGCTTTCCTGACATGTACAAAGATCCCAATCACAAACCAGAACTAGCTATTGCTTTGACACCATTTGAAGCATTATGTGGATTCAGACCAATACCACAAATTCAGGAATATCTCAAAAGTATGTTGTTGGTAAAGTACATAATTAAATTCCACAACTCAACACTCAATGTCTTGAATATAAAATGGGAAGTGAGAAACTGAATGTCCTAACATTAGGTCAGGCTAGCTAGGCATGTTTGAATGATCCTGATGGATGTATGTTTAGTCCTTTTTTTTAATGCTTAATGTAAAAGCATTGCCAATAAAAAAAGACAGAGACCTGCTCTGCTATATGTGTAAAGCTAAAAAAAACTACAACAACAACAACTTTCATAATTATTTCATTATCATATTCAATAGCTGGGACAATTGTAGGGTAGTGTGACAGTGGGTTCAATCCCCGCTTTGGAGAAAAATATTGTTTTCATTTAACTGCTTTGGTAAATCAATGCGTATTGTTAATTCCTTCAATCAAGACATCTGCATCTCAAAGATACATAGAAAATAGACTGTTAAAACATTAAGCTGGAAAACAAATAAAATTTGTTTTGTACTTGTAAAGTTGTTACATATTATTGGAAAGTTATAAAGTATTTATTGTATTAGATTGTAGCTCCATTTGAATATTATCCTACAATCTTTATGTAACTTATCTCATAATTAGTATATTAATGTTTATATTGCATTTAAAGAAGTATACTGTACCTGTGCTGCACAACAAAATACAATATAAAATCAAAAACAAAATAATATATTATATATTTTTTATATATAACTAATTAAATAAGTTCCAAGACAAAGCAGCGAGTTGAGTTACACAAATCAACATACATGTCTCAGAAATTAAATAGAAACAGTGGAAAGTTTTTTGACACAAGATTCCCTTTGCCTACCCTGTTATATGCCTGACATAGCATAAGTCAAAAAATAAAATACAAAAATGTAACACTACAGCTATTATATAACCATTACTTCAATTAATTACATAATAAAAAATACATCTCGTTTTTTTAGGCGTTATGCTGTATGTCGCACACAGCAGAGTAGGCAGAAGGATCCTAGAGTGCTAAGACACTCCATTTTTGCGCCGAATTCTGGAGGTATTGCATGTTAAGTGGCAGAACTCAACAGGCTTTGCCTCGACACCAGAGCAAAAAAAAATTAAATGTAAACATATGTAACAACATAGCATATCGTGTCTACAGTTACATTTAGTAAAAAATGCATTGCTTTTTAAAATTTAGCTAAACATGAAAAAAATTGCAGAAATACCAGAAATTACACAAGTGTTGCCGCAAGAATCTTTAAATGTGTTTCTAGAAGATGGAAGTAATCTTAAGGGACTGATTCATTCACTGATGACATGTGATAAGGAAAAGATAGCATTGAGCTTACAAAGCTTTTTATCGAGATTAGAGAAGGAAGGTAAATTCAAAAAAAATCTTAGTAAATAAAGATTATATTGTCCATAAAAATAATATTGTTGTTTTGCTCTTATTTTATTTGGATATGAATATGTTTATATAAATTAATATAATTTAAATATCTATCTTTAGTGTGCTTGTAGTGATTTTTTTATTTAACATCACTATATAAAAATTAATTTTTATTTTTTAGATGTCAACACCCAAGCATCACTTTTATTCCCACTAATACAGAGGCTACACAGTGACTTTACAGGAGATGTGGGATGCTGGCTACCTTTCTTTATGAATTACATAACTTTACAACCCGGACAGGCTATATTCTTGAAGCCCAACTTGCCTCATGCATATTTGAGTGGAGGTAAAGATTTTTCATTAATCACCATACAAACAATGGGTCTTTACAGTTGAAGACTGATCATAGATTTTCTGAGAAAAAAAACTTTTATTATACTTATTTAGAAAACGTATAAAACGTTATACATTTACGCTCATTGAATGTATGGCTCAATGGTCAGAGCGCCTGGTTGGTTTCAAGGAGGCGCAGGTTCGAGTTCCGCTGCGTTCAAATTTTTATACGTTTTCTAAATAAGTATTTTCCTTTCCTGTGTCAAATCAAGTGTGGATTAACAGTTAAAAAATGTTAAAAAAAAGAAAAGTATTTATTATTCTTAGTAATTTTCTTTGGGTAGCGGAAATTATGATTATTTATGTTATTCTCCCTACAGAGATGCTAACAACATAAATAATTTGTGACAAGCGTATAAGAAATTCGACGTAGCTTGATGGCTTAGTGGTCAGAGCGCCTGGCCGGTTTCCAGGAGGCGCGGGTTCGAACCCCGCTAAGTTCAAATTTTTATACATTTTTTTATTATGAGTAAGAAATTAATAATTTTCATTCTTTCATTCTGTTTGTCTTGCAAATAAGTAAAATGGCATTGCGTTTTAAAACTAGGTTTCCCTACCTACGCTGCTGTACGATGTGTCCTGCATGGACACATTGTAAAGTTAAAAAAAATCTATCGTTTTCTGGCAAGAGTGATCATGATAATTAAAAAAAAGTACAAATTGTTTTTAGCTCCTTTTTTAAAATATTTTATTTTTTGTTTGTTTTCATTTTATTTTTTTTAGATTGTGTAGAATGTATGGCGTGCTCCGACAATGTGGTGCGTGCTGGTTTAACACCAAAACATATAGATGTACCGACACTAATCGACATGCTGGACTACACAAGCTATACAAAGCAGGAGCTGTTGTTTGTGCCGCAGTTAGAAGATGAGAACAGCTGCATATGGAGGCCACCTGTGCCGGATTTTGCTGTGGTCAAAATAAGGGTAAGATTTTTTAGGATCACGATGCATCTTGCATATAGCAATTTCGGTAAGGGGAACCTGTGAACCTAATTATAATACACTTCTATTTCCTAATTTTCGCTGAATCAACACGCAACATGCCTTGAGACGTTCCCCCGTGTGGACTCGAACTCACGACCATTGCGTTCATTACCATCCTATTATACAGAGGGCGGAATCGTCTGCGCTCTTTATACGATAGTAGGATATAGAATAAATGATTTCAAACCCATACCTAAAAAAAAATATCAAGATTCGTCAATACGACGACGTAGGATTTTTTTTCATTTTACGATTTTTATCCATACTGTATTCGTGTAATGCATTTAAGTTTAGTTACCAATAACGTGTTGGCGCAATGCCTTTGATGTAATGAGAGGCAGATCCAACTCCCTCTCTTCCTATGTGGTGGATAATAGGCAATAGCAGATAGGCATCGGCAACCGGAATAAACAACAGCAGAAAAACAGCAAAACTAAAAACCACTTACCTCCCCCAAGCCGACTGGTCCTCGTGGGGGAAAATGACCACGACCCTCTAAAGACAGATAAAAACAGAAAAAAGAAATCTAACGGAATATATATCGCAACTATAAACTGTCGATCATTAGGAACCACCGAAAAACTGCAAGAACTAGAATTAGCACTTGATGAAATAAAATGGGATATCATTGGTATTAGTGAAATGAGAAGATACGGGGAAAGAATTGAAGACCATGGTAAATATATACTATACCATATTGGGGAGACACCCGGATTATACGGAGTCGGTTTTATGGTAAAAATACACCTCGCCAAAAATATAAAAGAACTAAGAGGGATTTCAGAACGGATTGCACTCCTCAATATTCAACTACCTGTAGATGGAGAAGAAGAGCAAGAATGGTCTATAATTCAGGCGTATTCGCCTACCGAATCAAATAGAAGAGAAGACATAGCAAAAATTGAAAAATTCTATGAAGACCTACAATTCACTACTGCAAATGTATCCAAAAACATCATAATTATGGGGGATTTTAATGGACAGATTTTTAAACAAAAGAATGGAGAAGAATATACCATAGGAAATCATGGATTTGGTAATAGAAGTAAAAACGGCTCACGATTAGTTTCCTTTGCTATTGAAAATAAATTAAGCATCCTAAACAGTTTCTACAAAAAGAGACTATCAAAGAAATGGACATGGATCTCTCCTAATGGGCGGTACAAAAATGAGATCGACTATGTCATGTCTAACAATGTAAAATGTTTTGAAGATCTGTCTATTTTAAGCTACTTTAATTTTAACACAGATCATAGAATGGTTAGAGCAAAACTCTCAGGGACACGTGCTAAAAGGGCACGACAATTTCACAACAATATGAAAGCCATCAAATGCACTGGTAACATTAATATACTTCTGAACAACCTCGAAACATCCTTGCAAGTAGTGGAAATTGATAAAGAAAGTATATCGACTCAAGATAAATACACCAGATTGATCAAACAATTACAATTAGAAACTAAAAAAGTAAACATGACTAGTAAGATAGCGACATCAAGTGTAAGTAAGCAATTATTACAAGAACGGAAGGAACTTTTACAACAAGGGAAAAATAATAATGATGATAATCGCCATAAAATAGCAGAATTAAGCAAAAAGATAAACGCACAACTTAGAAAAGAACGAAAAACAAAGAGATTAGCGACATTAAGGAAACATATAGAAAAAACAGGAGGAATGGGAAATAAAAATAGTGAAAAAACAAACAGAAGACCAGAAATACTACAAATTGCTACAGAATACTACCAAAATTTATATCAAAGTCATAATGGAGAACAAGTAATAAAGCAAGATAAATTATTAAATGAAGAGGAGATTAAACCAATTTTAAAGGAAGAAACAATAAAATCTATTCAAACACAAAAACTAGACAAGGCACCAGGATCAGATTTAATTACAAACGAACTACTAAAAACTACATTACCAGTGTTAGCACCAAGACTTACAGATTTGTTCAATGAAATCCTCCAAACAGAAACCATCCCAGAAGAGTGGACTAAATCGACAATCATATTGCTGCACAAGAAGGGAGACAAGGGCGATATAGGAAATTACAGACCGATTAGTCTAATGTCCAATATTTATAAAATATTCTCAAAAATAATACTTAAAAGAATTACTAACACATTAGATCTAAACCAACCTAAGGAACAAGCTGGTTCCCGAAGTAAATTCTCAACTATAGATCACATTCACACTCTAAGACAGCTACTACAAAAATATAGAGAATATAATAAAACGTATTATTTAGGGTTTGTTGACTTTAACAAAGCATTTGATACATTGAAACATGAGTATATTTGGGATGCCTTAAAAATGCAAGGAGTGCAAGAAAAATACATACGAATAATTAAAAACGTCTACAAAGCGAGCACTGCACAAGTCAGACTTGAATCTATGGGCAATGAATTCCCTATAAGGAGGGGTGTACGCCAAGGAGACCCAATATCACCCAAATTGTTTTCAGCAGTGCTGGAGATGATCTTCAGAAATCTAAACTGGACCAAAAAAGGCATAAATATAAATGGCGAAAACCTAAACAATCTACGCTTTGCAGATGATTTGATTCTATTTTCAGAGGACGCTGGAACTCTGGGGCTAATGTTGCAGCAATTATCTGATGAAAGCGCTAAGGCAGGACTCACAATGAATCTAATTAAAACCAAAATTATGACGAACGCCCAACAAATAGTAACTAAGCAAAAAATAACAGTTAATAACGAAAATATTGAATATGTGAAAGAATATATATATTTGGGCCAACTGATATCTACAGGTGATGGTATGAAAAACGAAATAGAACGAAGAATAACGAATTCTTGGAAACGATTTTGGTCGCTTCGGGAAATAATGAAGGATAAAGATATGCCAATGAAAGTAAAGAGGAAGCTATATGAAACATGCATTATGCCGTGCTTACTATACGGTTGCCAGACTTGGGCGTTGACAGAAATACAAGAGAGCAAATTAAAAGTCTGCCAAAATGCAATGGAACGGAGTGTGCTAGGTATAAAAAGAAAAGACAGAGTAAATTTACAAGAAATCAAACAGAAAACAAATTTTAAAAATGTACACACAGTCTACAGACAACTTAAATGGCGTTGGACAGGACATATGTTAAGAGAAAATACAGAGAAATGGACTAAGTTAATTACAGAATGGTACCCAAGAAATAATAGCAAACGAAATAAAGGCAGACAACCGAAAATATGGGAAGACGACATAAAAAAAGTAGCTGGTCCGGTATGGACCCGTGTAGCAAGAGACAGGCAAACATGGAACTCTTTAGAGGAGGCCTTTGTCAACAGACAAGCTGTTATACACAAACATCCAGTTGCCGATCCAATTACAATTTAAAAAATAATAATTTAGTTATAGAAAGTAGGCATATTATTAATGTTTATTAATTGTAAAAAAGAAACAGCAATAAAGGCTAGTTATGTTGGCTCATGGCATGAGAACGGTACAGGTAAATGCTTAATCAGCATTCTAAGTATGGTAACGCGAATCCTCTCAAGCCATGGGAAACATTCTTATGTATTTTTAATATTAATTTTTCTTGAGATAGTTTTTCAATCGACAAGAGCATGCGCTTCTGCTTGGTCGTTTCAGTATTTTAAGTCTTTAGTAATTAATTATATAAGAACATGAAATTCTGTTCAATAGATCATTAAAATAAATTTAAATTAAAGTGTTATTACTTTTTAAAAAGCCCACTCGCGCTCCCGTAAACTTGTCTGGCGCAGCCGGTAGGATAGTTTCCACATAAATTACAGCCTTCATCTATAAATTACGCGTCAAAATCCGCAAAAAGGGCTTGAAGGTCTGTAAGGAACTATCCCGAACCAAATAAATAAGACAGTGCGTGAGGAGCCTGGAGCTGATGATGCTGACCTCGGGGTGGTGAGTAGAATTTTTCACCTTCCTTGTATCCCGTTATAAATAAAATGAATTTCTTTTATTATAACGTAGTCTGATTTTCTTAATATTTCGAATCAAAATCTTTGAAATATTATAATTAAGTAGTAGGTTTAATTTTATTATTTCAAATCAATATCTTTGAAATATTATAGTTAAGTAATTATGTTTAATTTTATTATTTCGAATCCAAATCTTTGAAATATAACGTTTGATTAATACTACTGTGTATTTTATTTAAATTTTAAATAATTAAAATACTTATTATATTTGTGGTAACTTATTGTTAAGAATCAATTTCTTTATTTTATTCCTATTGTAATAGTTATAATTTGTGTAAGATTTTATATAAAAAAAAAAATGGAACATATAGCTCTAATTCCCACTGAAATTTTAAAATTAATTCCACTTTTTGGTGGCGACAAACGCCAATTAAATTTATTTTTACGGAAATGTGAATATGTAATTGATAAATTTCAAGGCAGTGATGCACAAAATGTGTACATAATGCATGCTATTACTAGTCGCTTAGTAGACAGGGCCGCTGCGCTTATCAGCGAGCGTGAGGATATTGTTACATGGTCGGAATTTAAAGATTTATTAATTCAACATTTTGGAGACCCGCGTAGTGAGGAATGTATTGCTATAGAGTTAGAGAATTTAAAAATAAAAACAGGAGAGAGTTATCTTGATTTTTGTAATAGGGTACAATCGGTACGTTCGGTACTTTTATCAAAGGTCAATCATATTGTAAACGAAGAAATAAGACAAAGTAAAATTATTATTTATAATAACACTTCTTTAAATGTGTTTTTATATAATTTACCAGAAAATCTAGTGCGGATAGTTAGGTTGAAAACACCCAAAAGTTTAGAATCAGCTTTAAGTGTAGTTTTAGAGGAAATGAATTTCCAGGAACAATATAATCAACGAAATAAATATATTTTAAAACAGAATAATCCTTCCACGCAGATTACACAGTTTAAATCACAGAATCATTTAGATTTTCATGCGAAGCCCGGTTATTTTAATAATAAAGTTTTGTATCAATCAAATCAACAGCCACAGTTTAAATTCGGCATACCACAAGCATCAAATAACCCTCCCGTTGGATTTAGGCCAAACTTATCCCCATATAAATTCGGTATTCCTAAGGGACCGCATATACCACCGCCAAGAGTTAACCCCTACTATGGGCACCGTCCATTTCAGCAGGTAGGTTATCGTCCACCGTTTAACGCAAATAATTATAACGGACACCCAACGCAATTTGGATATAAACCTAATTTTAATAAAAGCACACCCAATCAAAATGATGTCTCTATGAGAAGTGCTTTACCTAATAAACCAAATTTACCCTTAAATGAAATGTACACGTATGATATCGACTACGACAATGACTACGACAATAACGAAAATATGTGTTCTCCAGAACATGTATATGACCCCGAATATAATCTCTATTACCATCCAAATATTTCAGACCATTACGACTTTCCAAATGACTCAAATGAAGAAGAAAAAGCTGATAATATTGAGCAACATAATAAAACGGAAAATTTTTGCATACGAGCCTCAAACCTAGAGAATATATAGAGTTAAATTGTGATAAAAATTTAAAGTTGCCTTATGTGTATATTCCCGAAATAGATGCCAAATTTATGATCGATACCGGAAGCACACGATCGTTTTTAAGCCCTGAAAAGGCATATTATTACTTTGAAAATTATATTACCTATGAACCTTTTCAAGTTACAAGCACACATGCTACCAGTTTACACGGTGAAGTAGTTAAAACCCCCCTTATGCCTACATTTAATTGTAATTATATACAAAAATTTTACGTATATAATGTGGATTCAAAATATGACGGATTAATTGGTAACGATCTTTTGAAACAATTAGAAGCTGTAATTGATTTAAAACATAAAGTACTTAAAACAAAATACTCAAAAATTCCCATAATATATAACGATTCAGAATATATTTTAGTTTTACCCCCGCGTTCTGAAATAAGAGTATCCTTACCAACGAATCAACATTCTGGGGATGCAATCCTTAATTTTACTGAATTTTGCAAGGGCGTAAGAATGCCAAGTGCAGTAGTGAGGTGTGTGAATGGTTATGCGAAAACTATTATACAAAATACATTAGATAAACAAATGGAGCTTAGTATAAAGTCGCCGTTTGAAGTGGAAATGTATGAAATATCTGAGTGCAAGGTTAATTTTATGAAAGATATGAGGGAAATAGAAAAGGAAGAGTTATTAATTAAAAATTTAGAGAAATTAAGGTTAGAACACATTAATGAAATAGAGAAAAATAAAATTTTTACTTTATGTCATGAATATAAAGACATATTTTATTGTGACCAACTACCATTGACATTCACTAACGATGTTAAGCACTTTATTAGAACTAAAAATGAGGACCCCATATATATAAAACCCTATAGACAAGCACCTGTTCAAAGTGAAGAGATTAAACGACAAGTAGAGAAACTTTTGACTGACAATGTTATACAAGAATCTTACTCACCTTGGAGCGCTCCAGTTCATCTCGTCCCTAAAAAGATGGATGCTTCAGGAGAAGTTAAGTACAGAATGGTTGTAGACTATAGACGACTCAATGAAATTACTATTGATGACAAATATCCCCTTCCCAATATCACTGACCTGTTTGACAAATTAGGGAAAAGCACGTATTTTACGACATTAGATTTAGCTAGCGGATATCACCAAATAGAAATTAATGAATCAGACCGTCAAAAAACTGCATTTAGTACTCAGACAGGACATTTTGAATTTTTAAGAATGCCCTTTGGACTAAAAACTGCCCCAGCTACTTTCCAAAGAACGATGGACAACGTCTTGAGAGGACTACAAGGTATACATTGCATGGTTTATCTAGACGACATAATTATATTCTCCCCTAGTTTAGAAGAGCACATTAAAAGTCTCAGAATTGTATTTGACAGATTACGTAGGACTAACTTAAAAGTACAACTTGACAAATCAGAATTTTTACGCAAAGAGGTTTTATACTTAGGACATATGATTACTAAAGATGGACTCAAACCCAATGACGACAAAATAAAAGCTGTTTTAGATTTCCCTTTACCAAAAACCACCAAAGAAATTAAAAGCTTTTTAGGTTTAATAGGATACTACAGACGTTTTATAAGAGATTTTGCTCGAATTACACAACCCTTGACCGCTTGCTTAAAGAAACGAAATACATTAATAATTGACGAAAAATATATAGAAGCATTTCAGAAATGTAAGGAATTATTAACGAATGCCCCCCTTTTACAATACCCTGACTATGACAAGCCATTCATTTTGACAACTGACGCTTCAGCCCTAGCTTTAGGAGCCGTATTATCACAAGGACCTATTGGTAGCGATCGTCCTATTGCCTATGCTAGCCGAACTCTTAGTGATACAGAAGTACGGTATAGTACGATAGAGCGTGAGTTATTAGGGATACTTTGGGCCGTTAAACATTTTAGACCCTATTTATATGGTCGAAAATTTATCATTTATACTGACCATCGTCCCTTAGCTTGGTTATATTCCCTTAAGGAGCCTAATAGTAAGCTTACACGTTGGCGATTACGTTTACAAGAATATGATTTTGAGGTAATCTATAAAAAAGGCAAACAAAACACAAACGCCGACGCACTTTCACGAATAAAGATAAATGCTATAGAATTGGATGATAACGCTTCTCTCGTAGTTAATGTTGATGAAAAAGAATCTCGACTTCAAGAGCATTTGTGTGACGTTACAAAAGAAATTGTAAAATTATCTACAAGACATAGCTCTGACGAATCTAGGACTATTACCATATCTGACTCTGAAGCAACCATATCAGCTAGTTCTAGAGATTTATCGGAAAAAGAATATCCTATCCCTTCCATTACTTCAAGTTCTGCCACTGAAACAGTTCATTCAAATGTTCAATGCGATACATCAGGCATTCCTATTTTACATGAGGCGATTGATACAAAACCGAATCAAATATTAGTATTTACCTGGCAAAAAAATGACTTACATGTTAAAGATTTATCTAGGCCAAAAGAGAAAATTCTTGAAGTATTTTTACCTTTAAATAATTTAGAGTTAGTTAAACAATTTCTTAAAGAATATATTCGCCCAAAGATTAAATACTTTATATACTTTGAAAATCCTCAACATAGAAAAGATTTTGCAAATACAATTATAGCTTTATTTAAAAAAGACACCATAAATATTAAAGAATGTACAGAAAGGGTAGTTTTTATAGAGAATGAGGGAGAACAAAAATCAATTATATTAAAATATCACCAGGGTAAGACGTGTCACAGAGGTATTAAAGAAACTATGACTAGAATAAAACGTAACTATTTTTGGCATAACATGCAGGAAACTATTTCAGCCGTAATAAATGCTTGTGAATCTTGTCGAAAGATGAAATATGATAGAAAACCAATTAAACCAGTTTTGCAATTAACTCAAACTCAAGACGCCCCTTTCCAAGAAGTATTCATAGATATTTTTAGCATAGAAGGAAAGTATTATTTAACTATAGTAGATGCTTTTAGCAAATTAGGTCAGGCAATAGAAATTAGTAATCGTTCCACCCCTGAAGTAGTCCGTGCTTTAATTAAATACTTCTCTATGTATGGGATTCCTAGAAAAATTACCGCAGATCCAGGGACAGAATTTAATAATGAATTAATGAGAGAATTAGCAGACATGTATAAAATAACTCTTCATATCACTACTCCTAATAATCCTAATTCAACAGGTATTGTAGAAAGATTTCATTCTACAATTATTGAAATTTACAGATTAGCAAAATATGAGCATAAATTTACGGACGCAGCTTCTGTTATGACCTATTCTATTATGGCTTATAATCACACTATACATAGCGCTACTGGCTTAACGCCATTTGAACTAGTTTTCGGTCATACTGACTCTAATGACGTGTTTAATATAGAATTTAAAAAGAATTATATACAACAATTACTCAAAGATCATGTTAAACGTACGAAGTATTTATATCAGTATATCTCTAATAAATTACGCGAGAATAAAGAAGAATTAATAAAAAAAAGTAATGGTGAGCAAGATATAGAGTTAGGGTTAGGGAAAACTATTTTCACAAAACCAGTTAACACTAGGAGGAGTAAGGATAAGTCTCCTTTTCAAAAAGCGTGTGTTAGCGGGGAAATTACTAAAAACATAGTACCCATAAAAATTGGGGATCGTCAAACAAAAGTACCCATTAAAAATGTAAAACGACCTCCACAGGTGGTGCTTGATCGTTCTCGCGATGACGACGAAAAACATCCAATCCCTTCGACTTCAAAAAATTGAAGGTAACCCGGGATTATTGCCGGTAAGGCAAGGTCAGGCTTATAAACAAGAGAATAAGTGGATTATTATTAAAGTATTAGATTTAAGTATAATTTTTAGGGATTTAGAATTTAATATAAACCGATATAATGAGTTTGATAAATTAATTAATGTTAATAAGCCTTATTTACTTGAATTCACTAATATGAAAATGGAAGTAGAATATTTGATAAATAATACAATTGAAAAAGTAAGGCAAATAGCACCAGTGAAAAGATTTAAAAGAGGTTTAATTAATCCGTTAGGTTCATTTATAAAAGCAATATCAGGTAATTTAGATAATAATGATGCAATTCGATACGATACTCTCATTAATAAGTTACATGACAAAGAAAGTCTAATTGAAAGTAAAATAACATTGGTTTCCAAAATGATGGATTATAATATTAATAGTACGGAAATTTTATATAACAATTCAATTATTATGAGTGAGCGCCTAAAACGCGTAGAACAAATGTTAAATGATATAGCCGCGAAAGAGAATAATTCTATTTATTCAACTTATGTACTAGGTATCTACAGTACATTTATTAATAATTTTCGTTCAATGTATATAAAATTAAATGAAATTGAGACTTCTTTAGCTTTTGGTAAAATTTCTGTACTACATCAATCGATAATAAATTCGACAGAATTGTTATATATATTATTAGGTATAGAAAAATTTCATAGTTTAATATATCCTGTAACAGAAAGTAACTTAGTTAAAATAGAACAAACATTTATTATTAAAGCATATGTAAAAGGAAATCAGATTACATTCATAATGGAAGTACCTCTCACAGATAATAATACATATAATTATTATAAGATTTATTCATTACCTATTTTTAATACATTTAGAAATGAAACTTCCATTGTTATCCCCGAATATCCCTTCCTTATGGTGAAAGGTTCTAAATACTTGTCGCTCGTGGCGCCGTGTCAGCAACTTTCCGGTGATAACCAGTACTTATGCACTGAACATGAAATAGTGCCATATGCTACTACAACGTGTACGCAACAGTTAATGCAGTTTCAAGAAAACTTATCACGCTGTATACGTCGTGTTATACAAATTGAGGAAGTTAAAGCGCAACGTCTATCACCCGCTCGTTGGATAATATATGCACAGAATGAAATGGTAATGACCTATAATTGTAAAGAAGATATTTCAAAAACAACTATATCTGGGACCTATTTGTTAACAATTGACCCTAACTGTGAAATGCTACTTGGTGACCTTCATCTAATATATTTTCGCCATTTAATGGAAAGTTATGCATATAAGGTCACACCTGTTATAAAGTTACCTGAGATTAACCAAAACTATTCTACAATTTCCTCCCCAATTGATATTAAAGGAATAAACCTGGATGATGTGAAATATTTGTCAGCAGCTCTAAAGACAAAAAGTGTTAGTGAAAGTGAAAGTGAAAATGAGCCAATTATAAAAGTCAATAGTGTCAGTGTCGGTACCTTAGTTTTATATTTAATATTAATTATTATAATTATAATTTTGATTGTTAATAGATTTAAAACTAAAATTTTTACTTTCAATCGAAACCCTCAGAATCCAAAATCTTCCGATGGTTTCGAACTTAAGGAGGGAGGAGTTATGTTGGCTCATGGCATGAGAACGGTACAGGTAAATGCTTAATCAGCATTCTAAGTATGGTAACGCGAATCCTCTCAAGCCATGGGAAACATTCTTATGTATTTTTAATATTAATTTTTCTTGAGATAGTTTTTCAATCGACAAGAGCATGCGCTTCTGCTTGGTCGTTTCAGTATTTTAAGTCTTTAGTAATTAATTATATAAGAACATGAAATTCTGTTCAATAGATCATTAAAATAAATTTAAATTAAAGTTTTATTACTTTTTAAAAAGCCCACTCGCGCTCCCGTAAACTTGTCTGGCTATTTTATTATTTTTATTTTTATTTACCAATAACGTAAACACCTATTACTACAAAAATACTAAGCGTTGCCAGATACCAGAAAAAACGAGAAAGGGATATATCTCGTACTATTTTTACGCAATTACCTAATAGCGTTTTATTTTAGAACGATAATTTTATAATTATACCCTTTTTCATTTTTGGCAAAATCTCTTTTGTTTTGATTTTATTAGGCTTTTATATAATAGTTAAAATTGTGCTCTCATTTAAAATGGTGATAGCAAAAACACTCTGTATAATAACGATAAAAACTATTAATTGTTTAATAATATAAAACCTCTTCATCAGGTGGAAAGTGGAGATTCTTACAACACAATAGTACGAGCGAGTCCCAGTATCATCCTAATAATGTCCGGGGAAGGCGAAGCGAGCGACACGGAGCCGGTCGAAGCGAGGCGCGGCGTGGTGCTGTTCCTGAAGGCGAGTCGACAGCTCACACTGACGCCCTCTGTCGGCTCTCATATTGAAGCTTATCAGGCTATTTGCAATGTTTAATTATTTTTATTTGATTTCATTTCGAATTTTTAGATAATTTTTAACATTTATTTTATCTATCTAATAATAGATTTTTTTTTATTTTAAAAGTCATAACTCATGAAATTTATTGTTTTTCAAATGTTGTGTTTCTCGTTTTTACCAACGTGTAGTATTTATTACATAGCATAATTTGTTGCAAGTCCATGCTTCGTGATAACGATTTTGGAGGAGTTTGAAGAAATAAAGTGTTTAGCCAGCCAAAGTGAACCCCGGAGCTCACACTGACGCCCTCTGTCGGCTCCTACATTGAAGGCTTTACAGGCTATTTGCATATGTTTAATCTATTATTATACTTTTATTATCAAAGTACCATGGAAAATTAAAAAATAACTATTTAAGAATATAAAAAACTTAAATCGTGAAATTCTTTAGAAGCCAATATCATAACAAAGCCTGTAGTATTGTTACTGAAGGCTTGTCGGCAGCTCACATTACCATCGGTTTATCATATTTAAGCTTATGAGGCTATTTGCTATGCTTAAATCATTGGTAGCTAATCAGCTATGACTTTTTTTTAATTTTTATTATCATAGAAAAATATCCTGAGTTGTATTGGAGTTTCAATGAACTAAGCAAAATTTGTGAAATTATTTGAAAATTTTGTTATGTTTTTTTTGTTATTATAGTACGTAAATAGATCACATATTTTGTTGGTCGAATATTCAAAATAAATAGATATTATTCGAGAAATTTTTCTGTGCCTTATAGAAATATTGAAGTAGAAACTTCATATAAATATATCTTGTGCATTTTACATATTTTTTTCTTTTTTCATATATTATATAAGTAATCATTTAAAATTAACAATATATTGTGTCGTATTATTTGCTATGAATCCTATAGGTATTACGTTATAGTATATTTAAATTTTATAATAGAGTAAGGAAAATGTTCCTAATATATTTTACAATAATAAATATATCATGCAATAAATTGCTTGGATTTTTATTTATCTTTTCCTTTTTATTTCTCTCTAGACACTTTATTTGCTTATATATTATATTTTAAAGTAGATTACTTTTGTCCTTAATACCTCCGTAGAAAGATTTTTTGGGACTAAAGCTTTATGATAGAATATTATAGAAAATGATAATTCGACAAGGCTGCAATTTACAAACCTAAATATTTTATGATATTTTAATGTTAGCACCGTTACCGCACGGGAAAAGGGCTGAAAAGGTAAACTGTTGTTTTTAGAGCATTCTAATTTATATTTTAATAAATATACCTATTATTTTTTATCAATATAAACTGACGACTATCTAGAAAGTTTGAAACAATAAATTATAATAAATAAAATTCTTCTAGTTTTATAGAACACATCTACTTCTAATAAAAAATTGCTTGACAAAATAAAAGAACGTTGACCTATTACAAAATTGTGAAATCAACATTATTTCGATTAGATCAACATCGATTATTTAATATTCTATTTAAATCTGTGGCAAAAGGCATTACCTTTTTTTATAATTTGCTAATTTTATTTTACAGCGTTCCGCCATTTTACGCCTGACCGTAAGTTAAATTGCGGATCGAAATTAAAGTAGGCTAGTATTTTAAACGTGGTACCAATACCTTAACGTAATACCTTGAAATTACTATTGGATACTTCTGAGAAGATTATGTATTTATGAATGTAACACAATGTATTTTATAGAGATATGGCATTTTTTAATACCCTACTTTTAATACATTTTATAAAATATATAGATAATATTGTTGATAAACGATGTAGATTTTACGAAATTAAGATTAGTTGGTGTTTCATTCACATTCTTGTAGAATGTAAAAGTGGTAAATATTGAGTTATTGCTATGTATGTGTGTATATATAATTACGTCTACAATATTCATGGATTCGTAATATTTTTTAAGTTATCGTTACCTAGTGGCTAGTTGTAATCAATAACTAAAAATAATATGCTGCAACGCCTCTGTGCCACAATTGCCCTCAATTATATAAAATAATATACCTACTTGAGGCCAGTAATTTCTGCACAATGGTATCGAGGCAAAGCGCGGCGTTGAGTTCCGCCACTCGCGACGCAATGCCTCCAGCATTTGGCGAAAAGTAGGGAGCGGAGTGTCTTAACACTAGGCTCCCTCTGACTCAGCTTTTCGCCACAGTTTCGCGCGAAAACTATAGACATCAAAGGATTAAAGGCAAAGTTGTATCATTAAATCTATGTATGTTTTTGTTGATAAAATGATGAAAATACCATTGAATTGAGAACCTCCTCCTTTTACAGAGGTCGGTTAAAAATATCAATTTAAAAGAATGACTAATTGAATATATATATTGACATCTGGTAAAATAATTTTCCTTTAAATATTTTTCTCATAAATGCCTTTATACATTTGCTCCGGTAAGTAGACAAAAATGCTGCGTTCAGTTTCTCCACTAAACACGCAAAATCCGAAAATTGGGAGAAAGGTCTTTTAACAGTTATTTTGGTTCCCTCTACCTACCCTACAAATGCACGAAGAAAAAAAAACATAATGCTTTTTAAATAACGAGATATACCTAAGTATATATAGAAATAAATATATAAAATGCATTTTTTATTATACCAGCACATATAAAATACATTCATACGGGTATATCTATACTAATATTATAAAGAGGTAAGATTTGTATTTTTGTATATATGTTTGTATTGTTTTCACACGACAACTACCGGACCAATTTCAAAAATTCTTTCGCTATTAAAAAGCTGCATCTTCACCGTCCCACATAGGCTATATTACATTTTCAAAAAAAATAGGGATCACTAAGAAAAATGCAATAATGTAACCCAAGGTGTGAAAAAATTGATCTAAAAAATTTTATCATCGCGTGCGCTGCGAAAACTATTGATGACAGAACAAAATAATGTTCTGCAGTATTATAGAACGCATCAATATCTATAAAAAAGTCCGCGATACCATATGTCCAACTATTATAGTTATGACAATATAACTACATTTTTATGTTTTATAGGTTGATGAAAGTGCCGGCAATAATGAAACCATTTTATTCATACCTCTGCATTAATCCTTATTTTATTCAATGATATTTTATTAAAGATAATTTCAATATGTGTAAGGTACTTTTTACATTAACAAAATCGGACAATCCATTCAAAATATATAACGAATTTAAAAATATCACTCTAAAGAAAATCATGAAATAATAAAAAATGCGAAGTGTAGCCTCGCGCACCATAGCGAGCATAGAACTCTGCAGAGTGGGGGGGGGAGGTGCATCGATATCACTAACATTATGAAGACAACCGATTAGATGTTTTGTTTCTTTATTTGAATTGAATAGGCCCTGAAATTACGGGGCCGATTTGGAAAATTCTTTTACAATTAGGCGATTAACGTATAAAAAAGTACCAAAAAAACCTTATATCGCGTACGCTGTGGAAGTTATTGACAATAGAGCAAAGTAATTTACTAAAATTTTATAGAAGACATCAATATCTACAAAAAAGTTTACGATACCATGTGTAACTTGTCACAGTTATGCCACTAATTTTCATAGGAAAATGTGCAAGAACTGAGCCGCCATCGTAGTGCAGAGGGACATCTCAAAATATATGTATTATTGTGAAAGCATAAAAAGAGTGTGTAGTTTCTCTATAGATTATAAATCATAAGAAATCTGCCGTCTGTATTAGTGATAGAATAAAACATTGTCATATATCTATCTCTATATCTCGAACTCTCCGAACTCTCCCAACTCTCCCAACTCTCCCAACTCTCCCAACTCTCCCAACTCTCCCAACTCTCCGAACTCTCCCAACTCTCCCAACTCTCCGAACTCTCCCAACTCTCCCAACTCTCCCAACTCTCCCAACTCTCCCAACTCTCCCAACTCTCCCAACTCTCCCAACTCTCCGAACTCTCCCAACTCTCCGAACTCTCCCAACTCTCCCAACTCTCCGAACTCTCCCAACTCTCCGAACTCTCCCAACTCTCCCAACACTCCGAACTCTCCCAACTCTCCCAACTCTCCGAACTCTCCCAACTCTCCCAACTCTCCGAACTCTCCGAACTCTCCGAACTCTCCCAACTCTCCGAACTCTCCCAACCCTCCGAACCCTCCGAACCCTCCGAACCCTCCGAACCCTCCGAACCCTCCGAACCCTCCGAACCCTCCGAACCCTCCGAACCCTCCGAACCCTCCGAACCCTCCGAACCCTCCGAACCCTCCGAACCCTCCGAACCCTCCGAACTCTCCGAACCCTCCGAACCCTCCGAACCCTCCGAACCCTCCGAACCCTCCGAACCCTCTGAACCCTCCGAACCCTCCGAACCCTCCGAACCCTCCGAACCCTCCGAACTCTCCGAACTCTCCGAACTCTCCGAAATTTTGTAAAATATATTTTTCATAATTTATTGTTTTTCATTATTTTTATTTTTTAAATATTTTTTTTAACGTAGTTCTTGCAATTTGTAATATGTAATCTATATTTTAACCCAAAATTTATGTGGGAAACATTACTTTTTAATTTTTTTATTTAATTATAATATATTTTTTTTAAGGTTTAGGTAATTCTTAGAGTTGACCATTGACTCTCACGTGAGTGATATTCGTAATGCTTTACGAATATCACTGTCATCGAATATGAATATCAATATAATTAATAATGATATGATTAACATATCAGCGATATGTTAATCACATGTGAACACATGACATATGTACAAAAATTTTAACATAAATACTTTTAGCAAGGTAGTTTCAAATAGTAACTGAAGGCATAAATAACGAATGATTTCTAAAGTAAGCAATTACAAATAGGTGTTAACCACATTCATAACTATGATAATAATTGATTAACTAAATAATCAATTACCCGAATAGTCGAGGTTATGTGGCAGAGTACGAGTAGTACTCTGAACCACACCAGAGCCAAGACTTCACGTAGATAATTATAAATAGGTCTTAACCACATTTATAATTAAAATAATAATTAATTAATCATATAATTAATTGTCCATATAGTCGAGGTTAGCCAGTGGTGCAGCACGAGTAGTGCTCCGACCCACACCAGAGCCAAGACTGAACGTACAACGCCTGTGCAGCCTTTTATATCATCGTTCACAAATAAGTTGCAGGGTAGAATAATAAGAATTGATGACGCAATCGCGTCATAGTGGCGTGACTCCTGTACTCAAAGCATAAATTGCGCAGAAAGTGAAAATCTTAAGTTTTCAATTATTGTTTGTGTGATGACAGAAAAAACTCGACAAAGATTTCAATATTTAATATTATCCAATATAAGTTGAGACTTTCTCAAGCAGCCACGTAGTTTTTGCAATTTGTGTATGATAGATTTGTTATTGTATTAGTACTAATATGTAATCTATATTTTAACCCGGAATTTATGTGGGAAAAATTACGTTTGCAGTGTGCGCGCAATTACATTTTACCTAGACAAATATAAAATAAATAAACATTTTTCTTTTAAATATGACTATTCTTGCAAGCTCAATCAAATCAATTCCAAAAGACTTAAAATTACAATTCTTTAGTGCACAAAAGCGTGGATAACCAAACCAAAAAATTATTTCTTTTTAGGGTTCTGTACCTCAAAAGAAAGAAACAGAATCCTTATAGGATCACTTTATTGTCCGTCTGTCCGTTTTTAATTGTCATTATAAATGCATAACGCAGGCCATACACAGCTGTATCGACTCATGTTTCATTTATCCCTTACTCACAACATAATTAATATTGACCATTTAATGTACATTTGAGGCCGGTCGTGGCGCAGCGGCACGAGGTGTGACTGCAAAACCGACTGGTTGTGGGTTCGATTCCCACTCGAAGAGATGAAATATTTACTTAAATTTATATTTCCACTTCTTCGCTCTGGTGTCGAGGTTAAGCGCGGCGTTGAGTTCTGCCACTCAACACGCAATGCCTCCAGAATTCGGCAGAAAGTGGGGAACGGAGTGTCTTAACACTAGGTTCCCTCTGCCTACCCTGCTGTGTGCGGGATACAGCGTGAAGCTGATTTAATGTACATAAAAACTGTCATTTAGTGTTTTTAATAAGTACTTTTGAAGCTGTAACATAGATTTAAAATTACATTACTAAAAATGTTTGCTGCGTTATATGGCTCGACGCCCGCCACGCGTCGTTTGCTTATAAAAGTGCATCCGCCACGGCCGCCTGGCTCCTTTCCCCCGGGCATAGAAGGAGGGCCTGATCATGTTACCTAAGGCTCATCAGCGCGATGGTGAAGTTATTCGACAAGTTATTCCTCCCACTTCTCCAGCACCACGAAGCAAATAGTTTGGCGAGCGGACACTCCTCCACTCTGCAGGTGGCCAGAGCGAGTCACTACGGTGCAGCAGCGATTAACCGAAAGGAGAGTGTAGCTCGACGTAGCACATAAAGTGCTCAGGGCCGGCACTATCACGTCGCGCATGTTCTTACCGATTACCTACCTGACAGGACATTTTTCATGAGAGTGTAGCAGCCATTCAATCGCTGCCGGAATTCCCCAGGGCAGCATTTTATCACTTGCCCTCTACGAATTATATACCGATGACATCCCAACGCACGGCCTTAAGTTGGTCCTCCTGACTGAGTGCCTCAACTGGCTGAGCTTACCGCTCAGGTGACATTTGATTATCCTTCCATTCCCACCAAAAAACTCTCTCTGTATCTGGTCTAGGGCAGGTACACAGTCCTAGGGCCAAAGGGCCCCCTAACGATGCACCCATATTAATGGTTGCCACTCGAGACCACGGCCAGATGGCCTTGATGTCGTTCCCCAGCGCTAGAAGAAAAGAGCTGGACTAGAGAATGCTTCAATGCTTGCTCTTTAGTAAAGTAGGTTTAGAAACAATTGCACATATTTTGGAGCTCTTCAAATAATCATCAATCATCAATCTTTCGTTCATCAATCTTTCGTTTAAATATTTTTACATAAAAGAACAATAGGTAGACTACCTATTACGTTGTTTATGATTTTTACCACTTAAATATTCTGTTGTTTGTGTCGTTTGTTTAAGGAACGCAATTCAGTATATTAGATAAATAATTCAGTAGTTTAAGCGGGCGAAGCCGCGAGTGGGTCGCTAGTCTACTAATAAAATACGAAGTAATTCATATCGCCACGAATTCTATTGTTGTACCAACAATATACTATTATGTTCTCACAGTGTCTCATTCACTTTTGAACAATTATTTGTATTACGCGGCTAGTACGTACTCGTATTTACTTTCTAAATTATTTCGCACTTATTTGCGTCTATCATATGGCGTAAAATTATGTTTCTCAATAATCAACCCAATACGGGTCGTCGTGGCGCAGGGGCACTGTGACGCGACGGTTGTGAGTTCGATCACCACTCGAGGGAATTAATTATTAATATTTTTATGTTTTCACTCTGGCACCAAAGAAAAATGCTCGGCGTTGAGTTCCGCCATTCAACACGCAATGTTCCAGACAATTCAGCAGAAAGTGGGAAACGAAGTGTCTTAACTCAAGGTTTCCTCTGCGTATCCTGCTATGTGCGGGATACAGCGTGAAGCCGATTAATAGTTAACGCCTATTAGCAAAATATATTTGCATTTTTCTTGGTCATTTTATACTTAAAGTGTAACTTAATTTAAAGTTTAAATATTAGCAACGTACTTATAGTATGTCTACGAGTACACAAACGAAATGTACAGTACATATTTTTACATAAGTTGCAATATAGCGCTTAGGTGTTTTGAGCATGTCGAAACAATGACAAAAAAGATTTATGAATCAAGAGTGAGTGGTAGAAGGAAACCAAGAGACCTCGATTAGATCAGATTTTTGAGAACACATTATCGATGCTACTAATATTGATGATGACAAGGTGAAAGAGGTATGGTAGAATGCAAAATATGGCTTCTCGATGGTGGTCCGCGGTCCGTCCATAAAGCGTGATAGTAAATAACAAAAAAACTATATTACTTAATCAGAGGCCGGTCCTGGCGCAGAGGCGAAAAGTGTGAATGTAAACGCGAGTGGTCGTGGGTTCGATTCTCACTCGAGGAAATGAAATATTTATTTAAATGTATATTTTCATTTCTACGCTATGGTTTCGAGGCAAAACGCGGTGTTGAGTTCCGCCATTCAGCACGCAATGCCTCCAGAATTTCGGAATTTCGGCGGAAAGTGGGAACCGTAGTGTCTTAACACTAGGTTCCTGCTGTGTGCGGGATTCAGCGTGAATCTGATAAATAATAAAACTACCTGGCAATCCTGACAAGTATTGAATTGTTTCAATAAAAAACTTTCATCAAACTACACTAAAAACACCAATATTGCCATTCAAATTCAAAACCATTCAAATATTTGATTCTGCTTTGTATCTATATTCTAAATAATAATATCCTAAAGCGTACTTAAAAGTTCAAAAATGAATAGCTACCGTACGTACATTAGCATTATTTCATCACAACTAGAACTATAGGCGTACTATATAGACCTAGCTTGCGATAGCGAAATGAAATCGAGAATAGATCACGCCCGCGGCAGGACTAACCCGAAAGTAATAAAGAATGATTTATTACTTACATATTTCTAATGACATATGTTTACAGTATTTATTTAACGTGTTTAGATATAATAAAAAAAATCAGCTTCACGCTGTATCCCGCATACAGCACGGTAGACAGAGGGCAGAGGGAATCTAGTGTTAAGACACTCTATTCCCCACTTTACGCCGAATTTTTTGAAGCATTGCGCGTTGAGTGGTGAAATTCAACGCCGGGCTTTAGTTTTGATGCCAAAGCGAAGAAATGAATGTATTATTGAATAAATTATTTATTTCTCCAAATGGGAATCGAACCCACAACTGTTGTATTGCAGCCACACCTTTGTGCTCCTACGCGACGTTCTCAATATAATTACATACATTTCAGTATTTATTCAACTTACGTTTAGATATAATATTTTAATTATTTATATTTCTAAATGTCAAAAAAAAGTTTTGATATCGCAAGAATTTTCTCTCGTAATATTTTTAATTTACAGCAGTAGGTATACTGCTTCATCATTATTGATGACAAAATGTAATTGCAATTGACTTGATGAGTGATAGTAAATTGTGTAGCGTTCCGAGCAGAAGAAAATATTGATATAGGCTAACGGCTTCTATAATTATTATTATTATTACTATAGAAGAAACTGATGACATACATTTTTTGTTTAAAGTATATGTGTTTCGAGCCAAAGCGCGGCGTTAAGTTCCGCCACTCAACACGCAATGTCTCAACGGCGGAAAGTGAGAAGCGGATTGTCTTAGCGCTAGGCTCCCTCTGCCCACCCTTCTACAAGTGAGAACCTAAAAAAAATATGTTATCTTAATTTATTTTATTAATTTTATGTTAAAATAATAAATAAAATGTATTATTTTATTATTCCGCAATCCTCACTATAACTGTGCCAAATATCAAACCTACACCCCCCACACTATTTTCGCAAAAACGAGTACAAAATTTTTGATTTTTATATCACTTTAGGTACTTATTAATATAATATAGTTAATTTTAAAGATAGACACAACGATAGACCGACTGGTTGTGGGTTCGATCCCCACTCGAGGAGATGAAATATTTACTTAAATTTATATTTCCATTTCTTCTCTCTGGTGTCGAGGACAAACGCGGCGTTGAGTTCTGCCACTCAACACGCAATGCCTCGAGAATTCGGCAGAAAGTGGGGAACGAAGTGTGTTACACTAGATTCCCCCTGCCTACCCTGCTGTGTGCGGGATACAGCGTGAAGCTGATTATTATTTATTAAAGATATACACTTAAGTTGTTACCATATTTCGTAATATCGAACGAGAATAAGTACCAACATACATACAGATTCGACCGCAGGCGTTGTACTTGTATTGTATTGAGACAGACGAGAGATCAGTTGATCACGACTTGAGCAACTCACGCACGATTATATTACTATTTGACACCTTGTAATCATTTTATTATACTTCTTTACTAGTACTTGGTGTTACAATAAAACTGGTTTAAATTTTAGAATTTTGTTATTTAAAATTACTTTTATTTTCGAATTAATTTGGGGAAATAAAACTCTTTTTGCGATTTCATTTTGTTCTAATATCATTAATTTATATATTTAAATAAAAACAAGGTATATTTTCATAAAATTTGTAAATAAAGAGGTCAGTCGTGTCGCACAAAGTGTGACTGTTAAACCGACTGGTTGTGGGTTCGATCCCCACTCGAGGAGATGAAATATTTACTTAAATTTATATTTCCATTTCTTCGCTCTGGTGTCGAGGACAAGCGCGGCGTTGAGTTCTGCCACTCAACACGCAATGCCTCTCTGCCTACCCTGCAGTGTGCGGGATACAGCGTGAAGCTGATTTATTTTATTTGTAAATAAAGAGATCCTCGTGGCGCAACGGTACATAGTCTGCCTGTTAAACGTGCACATTGAGTGCCGCTAGTCAACAGGTAATGCTTTGAAAATTAGCAGGAAAATGAGGAACGGAGTGTTTTAGGACTAGGTTCCTGTCTGCTTGAGTGCTATGTGCGGGATACCGCACGAAGCTAAAAAACTGATCTAGTGGACGAGATTCGGAGAGTACCGTATACCGTATACCTTTTGAGGTACAGAGCCCTAAAAAATAGAAAAAAGCCTAGTCCTATTTTATTTACTTTTATTTATTTCGATCATTTAAATAAGGTCTACCTATAGCTTGGATTGATCTTTTTTTTAAGTTTTCTTTTCTAAACATCTTAACAGGTAATAAAGTATCATCATTATATCAGTTATTCGATAGTGTGCATTTATTGAAGTTCTTCAACAATTTGAAGGACAAGGCAGTCGACATTACTAGGATATATATTAAAAAAAACAGGATATATATAATATTAATAAATTCTATATATCTCAAGGTAGGTAAGGAGCGGAACGTTAAATAGATCTCTATATTATTTATTACCAGAAAAACATCCTGTTAATGTCGTCACCTAGATTATGTGATAAAATATATAATAAAAGGCAGTCGAGGCGCAGTAGTACAGGAGGTGTTACTTTAACGCGGCGGTTGTGGGTTCTAACCCAAATCGAGGGGGTGAGTTATTATTTTTTAATATTTTTATTTCTTCGCTCTTACACGAAAGCAAAAGCCCTGCGTTGAGTTCCACCACCCAACACACAACGGAGTGTTTTAACATTAAGTTTCTTCTGCGTATCCTGTTCTATGTGGGATACAGAGTGAAACTGATTTTATTAATATAGAATAACAATACATTTTATCAATGTTATTAATAATTAACAACTCAATGTAAAACTAATAAACTATTTAATTTAAATATAAATAGAAAGCTATTTCAATATTCAACATCTATACGTGCATAGATTATAGTATAAGAGGGCCCATATAGCACTAAAATTATGGTAACGGCGGTCACATGACGGTAACGACCACGACTAAACCACTATATTATTGTTATGCAACTAAGATTAAGGAGAAATCCGTATACCGGATTTAGATATTTTTGTAGCAATTTCATATTTATTTGTAAGAAGAATTATTATTTCGTTTCTTAAAGTTTATAATAAACATGTTTTTTTTGGGCTTACCACATATATAAGTAAGTACATTAGTCCCTCGTGGCACAGCGGTAGCGGCAGCGGTAGCGGTAGCAGCAGAGTATGGCTGTAAAGACGACGACTGTGGGTTTGATTCACACTCGAGAAAATTAAATATTTCCACTTGCTCACTTAGGTAACAAGGCAAATTCCGATTCCGTCACTAAACACACAATGTCTTTATGTAGGTGCACTGTTCTCTATGCGGGGTATAGTGTGAAATTATTAAAAATCATACAAGTATATAGTATCCCGCACACACCAGGGTAGCCAGAGGAAACCTAGTATTAAGACCCTCCGTTCTCCACTTTCCGCCGAGTTCTGGAGGCATTGCGTGTTGAGTGGCGGAACTCAACGCCGTGCTTTGCCTTGATACCAGAGCGGAAAAATTTAAATAAATGTAAAGAAATATGTATTTTTGTATGTTACGTACGAATGTTTTTTACCTTCACGCTATATCCTGCACTCAATAGGGCAGGCAGATGGAAACTGAGGACGTAGTGTTAAGAGACTCCGTTCCCATTAAGATACTTCAGTTCACCATTTTCCTCTGAATTCCGGACGCATTGCGAGTTGAGTGGCGGATCTCAACGCCGCGCTTTGCCTCGTTACCAGAGCGAAGCAATGAAAATATTTAATAATTAATTTCTCGTGTGAGAATCGATCCACAACCTGACCCGTTTACAGTCACTCTAGCCTCTAACTAGCTCGTATGACTTCCTTACCTTAACATATTGAGTGAAACTGTTTTCTAAGAACACAAGGTCAATACTATCATATTTTTTAGATTTTTTATGATATAGCTTCCTAAAATTTCTTATTATATTGTATTCAAATTTAAATTGTTACAATGTTACATTTTTTCCCAATAATCACCGAAAACAGTGTTAAGAGAACCGGAGGTTGTTTACGGGTTTATGCTTGAAAAATTGCTTGTTTAGTGGAATGTATTTAACAAATCGCGGTGATAAGTTCCGCCGTTATTTTTTATTGGAATTGCCAGGGCAATTAAAATTATTAATTAATTAATAATTCCTCCTCGAGTGGGAATTAGAGCCCAAAACCATCGTCTTTTTAGAGTCCGACGCTGTCCACTGCGTCAATCGTGATATCAAAATCTATTTGAGTTTCATAACTACAAGTACACTTATTCATAATTTTTTTGGGGTTCCGTTTCCTAAAAAGAAAAAACGAAACCCTCATAGTATGACTTTGTTGTTCGTCAGTCCGTTTGTCAAGACCATTTGTCTTGAAATCGCATGGAGGTCTCAAGCTGAAATGAATAACAAATATTTAGGTCTACAGTCTCTTATAGCACAGAAAAAGTCAACCTTCAAACTCAAAAAAATCAAAAGATGACATGCTATTTTTATTTAATAGATCAATATCTACCATTACAGACATTTGGTCCGTACCCATTTTACCTTATTATTATATGTAATATTCTTAACATATATATATAAATTACATCAATTAGTTAATAACGAAACAGGGTTAACTTACAAATCATGAGAGTCATAAACCTAAATACAAACAGATGGTCTGTTGCGTTACGACTCTATGTGAAAGGTGAAATACAAACTTTAGTTGTTACATGTATCTATAAGTATACTAGTAGTAGTAACATGTAACATAAAAATAAAAACTAAAAAAAAACCAGCTTCACGCTGTACCCCGGCACAGCCGGGTAAACAGAAGGAACCTAGTGTAAGACACTCCGTTTCCTACTTTCTGTCGAATTCGGGAGGCATTGCGTGTAAGTGGCAGAAATCAACGCCGCGCTTTGCCTCGACCCCATAGCGAAGAATTGAAAATATAAATGTAAATAAATATTTCATTTCCTCGAGTGGGGATTGAACCCACAACCAGTCGGTTTTACAGTCACACTTTGTGCTCCTGCGCCACGACTGGCCTCTAAACACATAAAAATATTTCAAAATATAATATTTTAAGTATTACGAGTATATAGTAATATTTCATGACGGCTTTCAATAAATAAGTCGACTCGTTTACCTTTGAATTATTTAACATGTGTAAAATATTACAGTTTATTACTTTTTAAATTATTTACCAACCTCTGTACGATAACATATGGCACTATGAGAAGGGCTCTAAATTTGATGAAGTTATTTTGTATCTTATGTCTGAATGGGAACGAAGTGTCTTAACACTAGGTTCCCAGGCTCCCTCTGTTTACCATGCTACGTGCAGGAAAATAACTATTTATATAATATTTAAATCTAGTTTTGATATATTTTAACCACAACACGGTTTCTTTATAAACAAGTTTGATAAGCCCCTATAAAACAATCTACATTGAAAATGTAGCAGTTAATATCTTGCACTATTAAATATATTTTAATTACATTAATTTCCTGTGGAATGATAATATATTTTTTTATCTAAAACTTTAATGCCATAGTTGAGGCCAGTCGTGGCGCAAAGGCACGAAGTGTGACTGTAAAATCAACTGTAAAATAAATCAACTGGTTCTGGGTTCGATCCCCACTCGAGGAAATGAAATATTTATTTACATTTATATTTTCATTTCTTCACTCTGGTGTCGAGGCAAAGTGCGGCGTTGAGTTCCGCCACTCAACACGCAATACCTCCAGAACTTGGCGGAAATTGGGGAACGGAGTGTCTTAAGACTAGGTTCCCTCTGCCTACCCTGCTGTGTGCGGGATACAGCGTGAAGCTACATAAATTAAATTAAACATTATTAGTTTATGGGACTTATTGCCAGTCGTACAGGGGTACAAGGGTGCGACTGTAAGCGCGACAGGTTGTTTTGGGTTCGATTCCCACTCGAGAAAACGAAATATTTAATAGTTTCATTTCCTTGCTCGGATCAAAGTCTCGGAAATAAATCCGATAACGGGACAAAGCGTAAAGCTTTGCCACTCAACACTGGCAAAACCTTCAGAATTCGTTGGAAATGAGGGAAAGGAGGACTTAATGGCGAAAGAGAGTCTACACTAGGTTCCCAGGTACCCTCTGCCTACCCTACTATGTGCAGAAAATTTTAATTTTAATAAATTTCAACCTAAACACGGCTTCTCTGTAAACAGGTTCCACAAACATACGTCTGACGAGTGACAGTTTATCTTGACGATTAATAATACTAGTACGTGCAATACCCGATGCGTGACACGAGCGTTTTAGTATCAGCATGTCATAGATCATTGGTATCTAGAGCGGATCGAATATCTAATTTGATATGCAAAAATCCAT
This sequence comes from Heliconius himera, assembly GCA_021202915.1. Taxonomy (NCBI): domain Eukaryota; kingdom Metazoa; phylum Arthropoda; class Insecta; order Lepidoptera; family Nymphalidae; genus Heliconius; species Heliconius himera. Next base: position 104,757 of record JAJHJA010000511.1, on the reverse strand, counting down.
GTTCAATGGCGTCAAATCGTTAGTTTTTATCTTTTTGATCGTCTTGTTAATGAAGATACAAGAAAAGATAAGATAAAATTAAGTTAATTTAGGTATTTGTGATCTTTATTTCATCTTTTTAAGTGTGGCACGAGCTATATCATCAGCTTCACGCTGTATCTCGCACACAGCAGGGTAGGCAGAGGGAATCTAGTGTTATCTAGTGTCTGCGGAATTCTAGACCAAACAAATAAAGTAACCTTAAAACAGTTATATTACTTATAGTTTCTATAAAAGGGTTTCTTACCAGAATGTTGCTAAACCAGTCTACCCAAAACGAGTGCACCAACGAGAGCAAATACTTATCAAATCAATGCATCGGCACGTACGCGTACTTTGACCGTGGCCCAAAGATTTTGAAAACTGTCATTGTTAAGAAACCATGTAAAGATATTATCTGTAAAAATATTAAATTAAATTAGCTTCACGCTGTATCCCGCACACAGCAGAGTAGGTAGAGGGAACCCTAATGTTAAGACACTCCGTTCTCCACTTTCTGCTGAATTTTGGAGGCATTGCGTGTTGAGTGATGGAACTCAACGCCGCGTTTTGCCTCGACACCAGAGCGAAGAAATGAAAATATGAATATAAATAAATATTTCATGTCCTCGACTCTGATCGAATTCACAACCAGTCGATGTACTTACACACTTTGTGCCCCTGCGCCACGACTGGCCTCTATAATCTGTATTAAAAAAAAAACATAATTTATTATTATAAATTTGTTGTGTTCTTTTGTTTTTGGCAAAATAGATTATACTTCATTTATAAAAAACCATTGGAAAGCCATCGTGGACCTGCTAAGCACCTACAGGTGGGACTATAACCGGCGCGGCGCAGCTAACGCAATACTACTATCTCATTAAGTAATAATGTTTTCATTTACAACGCCAAGCCTACACACGAATACTTTAAATTCTAGAAATATTACACGCGAAAGATTTAAACTTGATAAGTTCAAAGAATTCGCATAATCTCTATAATCTATTATATAAAATATTATTCAGAAATGAAATAACTATACTATGAGGCCAGTCGTGGCGCAGGGGCACAACGTGTGCCTGAAAATCGACTGGTTGTGGGTTCGATGCCCACTCGAGAAGATGAAATATTTACTTACATTTATATTTTCATTTCTTCGCTTTGGTGTCACTCAACACGCAATGCCTCCAGAAATTGGCGGAAAGTGGGGAACGAAGTGTCTTAACACTAGGTTCCCTCTGTCTACCCTACTGTGTGCGGGATATTTTCTAATGATTTATAATGCTTTTAAATGAAGGTTCTTACTAGTAAGAGAACATACAATCATAAAAGACACTACATATTGATTTAATCACTAGAGTCCTGTAGGTAGGTTTTATTTTGATTCACATTAATTTGAATAATTAGTAATTAGTTGTTAATTGTAATTAAATGTTTTTTATCTTTCGACGTCAAAATGTGAGACTTAATAAGAAATAATAATAGATTTCTACCAAAAAAAAAAGGTGATAAAGACGTGGCTAGTCTTGCTTAGATTTTATTAATTTAAAAGGAAAAAATAACATTTTTTTGCAAATAATTTATTTTATACGCATTTGTAACTTTTGTCTAAATCCAACGATACATTTTGTTTAACAAAATCATATTGCATAAGTAGGTAGTTTTATTCCATTTCTCAATCACAGTACACAATTTAATGGAATTTAATCAAATTTAATTTAATTCGAGGCCGGTCGTGGCGCAGCGGCGCGAGATGTGACTGCAAAACCGACTGGTTGTGGGTTCGATCCCCACTCGAGGAGATGAAATATTTACTTAAATTTATATTTCCACTTCTTCGCTCTGGTGGCGAGGTTAAGCGCGGCGTTGAGTTCTGCCACTCAACACGCAATGCCTCCAGAATTCGGCAGAAAGTGGGGAACGGAATGTCTTAACACTAGGTTCCCTCTGCCTACCCTGCTGTGTGCGGGATACAGCGTGAAGCTAATTTAATTTTTTTTAATCAAATTTAATTTTATTGAATCCAATTTAATAAAATTAAGAAAGATTACGTACCGAGAAATAATGTAGAAATTTGTAAGTAGCCAAAGTCATATGCGACTATAAAAATCTTGGAACGTATGACCTTTGAGAAACGGATATACCGCTCACTCAGCATCTCAATTGATGCAATTACACGTGCTTTGAATATATAAAGAATATAGGACAATAGTTATTATAAAACGCTTTTTTTATTTTAAGTAAATCATATTTCTTATTACCGACAGTAAATTTAAATAAAGTAAAAGTATTCTTTCTCTTTTTCTTCTTTGTTTGTACTTCGGTGTTTTAAGTTGTAACTAACATGGCGCTATTCACTTAACGAAAACTACAAGAATCGGTGCTTGGCAAACGAATAATGATAATAAAATATTTTTAAAACATTTTTAAAGTGTTATTCCACACTTAGGACCATAAATAAGTTGTAACAAGCGTATAAAAAATCGACGTAGCTCGATGACAACGTATGGCTGTGGTCAGAGCGCCTGGTCAGTTCCAGGAGACGCGGGTTCGAGTCCCACTACGTTCAAATTTTTATACGTTTTCTAAATAAGTATGATAAAAAAAATGCTACTAACTGTGTTAAGAGAAAAAAATATTAAGAAACATTAGAGATGTTGTAAAAAAATATATAAATCATGTGATACATTCTAAGCGAAATCTCCAAAAGATTGCGAAAACAAGATAGTTTAAAGGTAATAAAGTGGCTGATAATTGAAAGGTATTCAACATAATATTCCAATTTTGATCGTGACCAGAGAAGATTTGTTAATTTCTATGTTCCAGTTACGTTCTTCTGAAATTAAATGGTCGATAATTGCATAGAAGTACTACATTGCGATTTATAATTAAATAATATAAATTTATTAGATAGAGGCCAGTCGTGGCGCAGGGGCACAAAGTGTGATTGTAAATCGAATGGTTGTGGGTTCGATCCCCACTCGAGGAGATGAAATATTTACTTAACTTTATATTTCCATTTCTTCACTCTGGTGTCGAGGCAAAGCGCGGCGTTGAGTTCTGCCACTCAACACGCAATGCCTCCAGAATTCGACAGAAAGTGGGGAACGGAGTGTCTTAACACTAGATTTCTTCTGCCTACCCTGCTGTGTGCGGGATACAGCGTGAAGCTGATTAATATAAATTTTATCAATTTATAATGTAATTTCTTTTACAATGAAGTAAGCAACGAACGAAAAATTATATTTTTTTTAATTTTGCGCTGTATTCCGTATGCAGCAGGGTAGGCAAAGGGTAAGCAGGGTAGGCAGCCTAGTATTAAGACATTCCGCTCCAAATTTTCTGTCGAAATCTGGCGGCATTAAGTATTGCGTGGCGGAAGTCAACGCCGCGCTTTGCATTTCTTTCGCCTTGACGCAAAACAAAAAAAAAAAAGAAAATTTAAAACGTTTATTTGCTCGAATAGAAATCGAACCCACAAATTATTGCGTTTACAGAACACGAATGATCTCAAAATTGATAATTAACATCTATTTAATATTTAAAATTATTCCAATAACACATAAATGACAAAAAAAATGTATATATTAATTACCTAATTAGAAGAAAGTACAATTAATTATCTTTTCCAATATACATAAAATTATATGATATTTAGAAATAGCAAACAGAATGTCTGTGCAAGGCATCCCAGCGCTACCAGCAGAGCGGCCGGCCTTCGCAGTCACATGACTGAGAGCTTCTTGCTGATCCACTTTTCATTCTCCCACCAACACTGGTGCCCTTCATCAAGTGGTCTATCGCTTCGTAACATCTTCACATCTATCTTACCGTAACGTGCTATTAGGAGAAGTATCCGTAACGTTAAAATTGTATTTAGCAATATGGTTTCTATGTTGTATGCGTAATATATATATGTACTGAAATATGTTCGTGGAAATGACTAAATTCAAACCATTTCTTGAGCCAGTCGTGGTGCAGGGGCCAGTCGTGGCGCAGGGGCACAAAGTGTGACTGTTAACTCGACTGGTTGTGGGTTCGATCCCCACTCGAATGAAAATATATATAAATGAAATATTTATTTAAATTTATATTTCCAATGCCTCCAGAATTCGGCGGAAAATAGCGAACGGAGTGTAACACTAGGTTACATTTAGGTTAACACTAGGTTCCCTCTGCCTACCCTGCGGTGTGCGAGATACGAGTTGCGAGTTTGAGAAGGTCAGAGTCTTCAATACCTAATGGGACAGTTTTAACTACCGTGCAAAATATATTCACAATATTATTTTGTAAGCACATTGTCGTATCTAGATATATTTTAGTTTCGAACTGATATTTTTGTATTAAGGTTTTTTATTATATTTTTAAGACTACCAACATACCTATGTTTTGCATTTTATTTGTAATATCCGTATGCTGCTTCATATTCAAAGCAAAGGACCAGAATAGTTTTGTTGCATTCATTTATTTCCTGGCACCTGAGGCCAGTCGTGGCGCAGGGGCGTTTAAATTTATATTTCCATTTCTTCGCTCTGGTGTCGGGGACAAGCGCGGCGTTGAGTTCTGCCACTCAACACGATCACTCACACTCAATGCCTCCAGAATACGGCAGAAAGTGGGGAACGGAGTCTTTTAACACTAGGTTCTAGTGCTTGTGTCTGCCTTTTCTTCCCTCTGATTTTTTTGATTTAATTTTTATATTAGATATCCATAAAGTCATTGATTAAGACTATATTTGATGTTTAATATACGTCTAAATCTAAAATATAGTGCAAAATAGAATCTGACGCTAGCGCATATTGCCGATAAGGTCAGGAGTCGGGTTTCAAATAAGATTAATATCTATTAGCTGCCCTAGCACCTACGTAATCATTTTATTTACGCAAACTTTTGAATGTAATAATTTTAGTTTCGCATCAATTTCTTGCATATTAGACGTGTATTATAATTTAGTAAATTTACTATTACGGTAAAGCATGTATAGCATAACTATACATCTATATATAAAATGAACGAAGATTGATTTTCTTCGTGATATACCAATATTGGAGAGCTTGTGCCCTTGTGAAGTGAAGTGAAGCTACGCCCACATTAAAATAAAAAATAAAATTTAGAAAACGTATAAATATTTGAATGCAGCGGGGCTCGAAACCGCGCCTCCTGACAACCGACCAGGTACTCTAACCACTACTTTGAGTCCCAGCGTTTGTTCCAGCATTTGAACACAGCGTTCAAATTTTTATACGTATTCTAAATAAGTATTTTTCTTGTGGAATAACACTTTAAAAATGTAAAAAAATCTTTTTGTTAAGACAATATTTTGTAAAGGATGTAATTTAGTTTAGCACTTGCGGCGGCATATTTCATTTCTTGCACACTATTCTTGACTTTGCATAGCTATGCTCATAAACGGTCAAGCGCGAGTCAAACTCGCCCGCTGACGGTTCCGTACCAATTTTAGGACTGTAGGCCAACGGGAAGTATAATTTAAAATGGGGTACGAAATTCTAAAACCACTCTTTCAAAAGTAATTTACATACGTACTTGCTATAAAAGAAACATTTAGAGGCTATTATGTGATTGGTCACCAGTCCACCTGTTATGAATTTCAAATTTTTATTTTATATTAAAGCGTACTTTATGTATGTATGTATGTATGTACAAGTTCTACAAATCGACTATTCCATATTTGAAATACATCACCTTAAACGGCTCTAGTTTCGAGACCCTGTTTTTTTTCTTGAATTTGACTAGTAACCAACACATGCGTTAGCCAATTAACATTGCAATGCTCTAAAATATCTTCTCGTGGGGTAGAAAATAAATGTATCTAAAATAGGGCAGTACGAAAAGAATAGGGCAAAGAAAATAGGGCAAAATAGGCCAGACGTGGCGCAAGGGCACAAAGTGTGACTGTACACGCGACTGGTTGTGGGTTCGATCTCTACTCGAGAAAATGAAATATTTATTAAGATTTATATTTCTATTTGAGCGGAGGCAAAGCACGGCGTTGAGATCCGCTATTCAACACGCAATGCTTTCAGACTACGGCGGAAAGTGGGAAACAAATTGTCTTAACTGTAGGCAGAAGCCTACCCTGCTGTGTGCGGGATACAACGTGAAGCTAATAAAAAAAATGGTACTTATGTAACAATATCTTTTTATTCCCGACTGCTAAGGAAGGGTTATGTTTTTCGCGCGTATCTTGTATGTATGTAATATTCTTTATTACCACATATCTCCAGAACCGCTGAACGGATTTACTTAATTGAGATATCGTTAGATTCGTATTAACAGCCCAAGTGTTCTTAGATAGGTGACATTAAAAAAAAAACAATCATGGCGGCTATGGGACGCCATTGGACTTAGTGAAAAAAAAATTTTTCGTTTCGAATACCACAATATGGGTATCAAATTCAAGAACTTAATACGAGGATTTCAAAAAGGTATATCATGATTATCATTACCATAGTGAATTCTAACAAACAAGTGAAAAATGAAAAAATATTTGTAAAAACAAAACCCCGACTGCATAAAACTAAAAAGAAAATAAACAAGCCCAATAGTTTATTAGGATTAACAGTTGGGACCTATAATCAATAAAATCTTTACCAGGAACCCCGCATAATTTAAAGAGGTCCCGACTGTTAATCCTAATAAACTATTGGGCTTGTTTATTTTCTTTTTAGTTTTATGCAGTCGGGGTTTTTGTTTTTACAAATATTTTTTCTACGTACTACTTCACAAAAGTTGAAAAAGTTTGATTGTGAAAAAATATACAAATAATATCAAGCTACCATTTACATGAATAAAATTTTTTATGTATATCTATCTGTTTTTATGTTTATGAACAACAATGTGTATTTAAATAGATATCTGATTTTATTTAAAATGGGAAACTATAAAAAAAGTTATTATATATTAATTTAATAAATTCTTTGATTTGTACTTTAAGTTTTAATAAGCATTTTAATATTATTAAAATGCTATGAAGACCAAGACAAAGTTTGAGGCCAATCGTGGCACAGGGGCACAAAGTGCGACTGTAAAATCGATTGGTTATGGGTTCGATCCCCTCTGGACGAAATGAAACAATTTTTGTGATTTAACATTTGTATATATCAGTTATAAATGCAAATGGTAATTTAAAATAGAACAAAATTTAAGAACGCAACTTTGACAAATTTGAAATCACCAGAAGAAAATGTTAATAAGCTTGAAAATCTTTACGGAATCTTTTTTACGTATACACATTATAAAAAAAATCAAAAATTCTTTTCACGTATAGCACCCTGCTATTCATTTGAAACCCTGTATTAAGACACCATCCCTCACTTTTCGTCCAATTTTCAAGGCATCATACTGAGTATCGGATGCACTCAAAGATGCACTCTATTTACCAAAGCGGGTGAGGTTCCAACCCACAAACGTCGCATTTACAGTGACATACTGTTCTACTGCGTCACAACGTATAAATTAGTAACTTCAATAAATTATCATGTATTAATTTATATTTTAAATTAACATAAACTATTTTTTTTGTTTTTATCTTATTCTTTGTACATATTAAGTTATAAATTTTAAGTGTTTCCAAGTATCTAAATTAAGAATATAATTTTCAAGTATTTCAATAGACGTTATAATAATAACAATTGTTCTAAATATATGAAATTAGGAAACAATACACCATTTCAAGAGGAAAATAGCTTAAAATGGGCAATTTTGGCACAAGTGCAAAATATAGTTTAGCCAGGAATGTTGATATGAAACAAACCAGGTCAACTTCATATTGACTGATTGTGAAACGTATGAACGAGTTTTGCGGAAAGCTGGCAAACCAATGAATATTACAAATGTGAGCCGTACTTGACCAAATTGTATCGTATTTACTTTGGAAAGCCAAGAGCGATCTCTATTTTAGGGGATTTAATTAAAAAAATATCATTAATTAATAAAATAATGAAGATTTAACAACAGCATAGATAATTTTAATATTCTTAAGTCTTAAGGTACCAACTATAAGCGTTTTGTCTTTGTTGTAATGGAAATAGAAATGGATGATACAGAATATTTTATAAGAAGAAGAAGAAGAGCCCATCGTAGCGCAGTGGGACAGCGCCTAAGTTTCTTCTATGGGTGGCTCTTCAATCCTGAAGGTTGACCGCTAATTTCCTAAACTCTTCTTTCTTCCAACTTTACAAGGGTAAAAAAAAATAGTTTAATTTCTTTCTTGTGGCAACACTAAGTGTGGTGTTAGGTTTCACCACTCCACGCGCAATGTCCCGTATTTGGACAGAAAGTAGAGTATTTCGACACTAGATTCTCTTTTTCTACCCTAGTATCCGGTAACGTGTAAGGCTATTTTTTATATAATAATATAATTAATAACAGTAATTAATAATGTATTATTAGCAATTGACTTCGTATTTTTTGAATTATTAATTAAGGCATAAATAACAACATTCGGGCATTAATTCATTATAAGTTAATATAAAGTCTCGTTATATTGGTTTCCATTCGCTTATTTACTGATAACTTTATATAATATACGACGATACGAACTTTATAATCTTTTAGTTTGATGGCTATTATACATTAAATCAGAAAATTTAATTTTCTGAAATGTTCCAAACCTAAAGGGGTAAGGTAGAATGTAAGAGTCTTTTCTAAATAGGTTTGTACAATTGTACATTATTCTTATTTTTGTCTATCTGTATTTTATTTGCGTTTTCCCGCAACTACTAGACCGATTTTGATTCAACTGTTTCCTATATATAATACTAGTGGGCGCGCGCGGCTTCACCCGCTTATTTACACCCTTAGGGGTTGAATTCTAAAAAAAAACCACGAAACAAGTGTTCAATGAAATATTTTTAAGAGTTTGAATTTCGAATTTTATAAAAACCGGAGCCGATTTAAATGTTTTTCCATACAAACTTTCAACCCCTATTTCATCCCTTTAGGGTTAAAATTTTTCAAAATCCCTTCTTAGTGGATGTCCAGATTACAGAAATAAACATCTGTCCAAATTTCACGTTTCTACGCACAGCGGTTACGGCTGTGCGTGCTTCTTACCTCAGTCAGTCAGGTAGATATCCTTTTATATATATAGATACGTGTTAGGAAGTCTACATACCTCATATAAAACCCTTACAACTCATCTAATCTATTAAAGATATTAATAAATTGTCTTAGCAAAAGTTATTCAACATAATCAACATTTTCTGTTTACATAAAAGGGGACCCCAACAGGGAAATGGCATCAAGGGTATGGTTACCCTTAAAAGTCCACGGAACCGAAGTTGCGGGAGGCAACCAGTTGTATATATTTTAAAGTTAAAAGTCATATTTACATAACTATTCCTATAAATATTAAGTCGATGTTATTTTTGAAATGAATTAGTTAATAATCTTAAGTGTGTAATTAAATACGTATAGAATTGCTTTTAAATCGAATATATTAACATAGGTAAATATTTATGCTTTAGAAAAACAGTACTGACCTCCAGTTCCTTTTTTTTTTCAGCTTCACGATGTATCCCGCACACAGCAGTGTAGGCAGAACCTAGTATTAAGACACTCGGTTCCCAATTTTCCGAATTGTGGAGGCATTCCGAGTTGAGTGACGGAACTCAACGCCGCGCTTTGCCTTCACACGAAAGTGAAGAAATGGAAATATTTCACTACCTCGAGTGGAGATCGAACCCACAACCAGTCGGTTTTACAATCACACCTCGTGCCGCTGCGCCACGACCGGCCTCACCGTTATTACTCAAGTTTCTTTATATTTATTTTCTCATTACATCTAAACATATAAAAAACATAAATCATTCAAACAAATTTATTGATGTAACTAGGTCGTATAATTGTAATAATGACGAACGTTTATCCGCAATTGCATCATGTCCGCACCTCATCTATCTATTGACGTGAAAAATCAAGTTAAATCGAGGGTTACAGTCTCACGGCACCAAATTATAAGAGGTTGAACCGACCTCATGCTCTTACAATCGTTATATCTTTATTTATTATATAATACTTTTACTTTTGAGACCAGTCGGGCACAAAGTGTGATTGTACGCGACTACGATTAGTTGTGGGTTCGATCCCCACTGGAGGTACCGAAGTAATTATTTAATTAATTAATTAAAAAATTAATCAGCTTCACGCTGTATCCCGCACACAGCAGGGTAGGCAGAGGGAACCTAGTGTCAAGACACTCTGTTCCCCACTTTCTGCCGAATTCCGAAGGCATTGCGTGTTGAGTGGCACAACTCAACGCCGCGCTTAACCTCGACACCAGAGCGAAGAAATATCAATTTAAGTAAATATTTCATCTCCTCGAGTGGGGATCGAACCCACAACCAGTCGGTTATACAGTCACACCTCGTCCCGCTGTGCCACGACTGGCCTCAAATAATTATTTAAATATATATTTCCATTTCTAGGCTCTGGTGTCGATGCAAAGCGCGGCGTTGACTTCTTCCACTTAACACTTAATGCCTTCCGTATTCAGCGGAAAGTTAGGAACGGAGTATCTTAACACTATGTTCCCTCTGTTAACCTTACTGTATGCGTGATACAACATGAAGCTGATAAACAAAAAAAAAACACTTTTACTTTTCATCGCAGTACTTTATTGCATGAGAAACTCGTAACATCTCCTAAAATGTATCTTTTAAACCTTACTTTGTTAAGTTGACGAATTTCTTATGTTTCCTTTGTCGAGACTTCCATATTTGTTTGGTAGCATTCAAATATACGGAGGCAAACGAGAAGCGTAACCAAAGAAAAGATTCTCGAAACTTGGCCCGAGCTAGTACCTTGTGTAATATTGTTTTTGCAGATTAGCTGGTTGCACCATTTCACAATCCAGACGTGCTCTTGCTTAAATTGATTGCGGAAAACGCGCTAAAAATATATTAAAAACTGAACAGTAGGTTCATAGAATCAGAAGTTGTCAGTTTGTTCGTACTGTCAATAGAGTAGGGTTGTTGACTTAACTAAAGTCAGTTATAGCCTTAACTGAAGCTGGGATATTTATAGCAACTTAGTATAACAATTTACCTTATATTAAATATTGTTTCTTATCTTAACACATTTTTACCGCGATTCAGTAATGGTATGTTCCGATTGAGAGCAGTTTTCTTCTTTGTTTTTTATAGAAAAAAAGATTTTTTTAAATTATATTATTTGTATTAATATATTTACAGACAGACTTGCAGGTCTTAAAAGTGAAACTAATCCATAATTTAATTTAAATCCTAAAGTTGTCAAGTTTAGAGTTAAAACGATACCAAAATATCATCATATTAAATTAAAATCAAAAGGAGGTTAGTGATAGTATTTTGATATAAAGAAAAATAACATATAGCTAACAGATATAAGTGGTTTAACATATCTGCAATAAAATATTAATAAAAAAATGTAATACGCATATATTTTTATATTATATAAGCCATGATTATATAATAATCTTTAATACAGTATCATATTATCATTGCCTTATGTAAAATGACACAATACGTATATAATGATACCAAATTACCTTATATGGTTTATTTTTTACAACTATACTACTGAGGTAATATCACTGAGGCCAAGATGGCGAAGTGGGACAGCGTTTGACTACAAATTAAGATAGCTGTGAGTTCGATCCCTACTCGGGAGAATGTATTCAGCTCGAGTCTCGATAGTAAACAATTTAGATGGAAAGTTGACTATGATAACACTAGGTTCCTTTTGCCTACCTTCTCCTAAATGCGAAATAAACTTGAAAAAACTGATTAAGATAAAGAGGACATCGAGTAATTATAAATTATTATTTAAGAAACATGAAGCCAGCCGTGGCGCAGGGGCACAAACGTGTGACTGTAAAAGAGAGCTATATTCGAACTCGAGGCAAATAAATACTTAATATTATCATTTCTTCGCTCTAGCGTTGAGGCAAAGCGCGGCGTTGAGTTCCGTAATAACACGCAATACCGGAAAAATTTCGCAGGAAATGGAAAGCGCAATGTCTAAATAATAACTTCTTTTTGCCTATCCTGCTACATGTGAGGTACATTGTGACTAAAAAAATCAAATCAAATTAAAGAAAAATTATCAATAGCCACTATAGAAGCGGATATGTATGTCTGAATATGTACATATATCTCATTACATTTTAAAAAACAAGTTTACAGCCTTTAAGCACGCAAGCCACGCCTATACAAATTTTAAACTTCTAAGTAGATGAAGGTTAAATCTTATGCAACTAACGTTAGTAATAAATACATTATAATATATAAAAAAGTTACTTTTAATTATTATAAGTTAAACAGGTGCCGATAACTGTAAACAATTTTTATTACTGACATTATCTGTACATTATTCATTAAAATTAATTAATTCTTAACTTCTAAGTATCATAGTATATTCGTTTTATATGTAAATATTATAGCATTGAGAAAATTTATTCGTATGTTTATTAGAATAATTATTTGAGAAATCATGAATTTTGTGTAACAAAAATAAAATCAGCTTCACGCTGTATCCCGCACACAGCAGGATAGGCAGACGGAACCTAGTGTTAAAACACTCCGTTCCCCACTTTCTGCAGAATTCTGGGGGCATTGCGTGTTGAGTGACAGAACTCAACTCCGCGCTTAACCTCGGCACCAGAGCGAAGAAATGGAAATATGAATTTTGTGTAACAAACATATCAAATAGGTTTATATTTAGGGCCCAGTCGTGATGCAGGAATACTAGCGTGTGACTGTAAACGCGACGGCTTGTGGGTTCGATTCCCACCCGAGAAAATGAAATAGTTAATATTTTCATTTCTTTAATTTGGTCGTAGCAAAGCACGGCGTTGAGTTCCGCCACTCAACCCACAAACCCATCAAAATGTTTTTTTTTAGTATCACAGAAATGGAAGAAAAAATAATTTAAAGTAAATTTTGATAAACTTATATAACGAAGATAAAAAAAAAAACGAAAGCAAAAATAACATCTAAAAAACAATTTCTTTTCAATTGACGCAACGCCTTGTCTCGCACGGATCATCAGAGTATTGTAGACACTGTAACAATGCCTGTACTCACGATGCCATTATTAAGTAATTCGACTATATTTTGTTGGGCAAATAACGGTTATGCAAAACAGCGAATGTAGGAAATCATTGGGGATTGCTCTAGATCTTCTCTTGTGTTATTTATTGATAATTACAAAATAAGTTATTTGTTTAAAATTATTTAGTACTGAATAATAATATTACTATAATATTTAATAACATGATTCTCAACACGCAATGCCACCAGAATTCGACAGAAAGTGGAGAACGGAGTGTTTTAACACTAGGTTCCCTCTGCATATCTTGCTGTGTGCAGGATACAGCGTGAAGCTAAAAAAAATGATTCGTGAGGCTGTCGTGGCACAGTGGCGCAAGTGTGTGACTGTAAACGCGGTTGTGGGTGGATTCCCACTTGGGGGAGTGAATTTTATTAATATTTTCATTTCTTAGCTCTGGTAACAAAGCAAAGCGCGACGTTGACTCAAATTAAAAAAAATCTAGGGAACGGAATGTCTTAACACTAGGTGCCGGCTGCGAATTCTGTTATATGAAGGTGAAACAAAAAAAATCTGGTATTTAAAATAAGAAACAAATAATCTTCTCACTAGGCATATACCTATTTCAAAAATAATAAAATAAATATACAAAAAAAGCGTACAATAAAAAAAATCTATAAAGCACTAGATCTAAAAACATTAGTAAACTATATGCTTTTTTAATACGAATATAAAAAAAATACATTAAAGTGAAACGTGATTAAGTCTAAGTCTTCAGCAGCCTTGCGTACGTACGTTGTTAATTCAAATGGCTCGTACACGAACAGGCTTCAATGTAGTCCGAGGTCGATATATATTAGGCTGTTAAACGTCGATTTGTCTTATCAATATATCGTAACACCAGTCCACATATGTATATAAATCATATTTAATCAATAAGGTAATGACCAATATTTCTTTCTTAAAATTAAATTAAATTAGCTTCACGCTGTATCCCGCATACAGCAAGTTAGGCAGAGAGAACCTAGTCTTAAGACACTCCGTTTCCCACTTTCTACCGAATTCTGGAAGCGTTACCTGTTGAGTGGCAGAACTCAATGCCGGGCTTTGCCTCGACACCAGAGCGAAGAAATGGAAATATAAATTTAAGTAAATATTTCATCTCCTCGAGTGGGGATCGAACCCACAACCAATCGGTTTTACAGACACACTTGGGCCACTGCCCCACGACTGGCCTCATATTTCTTTCTTTTTAAATAAAAATTATATACATATTTTTAATTATGTATAAGAAATGTAACGATTGATTCCAACCGCTGCGCAGTGGCACAAGCATGTAACTGTAAACGCGACAGGTTGTGAATTCGATTCCCACTCGAGAAAATGAAATATTTATTATTTTCATGTCTTGGCTCTGGTGTCAGGGTAAAGCGCAGCGTTAAGTTCCGCCACTCAATGTGCTTCCAAAATTCAGCGAAAAGTGGGGAGTGGAGTGTCTTAACACTAGGCTACCCTGCTACATGCGAGTGTATCCGAAGAAAAGAATCGATACTAACTCAATTATGAATATATTCATGTGATTATTAATAAAGATGATCTTTATCATTAAAGTGAAATTTTACATTGTCAATCACAAGATTAACCTACTTAGATCTGTAAAGTATAAAATTTACTTATAATTTTTTTTATTTCCAATCTAAAACCATTTTAAGAAAGAAAACTAAATTTTAATATTTTTCTTTATTTATATAATATAATTATTATCAGATTTTCATTAAAATCTTTCATTGTAATATGAAAAATTCAATTAATTTCAATATTCTTAAAGGTACATTTAGCAGTTTATAAAATTAATTAACTTTAACTGCTCTAAACAACTTGTTTATTTCGTTATATAAAATCAGGTTAAACGCTAATGACAGCGTGGGCGTTAATAAAGACAGTAATTTGTGATCACCAACATGTATATAGGTACTTATGGCACTTTGATAATATACTGTAAATATTTTATAATATTTCATAATTTCAAAAATTGTTGCAAAAAGGTTTTAGTACTATAAAATTTTTTTTAAGTAGTAAAAGAGTTAGTAAGTTTGTAAATAATAAAAGTTAATTAAAAAATATATCACATTATTAAGCATTAGAAATATTATTTATTATATATTTTTTTATATTTTACTGAACTTTTTTTATAGAAAAAATATATTACTTTTAAATGTTCCTCATAGCATTAATATTAAATATTTAAAATGAAAATTAAAAACAATATAACATTTCTAAATACATATAACATGTTGAGGCCAGTTGTGGTGCAGCGGTACAAAGTGTAACTGTAAACAGAGTGGTTGTGGGTTCGAACCCCACTCGAAGAGATGAAATGTTTACTTAAATTTATATTTCCATTTCTTCGCTCTGGTGTCGAGGCAAAGCGCGGCGTTGCGTTCTGCCACTCAACACGCAATGCCTCCAGAATTCGGCAAAATGTGGGGAAAGAGTGTCTTAACCCAAAAAAAAAAACAAAATATAACATGTTTTGTATAATTTATTTCAATTCTATTTTTACGAAATGTATTTCAAATTGCCGCACATGGGTTTTACAACTGGAAATAGCTAGCGATTTTGCATCACACTGAAGGATACATTCACTCGAACAAATCTGTATTACAATATTAATTATCATTAAATCTATTTTACAATTTTAATGATAATTAAAATTGTAAAATACATTTGTTAGTATTAATTAGTAACATAGAACCAAAAACAGTTATTATTGAAATTAAAAAACTAAATTCGAGGCCAGTCGTGGCACAGGGGCACAAAGTGTGACTGTAAAGTGTAAAATCGACTGGTTGTGAGTTCGATCCCCACTCGAGGAAATGAAATATTTACTTACATTTATATTTTCTTCTCTTCGCTCTAGTGTCAAGGCAAAGCGCGGCGTTGAGTTCCACTACTCAACACGCAATGCCTCCAGAACTAGGTTCCCTCTGCCTACCCTGCTGTGTGCGGGATACAGCGTGAAGCTGATTCGATTTAATATTTTTTTTCACAGAATGACACCACATAATATATCTGAGTCTCGGCTCAATCATAGTTGCTTAATAAGGCCTTATCTTAATTTTATGGAGCAATACCGTCAAATAAGGCATGTAGAGAATTCATATTGTAGATACACTGTTAGTAATAACTAACAACGATTATAATACAGGTGTAATTAAGAATTGACACCAGATTAGTTTCAGTTACTTATTTGAAGTCTGTATATTAATTGGAAACTTAAATGTTTTTTTTATACGTTTCATATTATGTTTTTTTAATATATAAGTAATTGAAACTAAACTTTTCTTTTCTTCTCTCTGGTGTTTAGGGAAAGCGCGGCGTTGAGTTCCGCCACTCATCTCATTACGTAATGCCTCCAGAATTCGGCGAAAAGTGGGGAACGGAGTGTATTAGCACTAGGCTCCCTCTGCCTACCCTGCTGTGTGCGGGATACAGCGTGAAGCTGATTTTGATATTTTTTTATATCTGTAGTTCCTTTCATATAAAACAGGTACGTACGCACGCAAACTTAAATTGATCAATATTTATAAATTGTAATTTATGTTGCCCTACAATTATGAAAATGGTACGGAACCCTCAGTAGATGAATATCACTCGCACGTCACCAGTTTTTTGTCTACTTAAAATTTCAGATATTTATACAAAATATGTAACATCAAATCATTTTAATAAATACCTTTCACTGTTACGAAATATAGTTAAATTATTTTCTATTGTGTTTTCTGTTGAAGTGAATTTTGATCGTCAAAATAATTGTATAATTCACAAATTACTCTCCCAGACGCTATTATGCTACTGCGCTACGGTATATAAACACAATAATGTATACTTTATAAATATCCAATGGACTGGAAAAAGCGACAGTCTAAACTTACCTATAATAATAAGAAATTAAATCATCTTCGTTACAGCACTATCAGATGGGGCATTCAATTAGAAATAACGAGTCGAATTCGATTATGTCGGTGAATCGAATAAGTTCTCGGTCATTGCGCAAAATCGATGATTTTGTTTAACGATTGAGAATGCAGTGCTCGTATTTTTCGTAACCTGGTGCAAAGTGTCTTAACACTTTTTATGCGCGTTACATCCTAAAAGACCGACAAAGACGCCCTAAATATTTTTTAGTTGTGAAATGACCGACGGGTTCCGCTTTATATTTAATTTATGTTGACACGTCGGTGTTGAAAATCCTTGATATGTAATTTATATGTAACTAATGTGATAGATGCCGATGGGCATATTAAAGTTGAGATATTATTTGTACAAACACATTCACTTTTTGTTTGTGAGTCGTTTTATACGATGTAATATGATTTTAACGACTCATTATATAATCGTATTGAGACCGTGACCGACCGAAACCCACTCCAAGGAATAAAATACCCTGGTAACGAGGCTCCCAGGGTTCCTCTGTGAACCCTATTATCTGCAAGCAAAATTATGATTTTATTCGTAGAAAATACTTTTTACGGAATTCAAATATGATGATTATACTGTGATTTTTATAATATATAACCTTTATGAGTTCTTGCTAATCCATAGTGGTAACATATCGTAATATTATGATATTTAATAACATTATAAACTTTTCCTAACTTAAAACATAGTTTTTATATTTATATCTGAGTAGATTTTTATATTACGACATTGAAGATGAAATAGAATATTATTAAATATATTGCGTTACTGTCAATTTTTCTGTTCAACGGCAATACTACGCTTCATTAGACTTGCGATGGAGTATTTCAATCTTGATTTCAATAATAATGACATTAACGTTAAACTACAGAATAAATATGAACAAATCACTTACGACACTCTTTAAAGGGTTTTTTTATTTGAGATTTTAAGATGTTTTAAGATATTATAACAATATGATTTAAAAGAGGAAACGGCTACATTTTTGTATGTTTTGTTGTTCTCTTCGTTTATTTTATAAACATTACCTTCTTAATGAAAGACTTACCACATATGTACCATAACATATGATAATATTTATAAGTTTTTCATCTTCTTAGTTAAAAAAATAATGTTACTAAATTACACTTTTCTAACAGATCGTTTGACGTATGATTCATTTTAGCGCTAATCAAAAAACTTTACTTAAATTAAAAAAAAAACATTTAAAAAAATCAGCTTCACGCTGTATCCCGCACACAGCAGGGTAGGCAGAGAGAACCTAGTGTTAAGACACACCGTTCCCCATTCCGTCTAGTTCGGGAGGCATTGCGTCTCGACACCAGATCGATGAAATGAAAATATAAATGTAAATAATAATTATAAAACTACAGATATAGTACAGTTTATAATATTTTTTTCTGTCATATAACTATAAATTTCTACCTCTCGTTTTTATTTCTGTTACCGGTGGGTACTGTTAGTTCCTACTTTACGTCAAATTTAATAATTGCAGGTCCACGGAATATACACGGGAATTTTCTTTATTTATTCTATTTGAAACAAAAATTATGCAAAAACGCTTTCATTCTATGATTTTTTCTTATGTACTTAAGCAAAAAATATATATGAATCCATTATTACGACAAAGTGTACGTGTGTGAACACATCCTTTTTATACACACTCTTTTTATAAAAATAATATTTCCTCTACCGTAGCGTTTGGCGCTTCGTTCTCTCTGACTACCGTAAGAGACTCCACTTTCCAAAGGAAAGAATTAAGTAGAACTCAACGCCGCGCTTTACCTTGTTACCAGAGCGAGGATATAAAAATTATTAATATTTCATTTCCTCGAGTGGGAATCGAACCCTCAACCTGTCACGTTTACCGTTGCACGCTCGTGCTCCTGCATTATAACTGACCTCTACATGAAAAATAATAATAAATCAGCTTTACGCTGTATTCAGCACACAGCAGGGTAGGCACAGAGAACCCAAAGTTACCACACTCCGTTCTCCGACACTCCTCTACATATATTAAGCAGAACTAGAATAAAACAAAGGAAAATACTTAACTATAATTAAGAAATTCAATTAATGTACTACCCAAATAAACGAAACCTAACAAAGATATGAAATAACAATAAATAGCAAATAACCTTTTAAGCATCAACGTCGTATGCCCGATGGGGGTCAGTCATTCCATGACAAAGCCGCTCATGTACACCGCGCGGCTCGTAATCTAAGTCATTTTGAATATATCTATCGCGATGAAATATTTATTGTGATGATGTATGATGATGATGATGATGTGTTGTACTTTTCAATTACAATGTTATTCTAGATAAAATGTCTAAGGTGACTATTATATTCATATTTGTATATATTTTTTAGCTTTACGCTGTATCCTAAACATGTGGTTTCCAGAGAACGCTACCATTGAATTTTCTTCATAGTTTTTTTTACCATTCTTTCGTCACTCATTCGTTCAACGTGTGATAGCGGATGGAATGTTGCAGCTCTCAAAAGAGCTGGCAGAGGTCGCTGCGGGCCTACCACCGTGGGGTTCATAAAGGAAAATTTTATGTTTATTTTGTTATTTTTTTTGTTAGATTTTAACAATTTAAAAAATAAACTAGAGGTATTGAAACAGTCACGAATATGAAATTATTTATTTGGATAAGGATTCATATAAAGGTATGGATAACGTGCCCTGATTATAGTGGACATTTCTATCGAATATTAAATTGTAAAAAAGTAGTTTTATCAAAACTACAATAGTAGGACATATGGTATTGCGAAGTTTTTTCTAGATATGTTATTCAAGTTTGTATAACATTTTTTTGTTACATCTTCAACAGTTTCTGCAGCGCATGCGATGAATATCATTTTAACCCTATTTTTTTACACCTTGGGTTATATTATTGGTTTTTTTGTAGGGATCTTTAAATTTTTATAGAAATAAATATAGCCTATGTGAATTTAAATGATTACTTTGTTTATTCTTTACAAGAAGTAACATTTTTAATATTTTTTATATATCTTTCGCATAATGGGAAAGGGCCTAGTAATAACTAAGTCCATTGGCCACCTCCTTCCTGATCAATTTTGGAGAAACATAGTCGAAATCGATAGAGCATAACATGGTGCTAATTTTATTGGACAAATATTAATATAAATATAATAAACATGAATATGCGACCAAATGTGATTTGAACCAACAACTATCGTGCTTACAAATATATTATTGAATTAATTTAGGTTGTTTTAAATTTTCAACGTCTATAAAATCTAAAATGATTTTGAAAATACCGTTAGAAGAAGTTAGCATTTACTTGTTAAATTTGCAATATCAATAGAACTCGTTAGCATCTATTAGGCGTGCCTACTAGACATCAGTAAAAGATAAGTTTATTTTTACTATCTTTGAATTCCACATTTAGAAAAAAGAAAAATATTTTTTTTCAAAATATATAAAAATATTAATATAGCGAGATTTGAACTCACGCCCCTTGGAAATAGTACAAATCGTCGTTATAAGTATCATATGTATTTTTTTTTAATTATGACCTATTATTGCATTAATAGTTTTTTATAATAAAATAATTATAATTTCTTCCATATTCCATACTCCTTTAATGCATTATCGCTTAATATGTACACACTTTCATGTAAAAATATTTTTAAAAGAAAACAATAAAAGACACTGGGTTTCCTACAGCCCAGAAATATAGAAAGTAACACAATACATATTTTTCATCGCGTTCATTACGACGATACCATAACTTATATAATTGCAATTAAAAATCGATAAAAATGTAAATTTAATATTTATATATGTCAAAAGCTATTTCTATATTCACAATAAAGTTTAATATAATTCCAGTAGATTCAGACGATTCAAACCCATTATATTATATAGTGAGCTAATCAAAAGTTGGGGTCGTCACGTGCTTTTCTCTTTCCTAGAGGCTTCGTAGGTCCGCGTTGGACGACCACCGGCAGTGTTATCACCGACGCTGTAAAGACAACACGCACAACTCGACTTGTCTTCGATAATGACCGGTGGAAGCTAGTGGTGCCGTGTAGTGTCTGAAAAATTTTTTAGTGTTGTGTATTTCAGTTTTCATGATGATTTCAAGGTATTTTTTTTTATATATATTTTATTGTTTTAATATACATTTAATGATCTTTAAACTATGTTTTTTATGAGATAAAAGAAATTAATTGAAGTTTATTTTTATGTGATTTTTAAATCACAGTAATAAAAAAAATGTTTTTTTATAATTTATTATCAATTTTTGTGTTTCGGTCTCAAATTATTTTAATATATAATTTTCTTTTCTGAATATGAATGCCTCATATTGGTTGACTTTTCATTTCCAATTATGTAATGGAAGTTTTTTTTTTTTTTGGTTATCGGTAAAGCGCGTTGAATTCTTTTATAGGACCGTAGCGGCTACGAGCTACAAACGTAGCGCGTTTTAAAAAATAGTATTCGTGTATATAAACATTTTTTTTTTAATTTCTTTAAAGGACATTTATTAAATATTTGAATTTGTTTAATTTACATACGTAATGTAGGTAGGTTGTAATAGAGAAAATAAATTAATTTAATCAAACATATTATGCCTATTTTTAACATTTTTAAAGTGTTATTCCACACTTGGGAAAGAAAAATACTTATTTAGAAAACGTATAAAAATTTGAATATAGCACAACTACTAAGCCATACGTTCGACCTGGTCGGTATCCAGGAGACGCGGATTCGAGTCCCACTACGTTCAAATTTTTATACGTTCTCTACATAAGTATATTATGGCTATTATTAAAATACTTATATACTAAATTTAGTATATTTGTATGTTAAAAATAAAATAATATTTTATTTTTTACTAATTTTTTTATCTTTTATATAATATTTTCTTGTGATATTTATTGAATATATTTAAGGATAGATATAAAATAATTTTTTTTGTCACATCCTAATATTTTTTATAAATAAATATAAGTATTAGGACTATCTAATATTTTAAAAAATAAAATAAATCATTTCTAAAAATGTATGGACAAGTGGACATTTTAAACAGTCACAAAATTAACATTTTCATTGTAGATCCTTTAAAACTACATCTTTATTTTAAATATTTTGTACGATTAAATTAATAATATTTTAAACGATTTGTTTTATATGGACATATTCTTAGTCCTATCCTTCTTTAATTGGAACATTAAATTTTTTCCATTATCTTAATCATATATATCTTAGTAAACAGACAGACAGATAAAATTTCCCTACGAAAAATAATATCTTCATATTAATATTAAATACATATAATACTACTTTTACTACTTTTCCGGTTCTAATTAGAAAACAAGTAGCGATAACAAAACGTAACATAATCTGTATCGCTTTAGAAGCGAAAGTTTATACCTCATAGGTCAAAAGGCAAGCTAAGAAATATAGCGTACTTGAAATTACACTCTATCTTGATAAACTTAAAGTTCACTTTCTCTTAAACATCTGTTCAGGTTGACTGAACTATTGTTTGATGTGACATAACCAATTATGATGATATCTATAAGAACGGTTAAATTTTATTTTAGTAAACGCAACAATGACTTTTTTGTTAAAAGTTCTCACTTTAGTTGAAATAAAATTATTTAAAAATATATATTTACATTTTTCTTCTTTTTTTAGTGTTATTCCACACTTAGGAGTGAAATATACTTTTTTTAGAAACGTATAAATATTTGAACGTAGCGGGATTTGAAGATTTGCAAGAGACGCGGGTTCAGATCCCACGACCTTCAAATTTTCATAATATGTTTCTAAAAAAGTATATATTTACATGTTTTTTTACACGGTAACTATATAAAAACTCAAATGAATAAATTTAATTACAAAAACATTTTTTTATTCCTTATACTTCCTGTCGTTATATTTATAAATAAATACGAACGCAAATTTAATAAATCATTTATAATTTATTTAAATCTATTAAAATTAAATTAATTTATTCAGCTCGTTTCGTATAAATTACTTAAATTGAAATGTTACTATAATGTCATTTTGTAAATAGGAAACAAAAACAAATTTCTAACAAAATTTAATATTAATAATTATGAAATTATTGTAATAGTTAAACAGCTTATTTCGTTCAAGGCTGAGCTATCAAGGTTACTTACAAAATAGTAACAGTAGAGTATTACATATATACAACACATTTGGTATGTTTAAATATGTTAAAAAAGTGTGTGACACAGATTGCTTTAAGCCGGTATTGGGGCAACTTAGTTTTTATATTTAAGTAGATACTTCTTAGTGCTAGTCTATAAATGGTATGTATATCTAGAGTTTTCACTTATTTCAAACAATTTAAAAATGTTTAGAAATTTATATTTTCTTACCTGTCCTACAAATTTTGAAATAACTAATGATAAAGCTCTAAGGAGGCACTAAGGCAACTAAGTTTTTTTTCACACTTAGGACACACTACTGGTCTCTGTTTCCAGGAGGCGCGGGTTCGAATCCCGCTACGTTCAATTTTTTATAAAATATATAAATATTTTCTAAATAACTAAATTTTTATATGAGAGTACTAGTAAGTACTAGTCCATAGATGGCATATTTAAAGTTTTTACTTATTTCAAACAATTATAAAAAATTTAGAATTTTATTTCTTCTCACTTTTCATATAACTTTTAAAATTACTAATAGTAAAACACGGCTTCCTTTACTTTAGAAAGTAAACTGATTCTTAACTACATGCTTGTAGGTAAAATCAACGCCACACTCATAAAAATTGAATCTAATTCAATTTCTTAACTAAAAAAAGAGTTCTAGTTGCTCAATCGACTGTGGGTGCAGTTTCATTTCATAGACGAGTTTTTATTGACAATTTTAAATTAAATATGTTTCATTACAATTTATAGTCTATTGACATTAAAAAAAATGCACTAGAGACTAATATGGTATGGACATTACATTAAAAGAGTATTATATACTAAGGTATGTCGCGCTTATGTTTATAAGCCAGGATACGTTGATTACTATGAGTTTACATCAATTTCCGTTAGGACAACTTGACGACCTTGTCCACAGAATGTCATCGGTAACGTTCCAGCCTTTCACTTTTATTATTTTTCTAATTCTCTATTATTTCTATTTTTATTCTCTATTTTTCTAATTCTCTATTATGTCTTCTGTTTGAATTTCGTTTCCCTAATTTCTCATAAGGTCCTACTATACCTTTTTTTTGTTATAAGTACGTACATCATCATATATCTGCATATACATACTATAAGAACATTAGATCTGTATGTTCTCTTCCTTATCCTCTATCTTTCAAGTACGACTACTAAGTAGTTAGTCAAATAATAAAATATCAAGATTTTAGAAATATTGTGTGATACCTTGTCGAACCAGATCGTGGAAACGACGACAGTTGTCGACACAAAATGTAAATTTAAAAAAATCCCTTATATGGAATTTGAATTTAAAATCAAGACATTTAGTAACTTACGTCCCGATTACACTACAACGATGACTGAAGTAAGAAAAATCATAATTAAAAAAAAATACACCGTGTTAGCCAATAAAATAAAATAATACACATAAAATAAATAATACACATAATTTTTTTTTTTTTTTTACTAATAGCTGATTTATGTGAACCAGTTTCCTTTAAGTTACCTATAAGTAATTCTTCAAAAATAAAATCTTTACCAGGAACCCCGCATAATTTAAAGAGGTCCCGACTGTTAATCCTAATAAACTATTGGGCTTGTTTATTTTCCTTTTTAGTTTTATGCAGTCGGGGT
Organism: Heliconius himera; assembly: GCA_021202915.1. Lineage (NCBI taxonomy): Eukaryota > Metazoa > Arthropoda > Insecta > Lepidoptera > Nymphalidae > Heliconius > Heliconius himera. The sequence goes on along the minus strand of JAJHJA010000511.1, from coordinate 79,902 downwards.
TTTTGTTTTTACAAATATTTTTTTATTTTATATGCATGTACAGAGTAAATCTTTAAAAAAAGCGTTGTTTTGTAATAACTCCATCAGAATATTATCTTATATGATATATTATCACTAATTTCTACATGTATTAAAATCTACTTTTTAAAATTATTAAATATGTTATATAATTAAAAAACGTTAATAAAAAGACCTTGTGAAAACATTAAATAGAATGCTCGATGAGATATTTGTAAGACTACCGTGTAACGTTTCTTGATTAGTCAGCGTGACAATTGACCTCTTGATCTTTGTCGTCCATTACATCAACTTAAGAGATTGAGATATCTTAAAAATTATATTTTTTTCCCGGAAGCTAATTTTTTTATCTGTGCAACTCCTCTTTCACTTCATTATTCATTTACTTTAAATTTATACAGTTTAAACATTATTAGGTAAAAATAATAGATAAGTTTTATAAAAAAAAAATTAGCTTCACGCTGTATTCCGCAAACAGCAGGATAGGCAGAGGGAACCTAGTGTTAAGACGGCATTGCATGTTGAGTGGCCGAACTCAACGCCGCGCTTAACCTCGACATCAGGGCGAAGAAATGGATATATAAATTTAAGTAAATATTTCATCTCCTCGAGTGGGAATCGAACCCATAAGTTAAAGAAGCCCATAAGTTTTATAAAATTATGTTAAATATTTAAAACTTACGTATAAAAAGAAATATGCCGAGACGACTTTAAGTTATCGTGCGTTCGACACATGAGTGGAATTTATCGTAATTAACTTAAATGATTAGGTTTAATAGTTTTACTTACAGCAATCAGTACTAATGCACACAGGCCTTATATAAAGGTGGGGCTATTAATTTATTCTTTAAAAAATAAATCAAAATAAATCAGCTTCACGCTGTATCCCGCACACAGCAGGGTAGGCAGAGGGTACCTAGTGTTAAGACACTCCGTTCCCCACTTTCTGCCGAATTCTGGAGGAATTGCGTGTTGAGTGGCAGAACTCAACGCCGCGCTTAGCCTCGACGCCGGAGCGAAGAAATCTTTTATTAAATATATTTCAATTAATATATATATGAAATATCACGAATATATAATTTCTTTAGAAGTAAACAATACGTACTTCTTAAAACATAACATAAGAATATTGAAAACTGCAGCGATTCGTCCAGTTCTTAAAACTTTAAGATTGTTAAAAATATATATGTATCGCTTTATTTATATTTATCAATTGTCAATGTACAACACAAAACAGATGATTTTACAAAAAATATATATTTGATAAACTTAATCGTAATATATTTAATTCTATTTTTATCTCAAATGTGCAGAAAAAAAAAATATTTATTCGAAGTTAATATTAAATGTTTAAATAATTGATTTCAACTTACAGTCTGTAAAATGCGGCAAACCAGTACAAATACATAAAATATTAAATTTGCTATCCATAGATTAATGGAGACATAAATTTGACAAATTTAGGTTGAGGATAATTATGTTAGTTGCTTATATTGATTACTAAATTAGTTTACTTTAATTCTAAAAAAATTAAATATATTTTTTCGTTCTGTTCTGTTTTTTTATTATGGCGTTCCCAGCGTGTCAGTTGAGCTCAAAATCACTTCACCAATCGTTGTATGGAGAACACACGAAAAAAAATATTTTTTGTTTGTATTAGGAAGAAAGGATGCGTTATATAAAGAAATGTAATACGTGTTAACTATAGAATACAAAATAAATAATTTATATTTTTTTTACACATTATAATATACATATAAAAACAAAAGAAAATATAGTAATTTACTTGGTCGATGATCGCAAAAGTTAAATTAAATAACAAGGGTTGCTCAAAAAGGCAAGAAAATCAAAAACAATATGAAATGGCCATATACAGGCCATAAAGTGATAAGCGTACACCTAACAGATTTTCTTTTTAAAATTAAATAAAAAATGTTCATGATTATTTTTATATTTTTCTTATATGTATTTTCAATTAATAAAACCAAACCAAACCAAACAAACATTTGACCACTTCGTTGAACGTATGGCTTAGTGATCAGAGCGCCTGGTCGGTTTCCAGGAGGCGCGGGTTCGAGTCCCGCTACGCTCAAATTTTTATACATTAAATAAGTATTTTTCTTTCCTAAGTGTGGAATAACACTTTAAAAATGTTTAAAAATAATAAAAATTTATATCAATAAATTTGATAATAAAGATTAGAACACGTTGATGTCCGCTTTATGTAATAATAAATTGTTATTCCAATAGAACTTATTGGAATTACAACTTATAAAACAAATTACGTAAACTCAATAGTTTACGATAGATTTTAATAGTTATCAAACATTACCCAATAAGATGTTTAACTGACCCCAATCTTCGCTAACTTAGAAATATTATTTAATACTTAATTATTTAAATTCTTATAATTTACTATCTTTCACGAAGCGATCATAAAAAAATTAAGCTTTACACTGTTGCAACCATTTTGCAACGAAATTAAAGCAGCGAGTTTACCTTTCCGATAATCTCACACATTCTCAATAAGAACATGCGTAATATGTTGGTAATAATATTAAAAAGAAATAATATTTTTCCAAAGGCCAGTCGTGGTGCAGGGGCACAAGCTGTGACTGTAAAACCGACTGGTTGTGGATTCGATCCCCACTTGAGGAGATGAAATATTTACTTAAATTTATATTTCCATTTCTTCGCTCTGGTGTTGAGGACCAGCGCGGCGTTGAACTCTGCCACTCGGAATTCGGCAGAAAGTGGGGAACGGAGTGTCTTAACACTCGGTTCCCTCTGTCTACCTTGCAGCGTGCGGGATACAGCGTGAACCATTTTTCAAGCTTAAATATGAAATTGATTGAATTACATTTTAAATAAACTACATTTTTGTTTTTAATATATTTCAAAACGATTGATTTATCGTTAAACCTATAATTAGTCCAATTTATATCCATACAAAAAAACATACACACGAGGCGATATATAGAATTCATATTTATAGCATTCACATACAAGCATAAACCGCTTTCACTGTAGGTACTGTCTGTTCTGAAAACTGGCCTAGACTGTAACTAACTAGCATGCTATAAATATCAGAGACACACCTATTTGGAATTCTCGAACTAAGAAATAGTATATTTTTTATATTTAAAAGTGCTCATTATATTTAATATTTTCATTTCCTCGTTATAGTAACAAGGCAAAGCGCGGCGTTGAGTTCCGTTGCTCAACACGCAATGCCTCTAGAATTCGGTGGAATCGAAGTGTCTTGATCGGAACGGAGTGTCTTAATTCTAGGTTCACTGTTTCCCTCTGCTGGCTCTGCTAAAAAAAAATCCTTGCAATATCAACGTAAAATATTGTATAACTAACATTAACTTTGCTGCCACTTACTTACGTAATAAATTAATATTTTAAATAAACTTAAATTGATTTAAATATTATATAAATAAAATGTAATATATAATATTCATTAACTTAATTACTTTAATTATGCATGTTATTAGTCAATATAATCCTTATCGGATTAAATATATATAAAAAATATATATATATATATATATATATATATATATATATATATATATATATATATATATATATATATATATATATATATATATATATATATATATATATATATTTACTTTCTCTAAAAGATATACAAATAAATAAAAAATATAAATTATTATTATATATGTATAGTATCTTTATAAATGACATCTTTATATTTTTTTAAGTTTTGTAATATTGTTTATACTATTTTTAAATATGTTTAAATTGTTATTCCACACTTAGAAAAGAAAAATACTTATTAAGAAAACGTATAAAAATTGAACGTAGCGGGAGTCGAACCCGCGATTCCTGGTCAGTTCCCAGGAGGCGCGGGTTCGTGTCCCGCTACGTTCACATTTTTATACGTTTTCTAAATAAGTATTATTTATACTATTTTTTTAATTAATACAAATAAAACCAATAAATACGAAAATTATATGTATATTATTTGGTTTACAGAGCGCTCCTAGTAGCGCTGTGCATCGTGTACGCGACGTCGTTGAGCCCCTTAAGTGTTCCTGTAGACGACGACTGTGCACTCTATCTCACTGGTCCAGGAAGATCGTCGGCATATGACTACAGCTTAAACCTCCTTAAAGGAAATTTGTAAGTAATAATAAATTTATATTCACTTATTTCAAAAACTCGAAAACTCGGAAACCGTCGAAGCGCTCTGACCACTAAGCCATATAATCTTATACGCTTGTTACAACTTATTTATAGAAATTTATATTTTTCAAGTCAACAATTCGGGCGGAAATGGTATATTATAGTATGTATGTAACGATTTAACTAGCAGGCATTATAAAGCTCTTATAAAAATAATGAAAACAAATCACAAATAAATTAAATTGAAAACATTTAAAAAAATATTCTTAACATTTTTAAAATGTTATTCCACATTTAAAAAGTCTTAATAAGTAAAAAAATATTCGTCCAAAATAAAGGTAGTTCAACTTCTTAAAATTCATGTGTACAGTCATTGCTGCTTTGAAACGTGAAAAAAATATAAATAAAAGTGAAATGGAGTCACTTTCACGTCCTACAATACTAGCATTAACAATTGAATTTCCACAAAATTTATAAATGCTTAACCACAAAGTATTTCACGGCGTCAAGTTTATCTCGCTGTTTATTTGTCTGTTTGTCTCTTTGTCTTTTTGTTGTGCGGATTGTCGTCGATTGGCGTGTGTGTTTCTGTATTAAAATTAGTAATAAAATCTAAAGTACATTTGATAGTCTAAAAAGAAATTAAGAAAATTTGTTAAAATGATTATATTATAATATTAGTCATATTTCTAAAATAAATAAATAAATAAAACATTGGACACACAAAGTCTCCGATCACGTCGGAGGGACGAGAAATAAAACTCAAAAGATTTATATTAATTATATTAAATGAAAAAAGAAACTCCCTTCCTTGTGCCTCGTAACTGAGGAATTGCCTACCTGCGGCAGGGTTTCCAGTTCGATACGACAAGGGTACCTTCAAAAAGCGCATTTTGGATTCAGTGGAGATACCACCTTAAAGGCCAGCACCGCTCCTACCGCTCCTCATCACCTACCATCAGGTGACCAGTACGCTCGTTTGCCTTGTCTTTACCATAAAAACAAAAAGTGCTTTGACACTGGGTTTTGTTAGTATTTACACAGATACATGCAGGAAATGCTTAATTTAAAAAAAGAACATGGAAATGCAGCCCACAAACTCTATAAAAAATAAAAACATGTTATAGAGATAGCCCACAAACACCTTTTTGATGCATACATTATTTGGTACATGTCCAATTGATTAATGGACTAACACGTGGTTGCACATCATCCCCGCAATTATCTCGTTTCCGAGGATAAATCGATCCAAAACGATGCACGGAAATCAACAAAAAATATAATAAAATCAAAATCAAATCAGATTCACGCTGTATCCCGCACACACCAGTATAGGCAGAGGGAACCTAGTGTTAAGACACTCCTTTCCCCACTTTCTGCCGAATTCTGGAGACATTGCGTGTTGAGTGGCAGAACTCAACGCCGCGCTTAGCTTCGACACCAGAGCGAAGACATGGAAGTATAAATTTAAGTAAATATTTCATCTCTTCGAGTGGGGATCGAACCCACAACCAGTCGGTTTTACAGTCACACTTTGTGCCCCTGCGCCACGACTGGCCTCAACAAGTGAAAATTAGTTTATCATCCGCAGTTATCTCATTTCCGAGGATAAATCAACCCAAAACGATGTACGGAAATCCACAATATATAGTGAAAGTAAATATTATATAATATAACATTTGCACAACACTATAAGATTATATGTATTAACAAAATTGTAACTGATATCTGTTATGCATAAAAATGTTAATATGAGCGATCATTTACATTTAGGGGCCTGTATTTAGAGTGACTGTAAAACCGACTGGTTGTGGGTTCGATCCCCACTCTAGGAAATTAAATATTTATTTACATTTATATTTTCATTTCTTCGCTCTGGTGTCAAGGCAAAGCGTGGCGCTGATTTCCGCCACTCAACACGCAATGCCTCCAGAACTCGGTGGAAAGTGGGAAACGGAGTGTGTGTGTTCCCTCTTCCTACCCTGCTGTGTCCCTACGCGGAATACAGCGTGAAGCTGATTTTTTATTTTATTTACAATTACCTACTTAATATTTTCTGTCGTTATAAAATACTTGAAAAAAAAAATGATTTAGTTCTGTGTGCCAACATAAAATATGTCTGATTGCTATAGGCACTAGAGACAATGTCCTAAATGTTTATTTTACCATAATACTGTCTTCTGCGTTACCAGAACGAAAAAAAACTATAAAAAATCTAAAATTTAAAATGAACTATTACAAAAGAATTCACATTCGCAAATGTAAAAGTGCTAATATAACCGACAAAATGGCACTCACTTTTGATACAATGTCGGTAACAGCGGGAGCGTGGGACAAAGCATTTAAAACACATCATAATATGTACCATATAAATTGCATCACATTAGTTAAAAACTTGACACACTTTCCGGCAAAACTGGTCGTGGGTTCGATCTCCACTCGAGAAAATGGAATATTTATTTAAATTTATAATTCCATTTCTTCGCTTTGGTGCCGAGGCAAAACGCGGCGTTGAGTTTCGACACTCAATACGCAATACCTCCAGAGTTCGGCAGAAATTGGGAAACGGAGTGTCTTAGACCGCGACTGTAAACATAACAGGTTGTGGTTTCTATTCCCAATGCAGGAAATAAAATATTAAATATAATCATTTCCTCACGGTGTTAAGTTCCGCCACTTAATATACATTGCTCCCAGAAAAGTGAGGAATAGAAGCGTTTTATTCAGAACGAAGGGCCTTACCACTAGATTCTCTCTGCCCTCCCTGCTGTGTGCGGGATACAGCGTGAAGCTGATTTAATAAATTGCATCACATTAGATACAAACTTGACACACTTCCCGACGTCACCTACTGTTACTTTCTTTATCTCAGCCTAAACTCGTTCACGTTTTGTCAATACGCTCTTAAACAAAGTTTTGTGTAATTAAGATAAAGCTAATACGAAATATGTGCAAATGTAATGGTTACATGTAATATTAATAATATTTTGATATAAATTGGCAATAAAGTTTAATAATTTTATTTCATAATTTAAATAAATATATTCGGCATTAAAAAGATATTAGGTATATTTATGTATATATTAAATAATTAATATTTTTTTTTAGTCACACAGCAGGAAAGGAAAAAATAAGTATTAAAACACTCCTTTCCCATTAAGACACTTCCGTTCCCCACTTTCCGCCGAATTCTAAAGGCATTGCGTATTGAATGGCGGAACCTAACGCCGTGCTTTGCCTAATTACCAGAACGGGGAAATAAAAATATTTAAAAAATTGTTTCCTCGAGTATGATCGAACCCACAACCTGTCGCTTTAATAGTGTCGCTTATGCCCTTCACCACATCTGGTTCAGATTACAACCTTTATATTATAAATTATTCTATTATAATCCTCCTCAATAATAATATTTGATCTGATGTTGATTCTCGTTGGCCCTAACTCCTAAGTAAGCATTTTAAAAAATCTTATATTTTATATTTAGGTATTATGTTGTTCTCAATAATATCACTCCGGTCTATTTTAATATTTAATAAACTTAGTGGAAACGTCTTAAAATATTATTTATTTAATAACTATACTTAACTATACTAATATTATAAAGCTAACAAATTTCTTTGTTTGAACATACTACTCTCAGGGACTACTAGTTCGAATTGAACTCATTTAGGTACATAACTTTAGTTATTTTCTAAAATAAGCGTTTCAGTTATTTTTTTTTTTTTGAGGCGAGGCCGCGTAAAAAAAATTGTAATTATCATATGAAAAGAAGTGAAATACGATTATTACTATTGTCATCAAGTTATAATGGAGGTGATATTCTAGTTTCACCTACACGCACAGAAAGCAACCATTCAAAGTTGACATTATGCTAATTCGTTACATATATTTTGTTTTGTTATTTCGGTCAAACGATAATATTGAAATTAGATTTAATAAAAATGCAATAAATGATTAAATAACCACCAACTCAATTCTATGCTTTGTTATTTTTTTTTTGAATTTTTAGAACAACAGACAAACATACTTACAGTTTTGATATTATAAGCCTGGGAGTCTCTTTTGAAACCCGCTAAAACGAGCTATTTTTTTAGTAAATATAGCTGAATTAAATTAGAGATAAAAAATCTGCCTCACAATGTATCCTGCACACAGCAGGATAGGAAGGAACCTAGTGTTAAGACACTCCGTTTCCCAATTTCCGCAGAGTTCTGAAGCCATTGCGTGTTGACTGGCGCAACTTAACGCCCCGCTTTGCCTCGACATCAGAGCGAAGAAATGAACCTATAAATGTAAATAAATATTTCATTTCCTCGAGTGGGGATCGAATCCACAACCAGTCGATTTACAGTCACACTTTGTGCCCCTGCGCCACAACTGGCCTCATATATATTATATTTACAATTTACTAAAGATTCAATACGTTTATTAAATCCTTTATAAACTGTCCGTCTGTTCACATAAAATTACTAACTACCTTAATATTTTTATTGACAAAACATAAGAGTTTACAAGGTGCGGCCAATATAATGACTAGAAAGTGGACGATTCTAAAGAAAACTTCCAATTTTATATATCCATGAATTATGTATATATAAAAATTACCGTTAAATCGGAGATACGTAACGATCTACGAACGGTATATTCGATTATTTTATGTGAAATACTGCCGCAGGAATAGTGTCGGCCGTGTGGACAGACGGACGGCGGTACCGTTAGACGCACATCACATTAGGCTTGCCTTGTTTGAACAAATAATGTTGCACACAGTTATATTGACAGTTTTCAACAGCTAAGTTAACAGGTAGTAGGTATAATAAATAAATAAATCAGCTTCACGCTGTATCCCGCACACTGCAGTGTATGCAGAGGGAACCTAGTGTTAAGACAATCCGTTCCCCATATTCTGCCGAATTCTGAAAGCATTGCGTGTTGAGTGGCGGAACTCAACGCCGCGCTTGTCAACACCAGAGCGAAGAAATAGAAATATAAATTTAAGTAAATATTTCATGTCCTCGAGTGGGGATCGAACCCACAACCAGTCGGTTTACAGTTACACTTTGTGCCCTTGCGACACAACTGGCCTCGTAGGTAGTAGGTATATGAAAATCAATTTGTTCACATTTAATGATATTTCAATATGATTAATTTTATAGACAGAATTCCAGTCTCGATATATGTAAATCTTATGAATAATTTACGATATCGCCTTTGCGTTTGTTTTATTAATTTTGTAAACAAGCAACGTATTATACATATGTATGTATGTAGTTGTCTCGCGGAAAGTGGGGAACGGAGTCTCTTAACACCAGGTTCCCTCTACCTACCCTGCTGAGTGCGGGATACAGCGTGAAGCTGAAGCTGATATGTATAGTTGTTGTTCACCTATATTTTGCTATATAATATCATGTAGTTTAACTTTTATAGTTGTTTGTTATTATACATTAAGTTTAATCAATTATCTTAACAATTTGGTAATTAAATGTTAATTTTATTTAAACAGGTACTAAAAGTGTTTTATTGTTGACACGGGCGGCTTCGCTCGCTTGAAATATACTTGAATATTTATCAAATATATTTATGAAGTTATTTTCAATTTAGAGGGTGAATTCTTATAAATCATGAAACACGTTTTTAATTAAACATTTTTTAATCTGAATTTTAAACATTATAAAAATGGGTGCCGATTTTTATAACTTTTAATTCCTATTTCACCCCTTCAAGGTTAAAATTTTTCAAAATTTCTTAGTAGATGTTCACATTATGAAACTAAACATCTGTGTGGGTTACATATAGATGTAATAATACACCATACTTATCCATTATTTTTTTTATATATTTTTATTATTAAGTTGGTGTAATAAAGTATTAAATAAATAAATATCATTCAAACAATATAAATACATCGAAAATGTATACAAATAAGCAATTTTATAATAATCATAGCCATGCTGAATAATAACGCGTCGTTACAATTACCGGTTAGAAGTACTTTACTGGAAAGGTCGTTAGGCGTATCCGGTTCGCTTCTATTTCCTATATATATATAAGATATCCAGAACTGGTCAGTCAGATGGAAGTAGTAAGCTATATCTAAGCGAAAGGATTTTTGAAAGTGAGCGCAAATCCAAGCGGGCGTTGCCTAACGCATCGTGCGCGACTCATTGCCTATAAGAGTATTATTGATATTATGTTCATTATAACAACGATTATTAAAAAAAAATACTTAAAAAAAAATAATAATTTTATAAGTGGTAACTTTTTAATGGAGGCCGTTGTGGTGTAGGAGCGCCAGGGTTTGACTGTAGTGCGAATGATTATTAATTAATATTATCATTTTTTAGCTCGGGCACTAAGACAAAGCCCGGCGTTGATTTCCGCAACTTAACACGCATTGCGCTACGAAAGTGGGGAACGGAGTGTCTTAAAACTAGGTTCCCTCTGTCTAATCTACTATGTGAAACTGATTTATAAGTGTTAATGGAAAAGCCGTTTACTGCAAATTATTTAAACCACATAACCGGGATATTCTTCATATTGTTTAACTGAAAAGGCAACGATTTATATATTGGAAAGTCTTACAATGGCTGCCATGTATGGAATGATGATCAAAACGATGATAAATTGGTGAATTTAAACTATAAAGGAGTGGTATTTGTCATATCCATTGAAATAACAATAATAATATTTATCGTATATATCGAGGCCAGTTGTGGCGCAGAGGTATTAAGTGTGACTGTAAAACCGACTGGTTGTGGGTTCGATCCCCACTCGGGGAGATGAAATATTTACTTAAATTTATGTAACCATTTCTTCGCTCTGGTGTCTAGGCGCGGCATTGAGTTCTGCCACTCAACACGCAATGCCTCCAGAATTCAGTGGACAGTGGCGAACGGAGTGTCTTAACACTAGGTTCCCTTTGCCTACTCTGCTGTGTGCGGAATACAGCGTAAAGCTGATTATCTGTATTTTAGTAGTACACACAGTTATTAAAGCTATGACTATTGTCGTCATCGTTATTTTCATCACTTCGGTATATATATTTGTAAAAATGTAATGTATATTTAAAAGTTGTACTGCCAACATAGTTCTGTTGGAAAACCTTTAATAATAATAATGACATTTTTTTATAGGCCGTAGTGGCGCAGTGACAAAAGTGTTTGACTGTACGCGTACCACGTGTAACTCGACAGCTGTGGGTTCGATTATCGTTCGGGGATAATAATTATTATTTTATAATATTTTTATTTCTTCGCTCCGGTAATAAAGCAAAAGCACGACGTTGAGTATCGCCACCCAACACGCCTTAAAAGCCTTAAAGAACATTGGAGAATGGGAAACGGAGTGTCTTACTAGGTTCCATCTGCCTACCCTGCTGTATGCAAGATACAGTACGAAGCTGAATATACGAGTCCAATAGTCTATAAGAGTCTGTTAATAAATAATGTAATATTTAAGACAAAGATTGTTTGTATTATATCCCTTTAAATATATTTACGGTCCTTTTATCTTGTTTTAGTGCATACGATGGTCAACACACCTGCATCACATATGAGGCAATCAATCAAGCGTATCTTGACGCCAGGTCCAGAATTTGTAAGTTATTATTAATTTTAATACATTATTATAAAGAATAGACGCCAGTCGTGGTGCAGAGGCACAAGCGTGCGACTGTTAACGTGACAGGTTATGGGTTCGATTCCCACTTGAGAAAGAAATATTTAATTTCGTTTTTACACTCTGGTGTCGAGGCAAACACGCAATGCCTCCAGAATTCAGCGGAAAGTGGGAAGCAGAGTGTCGTAACACTAGGCTTCCACTGCCAAACCTGCTACATACGGGATACAGAGTGAAATTAAAGAAAATTTGAGTATATGATATATAATTAAAATAATTCGCTTGTAAATTACAAAAAATCTTTCATAATTTATGCGTGTTTAACGTTTTTAACGTTGCGTAAAATTAATATTTTTGCGATACATATTTACTGTGTTATAATTTGACCTGCTAGCATTTAATTCATAAACACATTGACATTTTGTTCTTGTCCTCAAAATCTTTACAAGTTTCAATTTTGAATATAATTATAGCTAATTACCGGAACGAGCTCGTTTAACCTCATTCGTATTGCTTGTGACTAACCTGAATGCAGACAAGCGATGGTGATGTTTTCAACACTATGGCTTATTTGCATTTAATTTGCACTATATAAGCTTATCAATATATTAAAAATTTCACTTTTTCATTAATAGATATATTTTTTATAACAATTCCATACTATTGTATATTTGTTCAGCTTTGCGCTGTATGCCGCTTAAAGCATGGTTATATTTTTAGTAATATTTATTTATTTCAAAAATTTTAACAGTTTAAGACGATAATAACTACAGTAGTGTGAAAGTGTATCGCAGTTATTAATCCTCGCCTCACAAGCTTCGTTTTAAAAGTTATAACAAGTTTAATTACATAATACAAAACAAATTATTATACATATAAGAAAAATTGAGAAACAATAAAAAAACCATGACAAAAAGTATGAAAAAAGCAGGGTAGGCAGAGGGAACCTAGTCTTACGACACTTCGTTCCTCAATTTCTGCCGAACTTTAGAAACATTGCGTGTTGAGTGGTGGAACTTAAAGCTGCTCTTTTTCTTGTCACCGGAGAGAGGAAATGAAAATATTAAACAGTTCATTCACCCGAATGGGAGTCGACCCCACAACCGTCGTGCTTAGTCATATATCTATGTTATGTGGGCTACTACGCCACGACGTCCTCTATGCATATATTTATAATATTTACTGCAATTATACATTACAATTTTTGTTAATAGTGGTGTCACAACCAAAAGGCGATTGGAAGGGTGAAGACTTCGCTAGTGTCGGGGAGCTAATTCTGGATATTTCCATTAGTTTGGCACGCACGTAAGTATATTTATTATTATATATATAGAGAAAATAAATATTTATATAGAATATTTATGTGGATAAACCTACATATAAATTGTAGGTACCCATAAGGGATTATTTTTGTTCGAGCAATGAGCATTTATTAAAATTTCTATTTAATATATTCTTAATACTATCTATTTATCTTATTTTATCAATATTAATACAATTTTAGCAATCACTAATGCATAAGTAACAGACTAGATGACATTTACACACTAGAAATGACAGCATTGGCCTTGTCTCTACCTCATCAGCCATGTTCAAAACGATAAATGAAAAAAAAATCTATTTTTTGACCACAAGGCTGGCCTTTGAATTTGGGTCTTTGTTTCTTGAATGTGATCTTTCATGGTCATCGACCACTCACGACGCGGAAAGAAATTAAATAAAAGCTGTAATGTTATTGCTCATTAATTCACGTCAATCTTATATCATCTTTTTTTTTTTGTAATTCAATGTATTAGTTAAAAAAAAGTAAAAAAAAACACCTTCACGCTGTATCCCACACACAGCAGGGTAGGCAGAGAGAGCCTAGTTTTAAGACACTCCGTTCCCCACTTTCTGCCGAATTCTGGAGGCATTGCGTGTTAAGTGGCAGAACTGACAGACACCAGAGCGAGGAAATGTAAATTTAAATTTAAGTAAATATTTCATCTCCCTGTGGGGATCGAACCCACAACCAGTCGGTTTTACAGTCACAGTTTGCGCCCCTGCGCCACGACTGGCCTGAATTATAAATTTGTAAAAAAATCAACAACACATTTGCTATCTTATAAAATCTTTAATGATTGTGTTTTCAATGCAAACTGGATCTCAGACACAAAAGCATTCTATTATAAAAGATTAAAAACTTAGCTTACTACTGATTGAAGATACACAGACAGAACTATTTCAAAACCCATATATGTAACTGCCATAAACCTTTAACAGCCCTATTATTGTGAAATCATAGTGAAATGTAATTTTAGAAACCAAGGCCACTTTTGTTAGGTAAATAGAACAAGTCTTTTATAATACATTTAATTTAAGCTATCATTGCGTCTCATCGTGGAGGTTTTATATGCGTGAAATGATTTATAGCAAATGCGACAGTGACAGAGGTTGTCAAACTTCGTATTTTGATCAAAATCGAGACATTAAAAACATACTTAAATAATCTGATTTGGGACATGTCATATATCCAGCTTTTTATTGACTTTACCCATATACTATTATGAATAGTGATTTTTATTGAAAATAAACAATAAATAATATACAACTTTACGCTGTATTCTGCAGGGTAGGCAGAAGGAACCTAGTGTTAAGACACTCCGTTCCCCACTTTTCATTTGATTTTTTAAGTTGAACTCAATGCCGCGCTTTGTCTTCGGCATCTAATAATAGTTTATATATATGCATTGTAAATATAAATATTTTGCAATTGAGTATTAGATGTAGATATTTTTAGTAAATTTTAAGCCTTGAGGCCAAAATATGAAGTGCCCTGCTCTGTAATGATTGACAGATCTGGGGCTTAGCTTTTATTTAGCCATTGTTTCAAAATATAACTTGTTCTCTTCTCTGTATGATTTAACATTTAAAATTGATCTTGTTTCTTATTGCAGTTTAGTAGGAACTCCCTTCCATACGCCCAAATTCGACAGAAAGTAGGGAACGGTACCCCGTTATAGCTTTTAATATTTCTTAACACTAGGCACAGGGAACCTAGTGTTAAGAATCTTCTTCTCTTACTATATATGGGATATAAAACAATAAAAAAATTATTACTTACATAATTCTAGAGAATAGTAAACAAAATAACTTCTCCTTATTTTCTGCTCTCTATAATAATTTCTATAAATATATTGGTTGAGCAGAATTTCAGACCTTCAACTATATTTAAAAATGGATTTGGCCTCGATATTTGAAAAGCCAATTTTAAATCACAATTAAAAAATCTAATTTCAGTGCATTCAATTAAATGAATAAAGTACATTCCATCTTATGTAATTACATCAAAAGATTACACACTTTCATTAAATATTACACTCATAAATGTAATTTGCAGCGGCATGAAGTGTGACTGTAAAAATCGACTGGTTGTGGGTTCGATCCCCACTCGAGGAGATGAAATATTTACTTAAATTTATATTTTCATTTTTTCGTTCTATTGTCGAGGTTAAGCGCGGCGTTGAGTTCTGCCGCTCAACACGCAATGCCTCCAAAATTCGGCAGAAAGTGGGGAACGGAGTGTCTTAACACTAGGTTCCCTCTGCCTACTCTGCTGCGTGTGGGATACAGCGTGAAGCTGATAGATGTTAACTTTTTCATATGAACGTAATGAGTCATGCCTACTTTTATATAATAATACACTAATATTTTATTGCAACGCTTGAACAAGAGCGCGATTTAATTCAATACAAAGGCAAATTAAAGACAATAACGATTGATTATATATAGTTTCTATAATATTACTTTATGTTTTATAACCGTACGTATTAGTTCCTAAGTGTTTCTTGATTTTTGTATATAATATATATTAAAATTTAACGTATAAGTACTTGAGGAGTGCTGGGAAGCATTTTATGAGAAAATTTCCGGAAATTCCTAAGGGAACGTAAGAAAACGAGACTTCAAATGTTCAAACGAAATTTGGGGACACAACTTGAATATAAAAAAAAATATAAGATAATTAGCAAAGTGATATATACTTATGTACATACTATATATATAAATTCACCAATATTTTATATATTATATTTGAGGACATTTACAAAGCTTATATTTTTTATTTAATAAAAATACATAATTATTTATGAAAAATTATGAGACCAGTGATGGCACAGGGGCGCGAAGTGCGACTGTAATATCGACTGGTTGTGGGTTCGATCGAGGAGAAGAAATATTTATTTAAATTTGTAATTCGAGGCAAAACCCTGCTGTGTGCGGGATACAGCGTGAAGGTGATTTATTTCATTATAAAAAATGTATATCAATTTATTTATCACTAAATATAGCCTAAGGTGTAACGCATATGATCATATTTTGTAGCAACAATTAACCTTGGCATTTCAATTACGTCCGAACCACTCGTATGTTATGCACTAGTTCTTTTATTATTATATAGGTTAGTAGGATGCAATGAATCATCGATTTTTCATAAATTATATATTAAAGTATTAATATAGAACATAAAAATGAGCACTACAACCATTATAAAATTATTTTTTGTATATTTTTGTAACATTTTTAATATGCCGTGGCTATAACGTCTAATTTTAAAAAGGAATTACAATGTTTTAACACAATATATTGAAGAAAAAGCTTATAATGCATGGCAATGACATTTCTTGGTTAAGTCGTAATATAATCTGAATTATATTAATCCGATATATTTGATGTCTTTTCAATTATGCTAAATGAAATTGAACCGATTTTTTTCTAATTTATGGCCTGTTTTACCGGGTACGAATAAAGTTTCAGAAAATCTAATAAATAATGGTATTTTACAGACAGAGGATGAAAATACAAAATAATTATTTCTTATATTTCAAGAATAATTTTCGATAATAGTAGGTTTGTTACCTACTATTATCGAAAATACGACTTCTTACATTTTTTAATTACAAAATAAGTATGTAAAAAAGAAATGCATGTGTCAAATGTGTATCTACTAGATATTGCTATTCGAAACCTGTGAAACAAAAAAATATTAAATTATTTTTGACTTCATTAAATAATAATAATCCTAATATACATATATTTTTCTATCGCAAATACGGCTTGGCCCTTAGTGTTGTTAATGTAATTTAGGCGAAAAATATGTATATATTGTAAACAATCATAATTATAACGTAAAACTAAAATTATTTTCAATTTCAATAAATGCTAATTATCCTAATATATATTTTTCTATCGCAGATACGGCTTAACATATGAAGAAATAGAAAAGGGTCTACCTCTCATAGACACTTCCCGTACACTTATCCGCGAGGTGTGTCCACCAGTTTTCTCCCACGTAGAGTGCCGCGCGGGCAAGTACCGCCGCCTCGATGGACTGTGCAATAACTTAAGGCATCCCACATGGGGCGCGACTATGGCGCCATTCCAAAGGTATTTATTTATATATAGTGTAAGCAAATTGAATTATACATTTAACATTTTTAAAGTCTTATCTATCTTAGGAAAGATAAATGCTTATTTAGAAAACGTATAAACCGACCAGCGAATGGTGTCCAGGAGGCGCAGGTTCGAGTAACGCTACGTTCAAATTTTAATACGTTTTCTAAATAAGTATAAGATTTTTTTTATAATAAACAAATCAAATAAATTAATATTTTTTTACATATCATGCATATATATAGCGCAATTAATATCCAGGTGATATGAGAGGCAAATGAAACGATATTATAAGTTTTGTTTTATGGCATACTACAATACTATCAAATAAAATCTACATTTATCCAATAAAAATCTAAATTAGAAAAATATATTTTACAAAGTCAGTCCAGTTGAGCACGAGGTGTGACTGTAAAACCGACTGGTTGTGGGTTCGATCCCCACTCGAGGAGATGAAA
The DNA here is from genome assembly GCA_021202915.1 of Heliconius himera. Classification (NCBI taxonomy): domain Eukaryota; kingdom Metazoa; phylum Arthropoda; class Insecta; order Lepidoptera; family Nymphalidae; genus Heliconius; species Heliconius himera. The sequence goes on along the minus strand of JAJHJA010000511.1, from coordinate 62,221 downwards.
TATTTACATAAATTTATATTTCCATTTCTTCGCTCTGGTATCGAGGCAAAGCGCGGCGTTGAGCTCTGCCATTCAAACACGCAATGCCTCCAGAATTCGGCAGAAAATGGGTAACGGAGTGTCTTAAAACTACTCTTCTTCACTTCACTCTGCCTACCCTGCTATGTGCGGGATACAGCGTGAAGCTGATTTATTTTATTTTATTTATCTTTTACAAATTAATATATTTAATAAATTATATACATTTTTATTTACTTAATATTTACTTAAATTTATATTTCCATTTCTTCGCTCTGGTGTCGAGGTTAAGCGCGGCGTTGAATTCTGCCACTCAACACGCAATACCTCCAGAATTCGGCAGAAAGTGGGGAACGGAGTGTCTTAACACTAGGTTCCCTCTGCCTACCCTGCTGTGTGCGGGATACAGCGTGAAGCTAATATACATTTTTTAAAGATTGATCGGTCCCCTGTTCGCGGACGGCATCAACGCGCCGCGTATATCGCACACCGGACGCGACCTGCCCCTGTCCCGCGTGGTCTCGCGTACGATGCACCCCGACGACGGCTTCCACGACCACGCCGGTACCGTTATGGTCATAGCTTGGGGCCAGTTCATGGACCACGACTATACTCTCACTGGAACTCCGCTTGGTAAGTTCATTATAAATAAGTAAAAAAAAATCATATTCACGCTGTATCCCACACACGACAAGTGGGAACCTAGTGTTAAGACATTCCGTTCTCCACTTTCTGCCGAATCCTGAAGGCATTGTGTGTGACTGGCGGAACTCAACGCCGCGCTTTGCCTCGACACCAGAGCGATGAAATGGAAATATAAATTTAAATAAATATTTCATTTCTTCGAGTGTGGATTGAACCCACAACCAGTAGTCGTGTTTACAGTCACTCTATAAATAAGTACTTATTGTATATCAATTATTCGCCTTGTTGGGGTGCGATGGCAATATATGATGTAGGCTGTAGGTTCAAATTTCTCCAGAGCGTGTTTACTATATTGGGGTTTCCGTTATACGCAATGTGCGGTTTACAGTTTCGCCACTCAAGACGCAATGCTTCTGAGTATAAATGGAAAGTCCATGTCTCTATATTCCAAAATATACTCAGTTTGTCCAATAAAATGCGAAAAAACGTAAGGAAAATAAAAAATATAAACATAACATAGACTGTAGCTTTAAAGCTTTAGTTACAAAAATTATGAGCTTTAAAATTTTTATCTGAGGCCGGTCGTGGCGCAGCGGCAGAAGGTGTGACTGCAAACCGACTGGTTGTGGGTTCGATCCCCACTCAAGGAGATGAAATATTTACTTAAATTTATATTTCCATTTCTTCGCTCTGGTGTCGAGGTTAAGCGCGGCGTTGAGTTCTGCCACTCAACACGCAATGCCTCCAAAATTCGGCAGAAAGTGGGGAACGGAGTGTCTTAACACTAGGTTCCCTCTGCCTACCCTGCTGTGTGCGGGATACAGCGTGAAGCTAATTTTATTTTTATTTTTTTTAATTTTGACTTTATCATTATTTATTATTCCTATTAGACCCAATCCACCGTAACGATCCCGAGGAGTGCTGCAAGCGTCCCCCTCATCTCAAGCACCCATACTGCAATGAAATTCGAGTGCCCGACGATGATTACTTCTACAGGCTCTTCGGCGTCAAGTGCATAGACTTCGTGAGAGGGTTCCCGTCTCCGCGACCTGGCTGTCGTTTAGGTAAATATATTTAATTTTATACAACAAACACTTTGTTATTTTTTTAGCTTCTCGCTGGAGAAAAAAAATATTAATAACTCATATCCCCGAGTGAGAATCCAACCCATATTCGTCGCATTTACAGTCAAATCGCTAGCTCTTGCGCCACAACTAATTAAAAAAAAATTATATCTAAAATATATCTAAAATTTATTATATCCTAAAAATATATAAGCAATCTAAAGCTATTAAATTATTTTAAATTAAAATAATTAAAAAATAAAAACGTTACTTTTTCAAAAATGTAATGTAATAAAACGCTTAAACCAACGAAAAAGAGGAGTAGATATATTAGATTCCTACTTGAAGAAAGAGAAAGAAATAAAATGTTTAATATTCATTCATTTACTAGCTCTGGTAAAGAATCGAAGCGCGTTAAATTTCCCTTTTTTTAGCCAATCTGAAACGTTAGACGCAGTCAATAGTTGTTAAAATATTACCACCATTTGTACACAGTTTTAACAATATTAAAATAAAAGTTAACACTAGGTTCCCTCTGCCTACCCTGCTTCGTGCGGGATACAGCGTGAAGCTGATTTTTTTTTTTTAAATAAAAGTTATTACTACATATTATAAAATAGTAGTAATAGTTGTTAAAATACTACCACCATTTGTACACAGTTTTAACAATATTAAAATAAAAGTTAACACTAGGTTCCCTCTGCCTACCCTGCTGTGTGCGGGATACAGCGTGAAGCTGATTTTTTTTAAAATAAAAGTTATTACTACATATAATAAATAAAGTAAACTTACAACTATTCCTGTCTTCATTTACAATTAAATTTAAATATTAATACATAACAATATGGCTGTAGCAAATACTCTTACAAAATCTTACTTAACAACCACAAACGGCGATCGATCACCTGCGGTCGCTTGCGTTTCAAGCAACTAGTGCGCACTGACATCTGACACCTATATTGTTCTGCAATATTAATTATTAACAGCTTTTTTATATTTAAAAAAATATGTTTTTCAAAGGCCAGTCATGGCGCAGTGGCACAGAGTGTAAAATCGACTGGTTGTGGGTTCGAATCCCACTCGAGGAGATAAAATATTTACTTACATTTATATTTTCATTTCTTCGCTCTGGTTTCGAGGCAAAGCGCGGCGTTCAATTCTGCCACTCAATACGCAGTGCCTCCAGAATTCGGCAGAAAGTGGGGAACAGAGTGTCTCAACACTAGGTTCCCTCTGCCTACCCTGCTGTGTGCGGGATACAGCGTGAATATGATTTTTATATTTATAATAAAATATGATTTCTAAAAAATATTAAGATTTTTGTTGTACGTAACCCATAATAGTCTATGAATAAACTTATTGAGGCCAGTCGTGGCGCAGGGGCATATGCGTGTGACTGTAAAAACGATAGGTTGTGGGTTCGATTCCCATTCGAGGAAATGAAATATTTAATATTTCTATTTATTTGGTGTCGGGATAAAGTACGGCGTTGAGTTCCTCCACTCAACATGCAATACCACCAGAATTCGGCGGAAAGAGCGAGTGTCTTAACACTGGACTCCCTCTGCCTACCCTGCTGCAAGCGGGAAAACAGCGTGAACTTAAAAAAGAACAAATAAACTAATAGTTTATTAATAACCTTGTATTGTTGTTATTGTCAAGACGGTGTTTTCGATATCAATGAATCATTGACAATGATATACTATGCTATATTATTAGTGACCTCTTGTAAGTGGTATCGGAACGAATGTATAATACATAGTAGATACGAGGACGTGCAATTTGCGTTTAGACAATTTAAAATATTTTTATTAACGCAACGCCTACAGTGTTAATTAATACTTTAAAATATTCTAATCTAATCTGTAATAATGCACTAGCAGTGCAGCACTTATTATTTTCAATCAGCTAAATTACGCCGTGGCGCAGCGGCACGAAGTGTGACTGTAAAACCGACTGGTTGTGTGTTCAATCCCCACTCGAGGAGATGAAATATTTACTTAAATTTATATTTCCATTTCTTCGCTCTGGTGTCGAGGCTAAGCGCGGCGTTAAGTTCTGCCACTCAACACGCAATGCCTTCAAAATTCGGCAGAAAGTGGGGAACGGAGTGTCGTAACACTAGGTTCCCTCTGCCTACCCTGCTGTGTGCGAGATACAGGGTGAAGCTGATTTTTTTTAAAATTACTGTTTATTTCAAAATCAATTTTAATCAAATCATTAGAATGTTTATAAATAGTAACCATCTTGTAATACTTAACCAAAAATTGCTTAACACGCTTTTTGATGATAATCTATACGATGTGTTTTAATGTTTTGTATAAATTATGCAAAAAAAAAATGTTTTAGCCGCGCATTCAACATGAATGCGAGAGACGCCTCTTGTTGTCGGCTGTGGGCTGTGGCAAGTCGACCGCCTCGCAATAGCTTCTATTTCTTTTCAAAACATCTCTTTACAAAACATCTTTTGATGTGTTATGTCACGATCATTACGGTGTAACTTCAATCACCGATGTATAGGAACAATTTAAGTTACTTTGACCGGTTTTTGACCTAGCCATCTGCCGAGTGAGAGGCGAAAGTAGTCCGTTACGTGTTATTCCTTGCGTAATTTAGTGCAAAAATCTTATAAGCATCACATGTAAACAAGGCTGCGCTATGCCTCTCACTTTTTTACGGTTATTTAAACGTCTCTAATTGATTTTATAGTAAAATACATTATAAACGCAGCAAATCACCTCCAGTGCTTATATGATTATGCTTACTTGATAATATTATTAGTAACATCATGTTCATATAATGAGATTTATCATCGTAGTGACATGATGATACATATGTTAGGAATTATAATTCATGAATACATAAATTTTTACTCGACTGCAAAGGAAGGGTTATGTTTTTCGCGGGCATCTTGTGTGTATTTAGTATTGTTTCCTCATATCTCCGTAACCGCTGGACGAATTTACATAACTCAGGCACAGTTAGATTCGTTTTAGCAGTTCAGGTATTCTTAAATAGGTAACGTTAAAAAAAAATAATTGGGTAAATACGAAGATTTCAAAAAGGTAGCAAAGGTTAAGGTTAGGTTATTATTATCATTAATTTACTAAAACAATATATTATAAATGAAACAAAATACCCGAATGCATATATTTCATTCGATCTGGTCAGTTCAATTATTATTAATTCCATTATTTATTAATTAATATTCTTATGTAAGCAATGTAGCCAAAATAACTGTGCTGGAGAAATTGAAATTGAATGGTAGCATCCCATACATACATACATACATACATAAACTACGTCCTGATATTTTTGTTACTTTGATCCTTTAATTATTATTTAGTAGGCATTAACTTTCACGCTTATTTTTATCTTTAAAATTTTCTATGTAGTTCTGTGCTCGAGGACATATTTCAGGCGCATCTTAATAAAAAATGTATATATTTCTATAAATAATAGTATGTATTTATTTTGTTATAGGTTCTAGAGTGCCATTCAACACATTAACTGGAGTTCTTGATGGAAACACGGTTTATGGTGTTACAGAGAAATTTTCAAGGTATCAGCATTACTAGACCTTTTAAAGCTCAGTATCAGAATTGGTTCTAATCAGAATATGTTATATTAATATAATATAATTTTATTAGTTTAAATACATCATATTTCGGATCTCTTAAAATGAAAATGCAATGATAAATTAAATTCTAATACTCTTTATTATTTTAGAAAACTACGGACTGGCTATGGAGGGCTATTGCGGATGAATCCAGTATTCAAAGAATATGGACTGAAAGATCTGCTCCCCCTTAAGTTAGATATTCCTGATGAAGGATGCACGAGACCAAATAAGAATATGTACTGTTTCGAAGCAGGTATGTTATTGATTTGTCAAGAGAAACTTATTAAATTGTATACGTAGTCGTCTAAACTATTAACTTTCAAATTTATAATAAGAATAATGAACACTTGATACCAACATTTTTCCGCTTCCGTTTACTTCTGGTATAGTTGACGTTAGCTTAATTATATACAGACGAGTATACGATACTAAGCCATATTTAACTATTCTTGCTTTTCACTTAAACTGCGGTGGGTACTTTACCCAATTGATTGATTGATAGTTAAAGTCAACGTCTAAAACAAATTCTTGTGAATGGTGGTACTTCTAAAATATAGCAATAAATTAGTTTAGGTTGAGGCCAGTCGTAGCGTAGCGGCACAAAGTGTGACTGTAAAATCGACTGGTTGTGGGTTCGATCCCCACTCGAGGTGATGAAATATTTATTTAAATTTATATTTCCATTTCTTTGTTCTGGTGTCGAGGATAAGCGTAGCGTTGAGCTCTGCCACTCAACACGCAATGCCTTCAGAATTCGGCAGAAAGTGGGGAACGGAGTGTCTTAACACTAGGTTCCCTGCTGTGTGCGGGATACAGCGTGAAGCTGATTTTTTTTTATAATTTTAGGTGAAATTAGAGTTAACGAACAACTAGTGCTGGCAGTGATGCACACTTTGATGGCGCGAGAGCATAACAGAGTTGCAACGGGACTTGCCGCCGTCAACCCACACTGGGACGACGAGACTCTATTTCAAGAAGCAAGAAGAATTAATATCGCCGAAATACAACACATTACTTACAATGAATTTTTACCAATTTTACTTGGTAAGGATGTTATGGAGAAATTCGGTTTGGTTCTAGAAAAAGAGGTATGATCAATATATTTTTCATTATATTCTAAAATATAACTAGAGTGTAATATCCTATTTTCACTCATATACCTATATGCTTTATATTAAATTAATAATCTTATATTTTAGGGTTACTGGGATGGATATGATCCCGAAGTTAATCCTGATGTAATAGCCTCATTTGCAGCAGCTGCATACCGTTTTGGACACTCCCTTTTACCTACAGCTGTGGAAAGATGGTCTAAAGCACATAAATTCATTGGTAAATATAATTTCATATATATTTATTACAATTTGATTACTTACATAACATTGCGTTAACAAAAGTATTCTACTCATATTTTTTTAAATGAAATCTACATTTGGTCATTGAATTATGATATTTTCTTAGCTGTATACCTAATGTTTATTAGAATTAAATAAAACATTTTATTCAACAGCATCAAAGAGACTGTCTGATCTTATAAGAAGACCATACGATTTATACAGAGCTGGTGTCTTAGATGAATATGTAATGGGCTTAATGAACCAAGTTGCTCAGGCTATGGATGATTCCATCACACAAGAAGTAACAAATCATTTATTCAAGAAAGTTGGTGCTCGATTTGGAATGGATCTTGTTTCCTTCAACATGCAAAGAGGTCGAGAATTCGGTCTTCCAGGTTATATGGAATTTAGAAAATTCTGTGGACTTTCTGGTGCTGATTCTTTCCAAGATTTATTCGGGTCTATGGCAAACGAAACTATTCAGAAATATGAATCAATTTTCGAACATCCTATTGATGTTGATTTATGGTCAGGAGGAGTGTCAGAGAGACCTCTTCCTGGCTCAATGTTGGGACCTACTTTTGCTTGTATTATCGCCACCCAATTTTCATACTCAAGACGGGGTGATCGATTTTGGTAAGTTATATATTAGAGCATTGCTACTTTTCCTCAAGATCTCACTTTTTTTTCTGATACTTAAAACAAAAATTTATTTGTTTTTTTAATTAGTATATTTGGCGATATTTATATCTCATGTTTTATTTTTAGGTTCGAATTACGAAACCAACCATCTTCCTTCACGCCCGAACAATTAAAGGAAGTCAGAAAAGCACGACTGGCTCGTGTTATCTGCGATAACACAGACATTATTGACACTGTACAACTTTATCCTATGGTGTTGCCTGATCATGAATTGTAAGTTATATAATCATGAATATTAATTTAATATCTATTTTGAAGACTGAATGACATATATAGGTTTTTAAAAACAACTGAAACTTTAGGATAGTTTGGATTTTTTAAATTTATTTTATTAGAGAGCGTGAATTCAAATCCTGTTGAGTTATAACAAATTTTTGACTTGTTTTTTTTTGGCAAAAAGTTACTAAATTATAAGTTTTACTTTAAGCTATACTTTACATAACGAACTAAAACAACGTATTTCAATGTCAGAAATCCACGAGTACCATGCAGAAGTGGCATCATTCCTTCAATGGACTTTAGCAAATGGGCCGAGCCAACACCGTTCGTAACAGCCAAGGAATACGTAAGTAGTTTCTCCTACAACCCGTACCACGGTAAATGAGCGCACCTAGACTTTGATTAATATAGCAGGTGATTGAGATATTTATTGAAAATTTCAACAAAATATATGCTTTCATATCTTAATATTTTCTATTCAATATTTGGATTAAAAATTTATGTTTTATACGATTTTTTACAATAAATCGGTTTTATTCTATAACATACTACCTACCTTTTTGCATCAATATCAGTCACCTGCTATTCCTTGAGATTAATAAAGCATACAACGACACTTAATAAAACTATTAAAAAACTTGCCCTTATTGTAAATAAATATAATTTAATAATTAATTTTAAGTGTCGTTGGTACCTTTAAACTTTCACTGTAATTAGATGTAGTCATTGAATGCTCACTTCACTACATTAGAATTTGGTTTTAGATGAATTGTTAAGTACTCAGAGCATTTAGTCAATAGATTTAATTTAAATTTGAATATTCTAATCAAATATAAGTCATAGTTCTGAATTGCTTGTTTTACAAAGTTGGTCACTGCATTTTGTTTTTGTAACTTACATTAATATTATTTGTTCTATATATTTTATAATTAATTTCATTTTCAATAATGAGAAATGTTTTTTTTTTGGTTAATTACAAAAATAAAAAAACAACCAGAGCATTTCTTTTTTTGTTTGTTTTTTTTAACTTTTTTTGTACAATCTAACTGTCCATCACATGCTCAAAAATGTAATGAAACGTATATTTAAGTTGTCATTATTTCGGATAATTATTACAATGTATTATTATGAATAAGATAAAATGTGTACAAAATAGTAGAACGGCTTGTATTGTAAAGTCACACACGCATGATTGCCATATTTTCTAGATCCACAGTAGAGTGTAAGAACATCGTGGGTTTTGTATACTTAGTTATTAAACGGTAGCTATATAATTGTATATAAATTAAATGTTATTAATCATCTAAGAGTCAATACATGAGAAATAATAACAATAAATAAAATTGAAAATTTATTTATTTTTTATTAACGAGTTGTTACAAAAGTGTTAATGTTTTATTACTAAATCTAACCATGTCTTGCTCTTATGATTCGAAATTAGTGACACAAATAAAACACATAGATAATAAATTTGCATCGAATAAAGTTTATATGGTAAATAAATTATATTTTTATTAAAATATTTACATATATTTGATATATTTTTCTCTTCCTATCATACAAACTTTATTCTTTTTAAAATATTTGTTAAATTTATTTATTATTAAAGTCAAAGTAGATAGTGTTACTTGTATTATGTATTGCATGGTAAAATACTTCGTAATGTACATGAGTGTAAGTAAATTTTGGAAATAAAATTTGTCTTTTATTTACGTATCTTTTTTGCGTTATCTTCGCTACACTTATCGTAGACTCACATATTTATATGCACTTTTTTTTACCCTCAGTAAGTACGACAGTAAGAAATTCTAACCCAATTGATCTTCTTCTAGATGACGGACGCTTTTGTGTGCAATCAAACATCTAATTCTACGCAAAACATTTCTGGCCCAAAATCTGATATTATTAATGTCATCATAACTAAAAATGATGATTGTAACAATAGTACATCTCATTCTCCATCTAAACATAATAATACACTAGAAGGGATCACAGATATAGGTAAACATGAAATTAATAAAACAAATAATGACACAGTATTGAAATACATTTTTACGAAGAATGCTATAACTTCGCACCCGAAGAAATCTAAAGGTTATTTTAAAAATAGTCTTAAAAGAAAAAAAAGATCCGAGGGTACGGATGTAGAAAATACAGACGAAGATGATATAAATCCTTTCCTATTGGCTAACTTCGATAGTAAACGCATCATAAAAGATAGAGAAGAATTAGCTTTACCAGAACTAACGCCGGATGGAATTATTAAGAGTGCAAATTTAGCAGATTTTAATATAGAGACCCTTCATGACAATATAAATCCCGAAGAAACAAATGAGGACGATGTTATAGAAGAACCAAGAAACCCGAAACAACCGAGACGATTTTCAGTACAAAATAGAGAATTATCGAAAAAACGTGAAGATAATTTAGAAAATGATGAAATTGATACATCAGATCAAAATGACGAAAGCAAAGAATACATCGTGAATGAAAGGAACTTACCAAAGCATTCTGAATATAGGACAAAAGAAATACAAAACAATAATGAAAGTGCAGAAGACTTAAGCAATGAAAGCAAAAATATCTCAAATGAAAGCTTTGAAATCGAAAAACCTTATTCTCATAATGACAAATTAAAAAAAAAAGTTAACAATGGAAGAGAAGAATATATTCAAAATAAACACCCTGTTAAAATTAGTAATTCCGATCAAACTAGTAGAGAAATAGAGGAGGATATAAAACACAGGCCTACTCAAAATACTTTTAATAATGCAAAAGTTATACAAGACGTAGATATAGATGATTTTAGCTATGAACATGTTCCCGTTAATAGCAAAGAAAAAAATGAATCTACGAAAGATTCACAAGAAAATAATAATAATAAAAATAATGATGATTCAAATGTTAGAGAACCTCCCAAAGAAGAAGCAAAAACAACAATAACAAATAATAATAAATATTTATCGAACGAGAAAGACGACACAAATAATTCCGATGAAAATAAGCCGATAAGTTTTAATGATGGTGAAATAAAGCCAGTTATTGAATTAAATAAGGAGGACAGTAGCGAAGAGAATGATGAAAGCATCAGAGCAAATTTGAAAGAAGATGATGACAGGATCCTAAAAGCTAACCAAAGAAATGAATTACAAACACATAAAAACGATAGGGTTAATTTAAAACAGCAGTTCGAAAGAATACCCCAAAACTATAATCATACAGCGTCTATACCTGCACCACTAAATACAACAGACGAGAGAGATAATGACAGTACTGAAAACAGTAATAGTGAAGATTCAGAGGGTACATTGGACGCACTCTCTCCCATTAATAATAGATTTGATGAAAATTTAAACACTAAGTTTACAGATCTTACTATCAAATTACCCGAAATTAAATTACCGGAAGACATTTTGTCATATGCACGTGAAGAATCTGCAAAGGATACGTCTAAAGAGAGAGCAGATGACGATGAAAAATATGAATTTAACGATAATGAAGACAGTTTTGTTGAAAGTAAAGAGAAATTGGAACATTCAAAGAGAAAAAATAAAGAAAAAGACGAAAATGACTTTTACTCTCCGTACTTTTACGAACCTAATAATGAAAAACTCCAAGAACAAACGTCTTCAAATGAATCCGATAGTGAAGACGATCATGAGGATCTTTATGAAAAATTTGTTCGAGAAAGATTTGGTAAAAGTAAATCTCATCCGCAAAAATCAGATAAATTACAAACATATGAATCTAGACCAGTAAGTCCTAAACTATATAAAAAAGTTCAAAACATACTAAAAAAGGCTGATAAGACTGAAAAAGAGGCCATCAAAAGTGGAGATCCGGATGCTGCCTACATGTGGACTTTAGAATACGGTGAAAACTTATAAAATTTTGTGTGTAGTACACAACTACATAAAAACAGACTTAAATTATTTTGTTTTAGGATTCTTAAAACCACGAATTGTCTGATTGTGGAAGAATGTCATATTAAGATTTTAAATTTAAGATTTAAGTACCCACTAACATTATATATATAAAAATAACAAAATAGAATAACGTTGTGACGTTTTAAGACCCGTCTAATAAATTCTATATTTTAAACTTTTTGCCAGTAAATTCATATTAAACAAAGAAGAACTATTAATATTTAGAATTAGATAAAGAGCTATGCTGGATTCCGCAACTAAAACATCAATCAGAGTTAGTGCGTCGATGACTAGTTTAAAAAAATGTTGTATAAATATATGTTACATGTAATAAATAATAAAAATAATACTGCTAGCTTAACATTACCAAATATATTTTTGACTGATATTATAATGTTTTAGTTTTTTTTATTTTCAATTAACTTTTTTGACAAGCCCGGTTATATAGACAGTAACTGAGGCGCACCTTAATACTCCAATTAGTGATTTAAAAATTTGTGAATTAAAAAATCGACTTTTTAAAGAAGATATCCACATACATTGGGAAATTACGTTTGAAATTGGAATTTTCAGCAAATATTTCTGCTGCATACAAAAAACTACTACTTTTTTTAAATTTAATTTGTATGTGTGTATGATTGTAGTGGATAAACTTAAAAAGTACTAAACCGATTTCATAAATTCTTTTACCACTGGAATGCTGCATTATCACTGAATAACATAGGCAATATTTGCAGCTAGAAATAATCCCTACAGGGATACTACATTCAATAATGTAAAAATACATATCATAAAATATCTTTCATCGCAAGCGCTGCAGAAACCGTTGAAGATAGAACCAAAAAATGTTATACAAAATTAAAGAATATAAATTGTTGTTCTTTAGACTTATGAGTAAGTAGTTTGGCGAAACTTGAGTGGTATTTGTAATATTTATTGTGTGTTATTAGAATATATTTAATGTACTGTATATTTCCCTTAAAAATAAAAAATAAAAAAAATAATAAATAATATCCATATCTACAAAAAACCTCGCCATACCAAATGTCTCACTATAGTAGTTTTGACAATAAAACAACTTTTTTACAGTTTTAATATTAAATAGAAATGCCGACCGTAATCATGTCATATCATCTGTACCTTTATATTAATTCTTATCAAAATAAACAATTTCGTGTTTGAGACTGCTTCAATACATACAGTTTACTCTTTCAATTATCAAAATCGAATAATCCATTCAAAAGATTTTACGAAATTACTTAAAAATTCAAAAGCAAAATTTATCTTTCTCGATAAGGATCTCCAGAAAAGTAATATATTTTGTGGTCACCTACAAATACCACTTTTAACGTAGTGTACTGTGAAGTTTTAAGGTAAATTTCGAAAATAAAAAGTAAAAACGTAAGTCTATGTGTCCGTGACGCCATCAGCGGAATGGCCAAACAGCAATTGTGATGAAATATCTATATAGGTACTTGAAGGTCTTGGGATAACATTTTTCTCCTACTTTTTTTCCAGAACTTTACATAAATTAAATATAAAATATTTAATATATGTAAAGTTCGGCGTAAAAGGGCTTTCTAAATCATTACATATGATGCGCTGTTTCAACTTTGTAAGATTCATAAAAACAATGCTCTACTAAAAATTGTTCTTTAAAAAATATGGTTCTTTAAAAGCATATAAAAAAGTCTATGATAATATATGTAATTCTCTAAAAATTCAGCCACAACAACCAGTTTAATATGTTTAATTGAAATTTATTGCGTTATTCTTAATGTATTTTCTATATTTTGATATTATTCCTTATAAATATAAAGAAATGTAAAATATAACAAAATATATAATTAAATAAAAAATATAAAATAAATATATAAGTCCACGATGCTAGGCTTGCTCGCAGCGATCCCTTCCGGCCCTTTTGAAGGCTATAACGTTGCATCCGCCACGTGTACCTTACAAGAGCGACTAACTAATAGAGCAACCCCACAAGGCAACGCGTATCAGTGCGTCCCCGCTGGTATGTGAAGCAGCGAAGAATGGGAAGTTAGGGACCGCCACCTAACACGCCATGTCCGGAATGGCGGAAAGTGGAGGACGACAAATAGTTACGTGAAACGGTAGGGGAGGGATAAATCAGGAGATGGATGAATTAATAGATGTGTTGGACAACCGATATCTGAATGTTATTCGATGACTAAGACCAAGCGTAAGTGTAATGACAAGACCTATTTTATATAAAAAAGAAGGATAGCCCAAAGCTGTTTTGGATTCGCTTCTAGCTGGGGATAATAACAATATTTTTGATATGTACCAGCCGTCTAGGACGTTCTAAAGTATTAGAACAATTCAATGAAGTGATATATTTGGGAAGTATATTTTGTAGGCGTAACGCTGCCCGTAACTCCGCATTGATAAAAAGGCAAAATAACACAGTCGTACTTTGTTGGGGGTATAACAGAAGAAGAATGTAAGAAACATTAATTTTGGTTAATTCTTTTGTTTGGTTCTCTTCGTTTATTTGGGTAGTAGATTAGTTAGATTTTTTAAAATTTCTTAGGTAATAGTTAAGTATATTTTTATTCTGGTATAAATCCATGTAGAGGCCAGTTGTGACGCAGGGTCTCAAATATAACAAAATTAAACAAAAGAAAACTTAACAGAAAAAAACTATAGACCAATATAAAATCCTTTCACAAATTGCAATTAAAACAAGATTTTAGTTTTTTCATTGCTTAACTTTTTTGTAATCGTAGCCTGTGTTCACAACTATCATTGCTGTGTGTAATCTATGACATCTGAGTTGTCAATGTCAAGGTGACATTTATGATATTGAAATTCTGCTAACCTATAATCGTGATTTACAGTATTTGGTCTTCGTTGGTTCTTTTTCGTATCAAATTTCGTATTATTGTTATTACATACGTTTTACATATTTTCAAACATAATGGCTGAAGAGGTACAAAAGAAACTTCAAAAAGAATTCGATGTTTTCAACAATTTGAAAAAAGAATACCATAAGGCCGTGGCTCAAAAACAACAATTAGACAGTAAATTAAATGAAAACAAAGCAGTAAAAGAAGAACTTATGTTACTAAAAAAGGATGCCGAAGTCTACAAACTTTTAGGTCCAGTGCTAGTGAAGCAGGAATTGGAGGAAGCAAGACAAAATGTGTCTAAAAGATTAGAGTATATTAGCAAGGAAATCAAGAGATCAGATGGTCAAATTTCGGCAATAGAAAATAAACAAGAATTAGTGCAGGAAAATGTTAATAAATTGAAAAATGATCTTGCTAGTTTAAAAGTAGCTTAAATAATAGTTAAAAATATATTAATATTAACTTTTGTACACCTGGAGTAATATTATAAATTTAAAATTTTCCATGATGTTACATATATACTTCAAATAATTAATTGCAAACTAACATCAGCTACTATGAACAAATGGCATTTGTAAGTTTAATTTATAAAGAAAACTAATAATTATATTTGTTTTTTTAGTTCATAATCATCACTATATTTCCTTAAATCTCAGCCAAACTTCTATTATTATAATAATGCAATTTTGAAATACATAAGCATTTTATTATTATTTATTATTAATCTTATAATTTTCTAATGTTCACATTGAAGTGAGATTATTTTATTGATTTTGACATGGGGACCCAAATCCAAAAATGAATATAAGTAAAAATAAGTAGTAAGTTTAGTTGTGGCACAGAGGCACAAACATAAATGTGTAACTGTAAATGCAACAGGTTGTGGGTTTGATTCCCACTCAACTCGGGGAAATGTAATATGTCACATTTTAATTTCCTTGCTCTGGTAATGAGGCAAAAGTGCGGTGTTGAGTCCTGCCACTTAATAACCTATGCCTCCATCCAGAATTGCAGTGGGGAATGGAAGTGTCTTAATTGGAACATAATATCATACTGGGCTATCTCAAATTCAAAATATTCTTTATTCAAATAGACTTTTATAAGTACTTTTGAATGAACACAAAGCTACCACTGGATCGAAAGGCAGTTCTGATGGAAAAAGCCAGCAAGAAACTCAACAGTTTTCAAAAGTGAGGTTACAATTGTAATGCTTATGCTTATATGCAATGGTAGCCATCCCACATTCAAATAATCTTCATTAAAAACATTTTTTTATTAAGATTTTTTGAATTTTATACATTAAGATTTTCAAATTTAATAACAAGATAAAATTTCTTTTTTCTATAATTTGGTAATGCAAATTCAATACATTTAGTTAGGAGATGTTGGGGATACAGCGTAAAGCTATAATAGAAAAATAATAATGTCTGTGCTTACTTATGTATGCACGTAAGAAGTTATAAAAAATATTTGTACAAAAAAAAAACGAATATGTTGACTACCTAATTTCATGACGACATGTACCCATAATTTTACCCTGACGCACCAAAAGAAGTAGATAAGTATATCACCAAAAAAAAAATTAGTCTCATTAGCAGTTTAGGGAAAATTTACGAGAGAATCATTCTGAGTAGATTAAAAGAAATAGTCGAGACCAAATAACTGATCATCAATGAACAGTCGGCTTTAGATCACACCTCCTCCATACACCAAATTCACCGGCTACCAGAACACATCGCGAAATACAACGTCCCTAGATCGACTCGCAGCGACACGGCTGCTATTTTCTAAACGTGACCAAAGCCTCCGACAAGGTCTGGCACGACGGCCTGCTCTTCAAGCTCCGACGAATGACATTGCCAGACTCTCTCGTTCACATATTTTGGGAATACCTGTCGAATCGAACATTCCAGTATGGAATAGAAAGGACACTATCGTCTCTAGACCCGTTCCCGCTGGACACCAGCGGCATTCTGCGTACAGATAAAGTCGAATTTGCTATGTTTGCCGACGACACCGCCCTTTACACAGATTGCTCCGCTTGGATCCTAGCCGAAAGACTGCAACGAGGTGCCGACGCCCTAGGCTATTGGTTGAGCAAATAGCGATTTGAGGTTAACCTGGAGAAAAGAGTAGCCGTCCTCTTTACAAGACTATCTCGACTATTTACCTACAAGGCAAACCGATCCCCTCGAAATCCCGGTTTAAATATCTAGGCGTCGTACTAGATTCGAAACTCCGGCCGCACATCACGTATATCAGAAACAAGGCTACATATGTGCGTCATGAGTGGAAGCAAGCGGAGTAAAATGTCACTTCGGAACAAGCTGACATTGTACAAAACTTGACCCGTCCCATCATGACCTATGCTTGTGTCGTGTTCGCACACACCAAGATACTTCCTTCAGAGGGTCCAAAACAAATTCTTCAGCATGGCATCTGGATGTCCATGGTACGTATCTACGCATAGTGGACCTATACAAAGATTTCTAATTAAAATCATAAAAAGAATTCTTCAAACTACGAACTAACAGAGTCCCACTCCAAACCACTCATTGTCGAAGCGTGTAAGTACGCTCTTCATAACGCCCACTCGCACAAAAAAAACCATAAATTGGAAAATATAGTACTGTATTTATGTTGCATGTTTATACAGAGCATCATTAAATTTGTTATTGTCGATCGATTTTTAAATCTATTTTAAATACATCATTATGCTACTTAGAATAGTTCAATTTTAATTGAAAAGTTATCGTTTATGATAATTTTGTTACATCCTCAAAGAATAAAACACTCAACATTCTGCATAAAATATATTTATTTATTTTCTCAAAAATCTTATAAGTAATGGCACATTTGTAAAAATCCAAACACACAATAATCTATTAATAATAT
Organism: Heliconius himera; assembly: GCA_021202915.1. Classification (NCBI taxonomy): domain Eukaryota; kingdom Metazoa; phylum Arthropoda; class Insecta; order Lepidoptera; family Nymphalidae; genus Heliconius; species Heliconius himera. Next base: position 44,914 of record JAJHJA010000511.1, on the reverse strand, counting down.
TTTAAAAAATATACTTTTTAATATAATATTATATTTGAATATATTTTTTACATAAATATTCACGATATCTTTCAGCAATTTAAGACTATAATATAAAAATACTTTATATATGAAAATATATTTCATTTTATAAATATATTTTGTACACCAAAAATCAGTCTGAATTAACAATATTGGTCCCTTACAATTACGTAAATGTTATAAAAATCACAATAATTTCTGGAATTTTGTCACTCATCACCTAAATATATAATAATACTAAACTATTCTTTAACTTTTTAATAAGATAATAAAATATAACATAATAGAAATATAAGTATAAAAATACAAATGAAAAGAAAAACTACATAAATATAAATATGTATGCAAGACAATAGCAGCCTTGTTATTTCAAAACATATAGTAAAAAAAAAAGAAAAATAATATTATTACAGTGTACATATTTGTAAATATTTTAATCAAAATACAATGTCTAGATACTTACTATACTAAATATACTTTTGAGTGACTTACTGGCAACTTACAGATGAGACTAAACTAACTGGACTTAAAAAGTTGAAATTTGGCATCTAGTATCTACGGGAGCTCTACGGGAACGGGATATACAGAATTTTTCATTTCAAGTCTCAAAATTGCAGGCGACGACTAGTCAAAATATTGTTTCATTTAATTCTACTTTGTACGCATGGTACACTGCAAAATGGCATTTCCTGTTTCACGACAAATCTTCCACTCAGTAGACTTTTCCCACACATTCGCCCGGAGCAAATAAAGCATTCTGCATGCCAGTGCATGTTACCCCACGACACCCCTTGCTGCTCCGGACCTATAACTCCTCCGCACGCTCTACATCGTTCTGCATAAAACTGATCATAGCACGACAAACATACAGGCAAACCAGTTTTATCATCAGGAACATATTTCTTACCACCCAAAGGTGCATCACAGTGGTAACAGCAAAAGTGTTGTACATGGAATGCTCTGCCTTCAGCCGCTGTATATGGTCTTGTGAATATCAGTTCGTCACATCCGGCACAACGCGGTATCTCCAAAACGTTAGCCAAATCTCTTGCGCAATATATTTCTCCTTTATAATAGAAGTATACGAGGTCGGCCAAGAGCTCCCCACATTTGCAGCAAGTGAAGCATTGCGGATGCCATATAGCTTCCTGACCAGCTCTTTCTGCTTTTACCGCGACTTCACCAGCAAACATAGGTTTGTCGCAACGTTGACAGGGTACTCCTTCGTTGTACAATTTCCTGTTAAACTCCATTTCAGCCGGGCTCAAGGACATGTCAGCAAACTGCGTTAGAATGGGGTCTAGCTGTTCCGCATAATTGCTTATATGCACGGGATTCCCAGTGTGATCCAGTTGTGCGTTCACTGGGATTGGATTTCCGGTATGGTCGAGCTGTGCATTATCTGTAGGTACTGATAAGCCTGGGTGTGTACTGTAATTGGGCAATGGTGGTGGAACATCTTCCCCAGAGTGAGTCCTGAGATATTCTCTCAGAGGCGCAGTTTGCTGTGGTTCAACTTGATTGGGTGGTTTCATTGTTGTGGAATATTGTGGGTTTATCTTTGTGGAACAGAGAGTGCCGCTAAGTTCTGGAGTAGTCGGCTCATGTTTCCAGCTCCATATTTCACCATTCGGCGCAAAAATGGTTCCCTTTTGGATCCTGCTATCTAACAATTTAGCACTACTCATGATGTTATTGTTGCTCACAGACCACAGATCTGGCATAACTTGAGCCCCTAAAGCTTTGTTAGCAAATTCTGTCACTTCCTCCTTAAATTGAGGATTCCTATGATATTCGTCACGGAATAGCTTTATAGGTTGCAAGTAAACGTCATTAGATATCGGCATGTTTAGGTCATTGAGGTTCTTCAACAATTTATCATACACGGGGCCATGTTCAACAGCACTCTTTATTCTATCCGATTCAATTTTCATTATATTTAATTTGTCCTTGACGATTTTGCTTAGTGCTGGACTTGATTTGTAGTCTGGCAGATTCGCAGCACTGCTAACAACATTGCCTTGAGAGTCCAAAACTAGTTTTTTATCTGAGGCGTTTTTGGGCACTATATTGTATTTGACACCTCTCGATATATTTGATATTTTTAACGGTAGGGCATAAGATTTAGTAGGAGTATGAGCTTTACTATTTTCAACTGAATAAACTTCACCATTTTGAAGTGGGCCCACTCTGACTACGTTTCCCATACCAACCACGTGGTCTTTTATACGAGCAATATACTCCTGTAACAAAAATTATATTTTTCATGAAGTTATATTACATACAAATTCAACTGTCGTATTATTTTACAATGGGCTATAGTGAGGACAGGAGATAAAATTTTGGTTTGTGTCAATAATTGGAATATCACTAGACATTCTAACTGTTTAAGACTCATTGATTTTTTTTTATATTATAAAATATTAGTAAACCTGGGCCAAATTAAATAGAAATTAAAAAGTTACTTAAAAGTTTTAGAATTTTGTCTCATGCCAAGATGAATAGGATATTATCGGGAACGATTATATTTAAGTATTCCCATTTGACCGACAAAAGGAACCAGAAAGTTTTAATACGTTCTTTCACTTTGCCCTATAAAAGAGTTAGCTAAATACCTCAACTATACATTACTTTAAATAAACATGTATAAAGCCTATACAAAGACTATTAGAGAATAAAATTTCAATTTTCCATACCGTATGTTCCGTTTTCTCTTGATCCGAGGCGTGGTGTCTTGCCGCTGTTGCCACATCGTGTGGGGGCAACTGCGTACGAAGTTGTGCACGTCTTTTCTTCGCCGCCTCCGACCCTGACACTGGCGCCAAGGGACCCAAACATGACATGTACTCTGATACCTAAAGAAACAGCAAATATCGTGACACAGTGACTCCACTCTCCAGACAAAAAAATGTTTTTATGTATGCGAGACAAAGCGCGTCGTTGCGATTCGTCAATGAACACGCAATGTTTAGAATTAAGACGAAATGTGGAGATTGACGAAATGGGGGGTATGCAGGTTCTCTTTACCTCTATGTGGGGATAAAGCGTAGAACTAAGTAAGCTAAAAAAATTTTAACTCAAACGATTTTAACTGATGCTTCTTGTACAGAACATTCAAGCTTTACAATTTTTTTAAAGCAAATACAGTATTAAAAAAGAATAATCATTTGGCAAAAAAATACTATATATTTTTAACACTTGAGAAAAAAGTAGTTATTAAGAAATGTAAATAAATTTTAACGTAGCGCTGCTTTTACGCATGTTACACCTTATTTATGTTGTTAGCATCTCGGTAGGAAAATTGTTACAACTTCCGCTACCCAAAATAATTGCTTAGGTTGTTGATTTGGCAAAAGAGAATGTTATTTATTAAATATATTTAACATTTTTAAAGTGTTATTCCAAAATTAAGAAAGAAAAATACTAATTTTAGAAAAGGTAGCGGGATTGTAGCCAAGCCCTAAGTGTAACGTAAACATTAACCTATATAAACAGATAGAAATATCAATAGAAACTATAAGTATAGTTAATAATTATTAGGTTACATAAAATATGAATCATTAATTATTTATTAAAATGATTGATCATCTATATGTCACAAGAAATATTTATATCATATATGATTAATGATTTATACTATACAAATAAAAACAAACTGATAAAATTTGTATCTATGATCAGTTTCAATTAAAAAAAATATATCTACCTACTTATACATTTACCAACAAAAGTATTATTCAAAATAAATTGTAAATTGAGGCCAGTCGTGGCGCAGGGGCACAAAGTGTGACTGTCAAATCGACTGGTTGTGGGTTCGATCCCCACTCGTAAAATATTTATTTACATTTATATTTTCATTTCTTCGCTCTAGTGTCGAGGCAAAGCGCGGCGTTGAGTTCCGCCACTCAACACGCAATGCCTCCAGAACTCGGCAGAAAGTGGGGAATGGACTGTCTTAACACTAGGTTCCCTGTCTACCCTGCTGTATCCCGCACACAAATACGCATTAATTATAAAAATAATTTACGAAACCTAACCTTGGGAAGCCTTATTGAAATTTGAGATGGGGTTAAATGAAAGTCAGTTGCGGGAATTAAGAGGGTTACCAGCTCGTTAGTCAGACCCCTACAAGTACTGCTAATCATCATTAATTAGGTCATCACTTTATTTTCGAAAATTCTTTTACCACTATAACAGGCTAATAAAAGCATATATTGTATAATAGTTCATTTAAATTATTCATGTTTTTAATAAAAATAAAATATAAATAAATCGTACATGATCTTTTTCTTACTTTTTTCTACAAAAATTATGCAGGTAGACAAGTGAGTAATTTATTTAAGGAAGTTTAAATTTAAAGTATTAATTTAAATATGTTCTTTGCTTAAATCACAATGACCACAGTTTTATGGCTGTGAATTATTTAACAATTTGCAAAGTCTTTGCTTTTTACATCCCAATAATTTGAGATGTTGTATATTATGTGACGGAACTCAATACTGTGCTTTGTCTTGTTACGAGAATGAGCTTTGCCTTGACACCAGAGTGAAGAAATGAAAATATTTACGTAAATAAATATTTCACTTTCTTGAGTGGGGATTGAACCTACAACCAGTCAATTTTACAATCACATTTTGTGCCCCTGCGCTATGACTGACCTCAAATATAATAAATATGAAACACACACCAATAATATATATATGAATAAAATATATTTTAAGCACTTTTACTAAATATTGTTCTAATAATAATATCATATAACACAATATATCTTATCAGTGCTGATATTGAATTCAGTGTCTGATATGATAAACAGAATTATGAATAATATTTTAGTAATATTTTTTTAACATTTTCAAAGTGATTTTCCACACAAAGCTTCTTATGTTTGATAAAAACTATATTTTAGTAATATATCTAAAATATTTACCAGTTCTGTTGATGCATTTGGCGGTACCCAATCAAGTTTGACAGGTTTATCTGTTACTCCTCTAATTTTAATGAGGGGCACTGTAACAAAAAAAAGAAAGAAATAGTCATAATTTCTCTATAAAAAAATGTAACAAAAATAGTGACATAACTTCTAACTGTAAATATTTCTCTCTCTAATAAAACAAAGTGCAGAATTGAATTCAGCCAGATGAAATATCTCAAATTTAGTGAGAACGCAGGAATGGAGTGTTTTGACAACAGTATCTCTTCTTACCATAGTATATGTGCTATATATGATGAAGCTGATAAGAATCTATCTAAATTATTGTTATTTATTAATATATATATACTCACTGGAAGCTTTTTTAGGTTTTGCTGTACCAAGGAGCTCAAATTGAGCCCAACCTGATAAATCATCATCTTGTACATCATGTACATCTTTACTACAATGACAGGCACGGCATACTTTACGCCAAAAATGAAGGTCAAGCCCTGGGCAACCGGATCCTGAAAATATTATTTATATAAATATAATAACTTCACAATTAAAGTTTATATAAAAAATATTCTAATAAAAAAAGTATATGCATAACATTTTCTATAACTATATAGAACGTATTTTAAGATAGTACACTAGATTATTGCACAAAAACATATAATAGATAGTTGTTATTCATATGAAGCTTTGATAACCTACCGCATGAGTTACAAGGGGCGCCGGCGCCGCTATCGTGACCCAGACGTGCTTTACTTAATTTTTCTCTTTGACTCTCCAACTTTGATAACCAAGCCGGCGCCTCAGGAGTCTCCACACATGATTCACTCATCTTTAAACCAAATAATATAAATAACAAAAATTTGAGAATAAAAGGGTTTTATCAGTTTATATTAGTCATAAAACATTACTTTGTTTCACACTCACAGTTAAGCTTAGATTTGACTACAATATATAAGATAACATAAATTAACTAAAGTACAATTTACTTTTTAAATTAAACTTGAATAAAAATGTATGAAATATAAATAAATGAGATTAATTAAACATAAAATAAAATGATATAAATAAAAAATAAACACGCAAGACTCAAGTACTTGCAAACACAACACAAAAGAACTGTCAAATGATCAATGTCAAATATACAATATTAACTTATTAAGTAAAACAAAAGTACATCAACAGTCTGTGTTGCCAGTGACAGTTCGTCAAATATAAGACTATATAGACATTTCAAAAAGCATTACATTTTCACGAAAGAAGCACTTTTTTGTCTAAGATTTAATAGAACCTCAACAGATAACTTTAAATTATATATAAGCATGCTTTTTTAATTCCTTTTGTAGCCCCATACCATTCAACATCATCCTTTAATTCCTTCTTCAATTGCAAATTACTGTGCTTTGCTGTGTGGTTAAACGTGATACGTCTACGTCAACTTTAATTGAAATATCGTATGTTTATATTTAATAAAGAATATATACACCACTCGTACACTAAAACTGCAGAGTTGTTATTTAATTGTCTATTATGTTGAGAAATCTGCAAGAAGAAATTTTGCAAGTAATATAAATGATAAAAGATATCTTTTCTATGTGAAATTAACATTTCGAACATGAGAGATAAGTGCTTTAAATACTTAAGTTTAACCAATAAAGGAATCATAAATATTATTTTATTGTTTTTTTGTAACTGTTATGATACATTGCAATAAAATATTTGAAAGCGAGAAATATTTTAATCTATAAAATTTAAAACCTGGCAAGGCAGCATCCATCTTTCAATGCGTTTTTTCAGATTTACGATCTGGTTTTGGTATTTATGTACGAAAGTCCTAAAATAAAAGTTCACATATATTGAAAAATAAATTAAAACTTAACACCAACACATAGTTTAAAAACAAATCAGCTTCAGAGGTAGTACATAATGTTTGTTTGGGACGAGTCTTTACGTATTTCGTGACTCATAGGCTTGTCTTTATTTATCAAATTGTGTACTTTTCATTTTTAGATGTCTTCAGGAAGACCGATCAAATGTGTTGTTGTAGGTGATGGAACCGTCGGAAAGACGTGCATGTTAATATCATATACTACAGACAGTTTTCCAGGAGAATATGTTCCCACAGTGTAAGTAGGCGGTCGTATTTTATCTTCCTGTAAGAAAAATTTTGTGATTATAAAATATATTTGCATGCCTGTATAATCAGATATAGTTAATTATTTTATTTGTTGTAGTAGAAGCTATAGAATGTTTATTGATGCACATTATTTATTTTACATATGATAATTAAGTGCTTTGTTTTTTGCAGATTTGATAACTATTCGGCGCCAATGGTAGTGGATGGTGTTGCAGTATCTCTAGGACTTTGGGATACAGCTGGACAGGAAGATTATGATAGACTTAGACCCTTAAGTTATCCACAAACAGATGTCTTCCTTATATGTTTTAGTGTGACAAGGTACATTGCAAGTAGATACATATCAAATTATATTGTTTCTTTGTCCATTAATTTTGTTAAATAAGTTAATATAATTGCTATAATATATTTCAGTCCTTCTTCATATGAAAATGTAACATCAAAATGGTATCCTGAAATAAAACATCACTGCCCTGATGCACCCATCATTTTAGTTGGTGAGTTATTATTTATTCTTTATCACTAATCAGAGTGTGGTGGTGCAATGAGATTTTGTGTGGCTCCATAAGTGATAGTTAGTTCAATCCCTATTTGGGGGAATGATGATATTAAAACTATTTTTATTTCCCTGTACTGATAGACAGTTTGTACCACTATCTACAGGAAATTGTAAGAAAAATGGAGAGTGGAGTCTTAACACTAGGCTTCCTCTACCTACCCTGTCATGAAAAATTAATTATATTTTAAAAGGAATCCTTATCATTTTAATATCACTTTAAATTTGCTAATTATATTTTAGGCACAAAAATTGATTTGAGAGATGATAGAGAGACATTAAGTTTACTTTCCGAGCAAGGCATGTCACCCCTCAAAAGGGAGCAAGGTCAAAAGTTGGCCAACAAAATAAGAGCTGTTAAATATATGGAATGCTCTGCATTGACACAGCGTGGGCTAAAACAGGTTTGTCAAGTCTTAAATCATTAATGCATTACTCATCACTTATATATGCTTTGGACCACATGATTAATAAGGACATTATTCATAACAGCTGAACATTGAGGCCAGTTGTGGCACAGTGGCACAAAGTGTGACTGTAAAATCGACTGGTTATGGGTTCGATTTTCACTCAAGGTGTTGAAATATTTACTAAAATTTATATATCCAATTCTTCGCTATGGTGTCGAGGCTGAGCGCAGAGTTGAGTTCTGCCACTCAACACACAATGCCTCCAAAATTCGGCAGAAAGTGGGGAACGGAGTGTCTTTACGCAAGGTTCCCTCTGCCTACCCTACTGTGTGCGGGATACAGCCTGAAGCTGATTTATTGGACATTACTAATAATGGCTAACAATATTGGACCAACTCATAATTTTCTTATCTATACAGCATTATTTAATTGTTTGGTCATTATGAATATTGCTACTAATGTATATAATATATAATACAATATTTTGATCCATTTAATGTTAACTCACATTTAAATAATAATCATATTTTTGTTCTTTGCGTATTAAGAAATTTAAACATTTAAAATTAAACTTTTTAATGTAATTGATGGCATATATTTTAGTTGCTTGTGTTCAATATACTATTAATCTAAGTTTCATTTAAAAACATTTGTACATAGATATTTTAATGCTATATATACATTATTGGTTTTTTATTTAATAGAATAATAACAATTATGTTTTTTTAAGGCCATTGTGTATTGGCATAGCAACTGACTCGAAACAGCATGGCTGTGGCTTTGAATCCCATTCTTGAAAATTGATTATTTCCATAGCCTGATTCTTGTAGGACAATGTGATACATTGAATTCTATTGCTCCAGAGACAATGTCTTGAATTTATATAGAAAGCCAAGAGAATTTTTATGTCTTAACACTACATTCTCCATCTCTCTAATAAAAACAAGTAATAAAAATATTATCATAAAAAATAAATAAATACTATTTTATTTAATTATTCGCCTGCTTAATTATTTATGTAAAATCTGCAAATGCAAAAGTTGCTATATTTTTATTATAACAAATTTTAATATTTATTTATTTTAGGTATTTGACGAAGCTGTCCGTGCGGTATTAAGACCTGAACCTCAAAAGAGACACCAGAGGAAATGTTTAATCATGTAAAGGGAATATTATGAAAATGTATAATAATATCACACAATGCTAATCTCATAACAGTAATAATATGTTTCTGTACCTAAGATATAATTTTATAACAAATGATTTAAGAAGTGATTATTTTGTATTGTGCCATAAAATTTTCATAATCAAATACTGTAAATTTAATTCTCGAATTTCAAAAATATTTCTTGAAAAACTTTTACATCAGAAACAAATAACTTATTTTATGCTATGTTATTAGTACCTTTGATATAACGAATGTAATATTTTGAATATGGATACGAATATATCGGTTTCGGTTACAGATATAAAAAAAATTGTAATTTTCGTAACTTTCGTTTATTTCAGTTAAGGATGTAAAATTTTTGAGTTTTTTTGTGAAGAATCTATTTTTGACAGTTTCTGATATTTATTGTGATGCAAATTAATAAAATAATTCGTAACTTATATCGGATTCGGTTACGAGTAAGGATAGTTTTTTTATTTCAGATGATGATGAAAATGTACAAAAAGGTCTCATAGGTCAATTTTTTAAATATTTTTTCTATGAAATTTGTTTCGTAGTCCGTATTTTATTTTATGCTTCCCCAAGCAAGTTAAAATGCCAAAGATATGAATAGATATAAGTTTGTAGTTTTTTTTTTTTAAACCAACACCGACATGGATGGAAACAAATTGTTACTGTTTACCGAGTTAGAGAAACTATTATATTATTTTTATAATATTACAGTATGACCTCAATAACTTTGAACCTGCGAAATAAATATATGCAACAAATGAACAAGGACTGACATTAATTAATTAGTTACGAAGCTAGTTAGTTACGTTAACATACTCAATAGTAAACGCTTAGTTGCAGAAAATATTTTTTATCAACAAGCATTTATATAAATGAACGGCATTTTTAATAGTTTTTCTTTATATGAAACAAATTAGGAGGTAATCATAATTTAGGCACATGTTTACTAGATCTAAGCTAGGAACTAATAACGAAATAAAATAATCCCGCTGTCTGCTTTGGATAATTGACCTTAAACAGGTCTTTTATTCTCAGGGTAGGATTACATCACAAAATTATGTGAGGATTTTGAACATTTTTGTGCTAATAAATAAAGCTCGAAAGGAAAATCTCTTAGTTTATAAATATTTTTGGTGTTTTTTTTTTTATTTTCTTATACTCGAATGTGTTTGTAATTTTATTAAGAATTTAATGAGGTATCTAGTTTTTTTTACGGTCGTTGCACATTACGAAATTGAAAATGTGTTTAGTCGTTTTTAGGTGAAATATTTTTGTATGTGAAACTCATAGCTTAAGATGACAAGGCATTTAGTGTGATTATACCGCAGCGATATTACTCATGGATATTTTATAGACTGCTTTGAGTTACAGGAGACGCTTTGAAATTAATGTGTATATAAACTTTAATTATTTATATTGTAAGAACAAATGCGCAATTTACAAATAAAAATCTTATTGTAATATGTACTGCACTTTATAAATTATTGAATTATAATGTCTTTCTTTTTTCTCTTAATACCTGAATTCAAATAAATCAAAATCAGCTTCACGCTGTATCCCGCACACAGCAGGGTAGGCAGAGGGAACCTAGTTCAATGTTAAGACACTCTGTTCCCCACTTTTCTAACTGAAAATGTCACTATGAGAGAGTATTAATAAGAAGCAACTACATTGATTACGTAATTTATTTCAAATAACACATATGTCGTTAAAACATTATAGTCGTACACTTGGGATTAAAATACTTGACTGCTTATCAACATTAATTCACAAAAAAAAAAACATGCAATTTTATCACATTTAAATAATGGCAAATACATTCTATTTTTCATTTCAAGTAACAATTAAGTGCCAATTTTATTCACTAACATTTAGATAAACATTAATAAGGAAAACATTTATGAAGTAGCGGACAATTTGTAACATTTAACATATCTAATTATTCATTGCTTTTAATAGAACACAAACGAATGCTCTATTAACGTTTCACACAATTATTATAATCATACATTTTGGATTACACTTAAAAATTCATAGTTGTGACGTGAAGTTTTTGGCATCTTTCAAAAGTTTTTTTATTATTATGCTACGGTTTTTGAGAAAATATGCAATACACTCAAATATAATAATGACGGCAAACAATCTAAGTGGTTATAATGTTTATATAAGGGAAACACCTTAGTTTCATTTGATATTACTGTTAAACAAGTTGCCTTGTTTCAAAATTTGCTACAGCCGTTGTAGGCAGGTATTTATTAAATATTTAAAAGCAAAAGTTTGACTTCTTAATACTGACTACCTTTTTATTCACGTATAACTTTGGTCAGCAGTCAGCATTTGAAATATTTTATCATACTTATCCCATTTTCATAGGACAATGGTTATTATATGCAAAGTATGATGACAAATACGTCATGGACACTAAAATTGATAATAGGCACCATCACTAAGTGATCAAATGACTAGCCCTCTTATATCAACTTTTGTTATTTACACAATATCAAATACATTAGATATAGAAACTTAAAGAATTCTTACACTGTTAAAGCTTAAAATAATTATAACAAAAGACACAGAGCAATTTTAAATGCAACATTTTAGGATAACATTGATAAATAACATAGACACACTTATAATTCAAATAACTAATTCTACTTGTAACGTTACAAATACGATTCTAACCGTCATTCATTATTTTTTTTAAAAGACACTAAAAGAGACTTGTCATAAATAAGAAATGCATAGTTTACTAATTCCACGCAAAAATGGGCATAGAAATAATAAAATGATATAATAGAATACTGACCGGACTGAGATCTATATTAAAAATTTAATATGAATAACAAAAAATTAACTCACTATGTGTTGATTTATCAGTTAAGTGAAGATAAAAAATATTCAAATTCATTTTATCAAAAAGTTTCATCTCAATATAAAAATGTAAAGAAGAATATTTCAACTTTCAATTTATAACAGTTTTAAAAAGCATCATATACATAATTATTACAAATACAATATTACATATAATACTCTCATACACATAATATGAAAATACATTAAGCATACTAAGTATGTATTTCACCTTTATTTGGCCTCATAATTTACAACTAACTGATATTGTTCAGCAATCGTCAAAATTTTATAATTACACAAATAAATCTAACAGTGACGCAGAGATGTTATGGATGTAATATTTCGGATCCGGAAACGGATATAAAAATATATAAGTTGTGGTTACGGGACGTTATTTCCGAATAATTTCGCTTCAAGACATTATATCTTTGAGGAATAACAAGTTTTTTAATGTAATCATTTCGGCCACTAACTTATCCATTTCTTTTTGTTAAATTCTAATATTTTCACCCAGATGCCAGGTAAAATAGAATCAAACAACTGTCTAAACAAATTTCATATAGGTTCCACTTATCCAAAACTTCCAATCGGAATTCGGTAATAGTTACGGATAGTTTTATTTATTTAGGAATTAAGATAGTTACGGTCACGGACCTCCACAACATCCCTTTAGTCAAGTTAAACTTACACTGAAAAGTATCCAATAAATCTATTTATAGATAGATATACAGATTGTATGATGTATTCAAAGTTCACAATGTAAGATTTAAAATTAGTCTACAATTTGTGCATATACAATATATACAGCAAATATTACAGTAAACATCATCAATTACTGCAAATGTTATATTTTGCAACATTTATATTTCATTATCCTAAGGAGCATATTAAAAACAGAATATATAATACAGTAAGCATGATATTGTAATTGAAAACAGTGAATCCAACTGTTTGGTTGCTATTGTAAATGTTTATTTTGATAAATAAATATTTTTAAAAATTATCATTTCCTGATAAGCCAGGTTGATAATCTTCAACCTCATATCACATAGCTCTGTATGGACCTTGTGATTTTAGGTATTGTATTACCAGAGAAGGCCCTGAAGAAACAACTTCTGGAGGCAATGCTGTCAGAGGACAATTCTCAATGCTCATTATTTGTAAGCTAACGCAAAGCGCAAGTTCAAATGGAAGGTTACACAAATTGGGATTATCATTTAGATATAAAGCTTCTAAATTCTCTAATGTGCCAATTTCTTCTGGCAAATATTGCAAATTGTTCTCACCAACACTCAAAGTTTGTAAGTTTACCAAGTGACCGATAGAGCGCGGCAGAGATATTAACTGATTAGACTGCACAATCAATTTTTTTAATTCCTGTAAAAAACCAATTTCATTAGGCAAAACTTCTATTTTATTCTCTTCCAAATCCAAATATCTCAGTTTTCTTAAATTTCCAATACTGGGTGGAATGCGTTTCAATAGATTATTAGATAGTATTAGCACCTCCAAATTTACAAGACTCTGAATGTCATCAGGCAATTTTACTAGTTGATTTGTACCTAAATTAAGCTCCACCATATTTATCCATGTTCCAATGTCCAGTGGTAATGATGATAATAAATTCTCTTTCATATTCAATTTAGTTAGATTTCTTGCCCTTGAAAAAATTCCATAAGGTATTTTATCTATTTGATTATGTTCAAGATTAATAGAAGAAACGCTAGTAAATTGTGCTGGACCACCACTCGGGTAGCTCATAAAAGAGTTCCGAGACAGAGTTAGACTTGTAAGTTCAGTTAAGTTGCAAAGCAATCCATCTGGTAGCTGTGATATTGAATTTCCTTCTACATTAAATTCATCCATGTGCTTGCAGTTACTTAATGAAGCAGGTATAGCATTTAGTCTGTTATATCTGAGACCTATGCGGTTTATTGCCTGCAGATTTCCAATTGTCTCAGGTATATCCAATAATTCATTGTGCTGTAAATCTAAAGTTGATAAATTTACACAATTGCCAATTTCTTGTGGCAAATGTTCCAAATGATTATGAGAAATATCAAATGTTACCAAATTTACCAATTTTCCAATACCAGAAGACAATTCTTTAATTTTATTTTCTCTTAAACTTAACATTGTTAAATTAGTGAGGTTAGCTATTCCATCTCCAACTACTCGGATTCTATTAAATCGTAAAAACAAAGTAGTGAGTGATGTTAATTTATACACTACTTCAGGAATGTCACTTAATTTATTATGCCTTAAATCTAGCACTTTCAAACACTTCAAATTCGCAAGTGAATCAGGCAAGCTAGTTAGAGAATTCTCATTTAAAGCTAGTGTTTGTAAATTGGTTAAGCAACCAAATTCTGCAGGAAGAGCAACCAATTTGTTTCCATATAAATAAAATTCTACAAGATGAGTGAGGTCTCTTACATTAGGTGGCAAGGATGTTATAGAAGATTTGCTTAAGTCTAGCCTTTTTACACCCTCGTCGCGACATCTCATAAATTCTTTAATAACATCGAGGTCTGCTTGTATTGGTTTATTTTTCCGAGCTGTGGGCTTAGGCTTATTTGATTCAGGATGCTTAACCGTTACTACTTTTGGTCGTGCTCCTTCTGTATTTGTTAGCGACGCTGCTGATAGCTTTTTTTCCCTCATTCCGTGATATTTTTCTCTTGGACTTACTGTGCCAATAGTATCTAATGCTTCAGAATTTTCTCTCGATGAATTATCGAGATTCATTCCGCAATCGGCACAATATTTTATAGCCAGACAAATTTTAAAGGATTTAATTTTATTAATAGCACAACATTCCCAATTTTTTGATCACGATACTAGTAAGAAAAACAATCAATATCTATTTTCAGAGATGGTACGCTTCACAGAATGACAATTTTATAACAAAGGAAATTCCATATCAATATAATTATTTCTCACTACACACGAGTATAAAATGTTTGTTGCTTCAATGATCGCGTAAATTAGTTCAAAATTTATTGGCAATTTAAATATGCCATAAATATTTTACGATGAAAAAGACAACGCATTTAATGATTTTACATCGCAAAATCTAGTCCCTGCCCAACAGATAAAACATAAATTGCTCTGTGCTCACTTCTGTCTTCTTGTATTTTTCAGTAACTACAGAGTTGCCAGAATTTATTTTTATTTATCATAATTAATCAAATTGACTATATGATAAATAAAAATAACCACATTAGGGCCATACCATATAAGTATAAAAAGGTTTAATTTTGATAATTTTACATCACACCCTTTTTCATAACCACCCAGCTTATTAGTCATTTAATTAATAGCCAGACCTATTTATTAAACGGTACTATTCAAATTGTAACGCGACGGTTGTGGGTTCGATTCCTACTTACAGAAATGAATTATTATTTAATAATACTTTCATTTCTATACTCTGTCACCAAGGCAAAAAACCCAGCGTTTCGCCACTCAACACGCAATGTGGGAACAGAGTTTTTGGGTTCCCAGGTTTACTTCACCTACCCTGCTTTATGTGGAATACAGGAAGCTAAACAAAAAGTTGAAAATTAAAATATTTATGTTATGCGATATTTTTAATGTATATTAAAAATATCGCATAACATGGGAAATGGGAAAGCCGAGTGGGCTGTGCCCACCCCTAAATAGTGAATAGTTTGGTGCTTACCCTAGAAATATTACTTACTAATAACAAAATTTGCTCCGAAAAATAAAAAAAATAAATATTTACACAAACATATCTGTTCAAAGCTAAAGTCCAGGCCTCTCTCCAGAAAATATCTTTAGAATCTAGATACACTAATGCCGTACGGCACAAATTATTTTAACTTTTATCATTTTATTTGAGCCATTTGAATTATCTGTTTAAAAATGTTACTACAACTGGCAGCACTGGTAGCTTTAGGTTTGAGCAAAAGTATTGGTAGTGACAGATAATTTGGAGAAACTATAAAATATTTTTATTAAATTAATTTATATTAAAAATACTTAAAAATGGACAAAAGTAAAGAAAAAGAAGAACAGAGTATCATGGATAAATCCATGAGATCTGTATTTGGTAATAACAACAAATTTTCGTTTTATTTTTGTTGTACTTTTGAACCGCAAATTTTTATATTTCTATCCTTTTAGTTGGAAATATACCTTATGAAGCAACGGAGGAGAAATTAAAAGATATTTTTAGTGAAGTTGGCCCCGTATTGTCATTTAAACTTGTATTTGACCGGGAGACAGGCAAACCAAAAGGTTATGGTTTCTGTGAATACAAAGATCAGGAAACTGCACTAAGTGCTATGAGAAATCTTAACGGCTATGAAATTGGTGGTCGTTCACTTAGAGTTGACAATGCTTGTACAGAGAAATCTCGAATGGAAATGCAAGCATTAATGCAAGGCCCTCAGGTACAGTCATATTTTTAGAAGTACATTATTTTGTTACTTATTAGTTTTATTTCTGCACTCTGGTTCCTCAACTCATCTACTCTGTTATATACGGGATACAGACAAATGAATAATTCATTTACATTTTATTTTTTCATAATTTACAGATAGAAAATCCTTATGGAGATGCTGTTGATCCTGATAAAGCACCAGAAGCTATTAGTAAAGCTGTAGCTACATTACCCCCAGAACAAATGTTTGAGTTAATGAAACAGATGAAACTTTGTATTCAGGTTGTTGTCTAATTTAAATATTACATTTATTCTCCTCCTCTTGTTTAGTAGACAAAGAAGAAACTGTTTAGCACTCTATAGATTCAGAGTGTAAGTGTGTGAGTGTTGTAGCAGGGTGAGGACCTCAAGGCAGTGTCTGTGACTTACAACATTGTATAGGTTTTAAGGTCTGTAATTAATGTCATCAATCAGCTGCACTTTTAGAGCTCCTCTTTTAATCAACATGAAGTAGCTGACTAGTGTCACTTTCAAAGTAGTATTTAAAAATGAATTCATGATGGTTCTAGACAGGCTGAGATCTTTTAACAAATTCTAAGGAGATTTTGCTGTTATTCCTCTCATTTCTTCTTCTACCATATACAGTCTCATATAATCATTATCACTGTTTTAGCATAACCAATTAATATATAATTTTACTGGAGAATGTTTTTTTGATTTTGAACTTTTGTTTGAAACAACTATATTACATTAAGTTTTAGTAAAATATGAAATGTATGGCATGTTCCTTTGTAAAAATATCATGTAAATAGCTAGCTATATGTATTAGTATATGTATTCAATTGATTACATTATTTATTCTAAATATTTTATTTTCAGAATAACCCAACTGAAGCAAGGAATATGTTGCTTCAAAATCCACAACTTGCTTATGCCCTTTTACAAGCTCAAGTGATAATGAGAATTGTTGATCCAGCAACGGCAGTTGTGAGTATTTTTTTTACTTTATTTCTCACATATAGCATTGTCGGCTCTGGTTTTAAGATATCCCATGTTGAGTGACAGAATTCAACGCTACACTTAGTTTCCTTATCAGAGTAAAGAAATTAAAATAATAATTGAATCCCCACCAGTGGAAAATGAACTCAAAAATCATTACAGCTGTGCTCCCTTGTGCATCATGTATGTTGTTATTACAAGGCCTAAGTGTTATTTCTTTCACACATTAATTTTATTGTTCCCATATTTAGAGTAACAATGTGTAAAAATTATAATAATAACATCTAAACTGTATCTATGAATATTATACACATATTAAAAAGATTGCAATAATTTTTAGCTTTGGGCTGTATCTCTTAAATAGCAAGATAGACAGAGTGAAATTTCATGGTACTTTTCGTGGCATTAAGTAAGAGTTTAGCGGCTAAACTCAACGCCACATTTTATATTGTTACCAGAGTGAGGAAAAACATTAAATAATGAATTTCCCCTTAGTAGGAATCGGACCCACAACCGTAGCATTTACAGTCACACACTTGTGCCTCAGCGCCACAACGTTCTCAACTCCAATATTAATTATTCATATTTTGCAGACTATGCTCCATCCCAGTAACCCAATACCCCCAGTTCTGCAGCCTGGCATGGATAAGCCATCAAATAGCTACATGCCCAGCACTCAACAACCAGGTACTTAAATGACATAATGTAAACCTGTTAACAGCCAACAACTAACAACAAATTGTCAAGATAGGCAAAAAACAGATTTAAAAAACTATAAATATTAAATATATTTTACATGAACTATTTCAAACTACAGTAATTTTATCCCAAGTGAACACAGAACTCGGCACCCATATAGATTTCCAATTCTTTTGTTGGTGAAGTTGAGAACAACACATTACTAAACTTAGCTCTCATTTCACATTTATGTTTTTTAATGGGATACAATCATATCAGAAGTTTTTTACAATTTCGATAAAGAAATACAGATCAACAAAAATTCAATAAAGATTGATTTTTATATTTTCAATTACAAAAATACCTGGGAATTTGAACCCGCGCCTCTTTGGAAACTGTCCAAGTGCTCTGACCAACTAAGCCATACGTTCTCATTGAGCTATGACGAAATTCTTATATATTTGTTATAACTTATTTATGATGTTAGCATCTCTATAGGGAGTTTTTTTATAAATTTGCGCTCCACAAAGATAATTAATTAGAATTATCGTTTGGCAAGAGAGAATACTATTTTTTAATTTTTTTAATATGTTATTCCACACTTACGAAAGAAAAATAGTTATTAAGAAAACGTATAAAAATTTTTTTTCAACGAAAATAAATTGTTTCATAATTCATTTCAGTGCAACCACCACCGATGCTGAACAATCCACCACCTGCTCCTCCACAAAATCAATATGCCCGTAAGTATATATTCTTCTCTTTTTTTTTAGCACGAACGAACGGCATATAAGATCAGTGTAAATGGTAATATATTAGAACACGTGAATGAAGCGGTATATTTGGGAAATATATTTAGTAGAGATGGAAGGTATGAGATGGATGTGGAAAGGCGTATTGCTGCCGGTAACAGGGTGCATTGATGAGACGGCGGAATGTCAGCACAGCTGCGTTGCCGTACACAATGCAGTTTTGGAAAAATGAATGCTGTGAAGTTGCGATTTCTTCGTAGGATGAGTGTACAAAAAGAATGGCAAAAAAGATTAACGATGGGTGGTAAGAGAGGTAGCGGGAAACCTCGGTTGATCGTCGAAAATACAGTATCAAAGATACTGCAGGAATGTCATGTAAAAAGCATGAAGACCCTCCGGAAGGCATGTATAGAGGTTGATGACAGTGGATGAGGCCAAAGAGGTATATAGAGACCGCAGCGTTTGGCGTTCCGATCTCTCTGATTAACCTGCCAGAGATATATTGTAAAACTAAGTTAAGTATTTTTTTAGAGTCATTTTATTAAAAAGTTGGTTCCGTCACTCAACACGCAATGTTACGAAAGTAGTACGTAGGGAGCGGAGTGTTGAGTTCTGTGGATACTAGGTTCCCTCTACCTACCCTGATACATGCACAATACATTGTGAAGCAAAAAAAACTAATTATATTTTTATTATCCTGAATCCAGAGCGCCCACCAATGCCCATACAAAATATGAACAGCGCGGGCATGGACGTAGATCTACGTAACTCTAGACCGCCCCTCCTGGACCAAGACATGCGGAGTTTACCTCCGCACCCCACTCATGTGCCTCCACCAGCGCCTGCACCTCACAATGCTGATGCGTATGTATTGATATTATTATTATTTAGTAACAATATTTTTTAATAGAGTTATAAAAAGTCGCGGCCATTGTGGCGCAGTAGGACAGCGTCTCACTAAACGCGATTGTTGCGAGTTTGATCCCCGCCGATGTTACATATTATTTTCATTTCCTCATTTTGGCTGGACAAAACGAGATTTATAGAAAACAACACAATCTAAATTACAATTACGTATTTAATAATGAAATACTTTCTGAAGTTAAAATTCAAAATTATAACTTAAATTATTAAAAATATATGTTTTTGAAAAATAAAATAAAACTATATACTACTAACTATAGATACTTTTCCTCTGATAGATAAATTTCTAGACTCAATAATATATTCGTCATGTGTATGCTTGCTATTTACTATTTATTAAATTAAATTAGCTTCACGCTGTATCCCGCACACAGCAGGGTAGGCAGAGGGAACCTAGTGTTAAGACACTCCGTTCCCCACTTTCTGCCGAATTCTGGAGGCATTGCGTGTTGAGTGGCAGAACTCAACGCCGCATTTACTATTTATGTTTAAGAATTATTTGTCAATATACTTATTTACTTAACTTCACGTTTTTATACCTAGAGGGGTAGTCGGAGAGAACGGAGAGCTAAATGCTACGGTATCCATACGTATCAGTATTTCACCAATTTATTGCAAATTTTCGATTAAAATATCAGTTCAGTAAGCTTTGATTATCCAGTCGAATTTAAGTCATGGGTGTACAGATAATCAATATTTTCGATGATAAAATTATATTGATACAGCCATTACAAATTTGTTCATAAGTAAATGAAAACCATATTAACATAGATAGTTATATGTTTTAATGAAATATAGGAATTAAACATGATCCATAGATTTTACTTTTTTAAAGTGTTATTCCACTCTTAGGAGAGAAACTATATACTTCTTAGAAAACCTATAAAAATTTGAACGCTTCTTCGCCTCTTGGAAACCGTCCAAGAACTCTGCCAACTAAGCCATACGTTCGTATGTACGTTTGAAATGTTCGTTCCAAGAGGTGCGGGTACAAATCACGTTATGTATTTTTTTTATGTTTTAAAGTATTTTTCTTTTCTAAGTGTGGTAATAACACTTTAAAAAGCTAAAACATATATAATAATTAACATTCCTTCTCGCCAAATGACAATTCTAAGTAGCGGAAATTTGCAAAAATCTCCCTACAGAGATGTTGCTACCAACAAAAATAAGTTGTTACAAACATAAGAATTTCGACGTAGGCCGATGACAACGTATGGCCTAGTTGGTCCTGACCAATGCACTTGGATGGTTTCCAAGAGGTGCGGGTTCAAATCCTGCTACGTACAAATTTTTATATATTTTTTCTAAAAAATATGATGCATAGTCATGTAAACAAAATATATACAAATAACTCTCAACAATCTAAAATTTCATTGTTTTGATAATTTAAACATGCATATGCTTAGGCATTCTAAATCGTGGTAGTTCGGATAAGCGATCGTCCGCGTAATCGACTCTGTAGTGTATTTTTAATTAAGGCTTAAAAGATTTTTTGGTTATAATTACTAACATTTTTAAGATCTGCCCAACAAACGGAGAGTAATGATAATGTGTAAGTCTCTTACATATAAGTAGTAAATATTTTTTGCTCATACCACCCTTTTAATTTATATGTTATTTATTAACTATTATATACATATGTTGTAAAGGACCTGAATGACATTATCTTATTTTTCTCTTCATGTTGCCATCTTTTTTTTTTGATTCGACATAATTTTTATTCAACTTATGCTAAGATTTTATCTTAAATAATTTTGATTTATTATTTTGTATTTGCTTGAAAAATGTTTAGGCATTTTCTATATATGAATTTGACCTGTTTCATATTTTAAAAAATGTTATGAGTTTATTTGCTTCTAAATGTTATTAGTTAGTTTATTTGATGTTTTTTTTAATATGTTAATATATTTTTATTATTTTTGTATTACATAAGCAAATTATTCAGTGCTATTTTTTATTAGATCATTCCCGCGTGATCCGCGTCTTGCCAATATGCAGAACTTTAACTCAGATCCTCGAGTACGTCCTAATGATCCTCGAAACCAAGCGAAGATGCCACCACGTGAGTATTATATATGAAGCTTATTTTATAACTTCATGGTGTAGCCGCATATAACAGGATAGGCAGTGTTAAGACACTCTTTTCCCTTTTTCCCGATTCTGTTCTTCTCACATGTGATCTCACATCCACACTTGTTGATTGACTAACGTCGACATACAACCGAAACGGGTACCTCGACGTTTTATTCCTGTCCGCTTCTCCTGGGACATGATAAATCTTATCAAGTAATTGACAGATATTTCATTTAATTTCTTTAATATTGCTTCTACTATTTCAATTTCATGTTTTTCATAATTATTTATACTATTTTCATATAGAACAAATGCCACCCGGCATGCCCAGCATGGCGCAAGCGAGGACTATACAAGGAATACCATCTGGTGCTTCAGACCAAGAAAAGGTACGATAAATTTTATTTATTGAATGATCACTATATTTAAATGTCGCAGAGGCCCAGCGGCACAGCGTCTGTAAACACGGTGGTTTGTGAGTCAATTCCCGTTTGAGTAATTATTTATTTTCATTTCCTCTTTCTGGTAACAAGATAAAACGCTGTGTTGAGTTCAGCCATTCAACTCGCAAAGTCACGAACATTGAGCGGATAGTGGTATATGCGTGATACATTTGTCATTTTTAAATATACTTAAATCATTTGTCCTTTTTCAAAGCGCATTGAGTTCTGCCACTTAACACGCAATACCTCCAGAATTCGGCAGAAAGTGGGGAACGGAGTGTCTTACACTAAGTTCCCTCTGCCTACCCTGCTGTGTGCGGGATACAGCGTGAAGCTGATTTATTTATTTATTTTATTTGTCCTTTTTAAATATATTTGAGACATTTTTCCTTTTAAATTTATTTAAATCATTTGTAATCAGGCTGCTCTCATTATGCAAGTGTTGCAACTATCAGACGAGCAAATCGCATTACTACCGCCAGAACAACGCGCGAGTATTCTCATGCTGAAAGAGCAAATCGCGAAGAGCACTCAACAGCGCTAATATATCTTTTATTTTGTATTTGATATTTAGTAAATAAGTAAGCAAGCCAACAATTAGAAATAAATTTCTATGGTACATAAATAAAATGTTATCTATGACAATGCCTATTATTTAGCAATATTAAATCACCTTTATTAACTTTTCGATAGCCATCTCTTCTTAAATTATTAAAATTTTTAGATTTACATTGCATACCGATCAACAAATAAGTTTTATAAAATTGAAGATATCAAAGCAGAATCATCATATAAATTCGTAAAAAAGTTAACATGAATTTTCCTTAACAACTTACAGGTTTAATCATGATTAATAATTTCATTTATTCATTTATTTTTTCAATATCCAAAAATGCATCCCTAAATAATGGTCGGTCTGGTTTTATTTTATGTTACTACTATGTATATGTAATTTATGTGTATTACTAGTACAGACACTGAATATTCAAAGATGCACCAGTACCGTATTAATACACCATTGTTCTATAAGAAAAATTTCAATTTACATAATGAATTACTTAATGTCTTATCATTGTATTTATTCTGTTATTAAATGTCAATTACACTTTACCTACCATTAAATATCTATTTTATAGAGACACTGTAGGTACGCTCACTTTAATCTGTTCCAAATCAAGCGTAGCTATTAAATTTTAATGATCTTGTGTCGCTCAAGCTTCATTCGCGTGCGTCTTATTTTATTTTATAAAGTAAGTGGTTATAATAAAATTCTGTAGCTTTTTTAAATTAAAAAAAATGGAGATATCATGAAAGCCAATACTAACTGTTGACTATTTCAATTTTAAAAAGAATAAAAAAATTATATTGAGCGGTTTTTAAATTACGCGCCAAGAGATTCTCTATTAATGTACCTAACATTACCTACGTATAATATTTTAGTCATATATTTTTTTATTTATGGTAACACTATGACAGTCGTAAGACGTTCTCAGTTAATGTACATTACGTATAATATTTGTCAAATATTTTTTTATTTATGGTAACATCGTAATCTCGTTATTTAATTATCGTAATGGTAACTCCTGTGTGTAGGTTTGATGATATTTAAAAAAATGTTATGTCAAACGCAAGACAACCGGTTGTCTAAATTTAATTCCTAGTCATTTAGCGCGCTCAGTTTGGCGCGCTCACTGACTTCCGTTTTAAGGAAGAGTCGTGTGCGCTATAAGATTATTTGCCAAAAATATTTTGGCAGCGTTTGTGTTTTTATTCTAGTAGAAATGTAAGTAATATAATACATAATTATAACGTCAATATTTTTTGCCAAAATGTAAAGTTTTTTGTTTAACGACAAACAAAGTTTATTAATTGACTTTTGGTTTTTAAAAATAAAAGTAGAGTTTAGAGTAGTAAATATAGGAAACACGCGAAACAATTAATATTATACAAAAAAAAAGAGTTAAGATTTAAATTAAAAGTAATAAATTACTGCATTCGAGCAATGTTTACTACTGACTTTGAATATATTTATATTCATGTATAAATTATAATTTTAGACGTTGTATTTTACAACGTAATTTATTTTTTTTATTTTTGTATTTTTAAACTTCATTATAACTTTATTTTCGCGAGTGTAAATGATAATTATAATTGATGAGGAAAAGATTAAGGAAAATTCCTTAAAGGATTTACAAGTCAGCTTTTCAAGAAATATAAAAAATAAATAAAATGAATGTTCCTCTCTAGATTACAATATGTGGAAGTTATTTATCTTGACCTTAAGTGCTATGTGCTTTTATGGAGAATCCAAGTACAGTTCAGAGCGGAAGAACCATTGGGTTCACAACGATTCTGACAATGAAATTGCGACGCGAAAACCGAATTACCAAGAGGCCAGCCCTCCAGACCATACAAAATTAATTGCAATGGCGAGATATGTCTTGCATAATTGTGGTAAGAAACACATTTTCACAGCTTATTTGATTAATTATTTTGCTTGCGCTATATTTTTTTTAATTTCCATTATCTTATAATGTTTTGTTTAAATGCCATTTGTTATGATAGAAACATACAATAATATAAAATTTATTTTTGTTATAAGAGTTAAATAAATTAGCGTGAAACTTTGTGTTTAAAAACAATATATTTTTAAACTTATGCTTATGAAAAGCGCAATGTGAAACAAGAATTGCATAATGTACCTAACGTACCTATTTTTGTTAATTTTTTAACTCCATGCTGTACCCGTATATAGTACGGTAGACAGAGGGAGTATTCTAGTGTCGACACTCCGTTCCCCCCTTTTTGTCGAATTTTCGAAACAATATGTTATTAAGTTGGCAGAACTCAACGCAGCGCTACATCTTGTAACTTGAGCAAGGAAAATTAAAAATAATTATTCCTCCGAGTGGAAATCGAACCCCCAACAGTCAAGTTTAGTCAGACGATGTGCTGCACCATGACGATCTCTATAATGTTATTTTATTTAGTAATAATTCTTTAAATTCTTAAAATTGATCCTCATTGAGATACAGATGAAGGTGTGCTAAAAATATATTAAAAAAACCGATTTACGTGTTAAAATGAGAACAATAAAAATATGTATAGTAGACTTTATTGTTGTTTCTCACTTTATATCAATTGTCAGTCATCAAATAGATGATTACTCATTTAAAAATGTATAAAAACTGAAATATTGAACTCGCGCCTCTTACGTCTGGAAACCGTCTAAGCGCCTCTGGCCACTAATGACTAAGCCATACGTTCTGATCAAGCTACGTCGCAATTCGTATACGCTTGTTACAACAAACCTTGTTAAGGTTGTTAAAATATCTTTACTTAGAACTTAGAGTTTAAATTGGATAATGCGTTCAAATTTTCAAAAAAGTATTTTTATTTGCTATATATGAAATAAAACGTTAAACTGTTAAGAAATATTAAATATATATTTTTCTCTGAATCAAATGTAAACAAAACTAACAACATATGTAAATAAGTTGTAACAAGCGTATAAGAATTTTGACGTAGCTTAATCAGAACATATGGTTTAGTGGTGGGGGTGCTTGGAATGTTTGAGAGATGCGAGTTGAAATACCAAATTACAAATAAAATTTATTTTTTCCCTAAGTATGGGATAAATAATAACTTTAAAAATGTTAAAAAACTAGCATAATTTTCAGATTGGGCGTCAATAGCAACCATTTCTGTATTGCCAGGCATCAATGGTTTCCCATTTTCAAATGTTAAATCCGTAGTAGACGGATCCATGGCTAACTCGACCGGTGTTCCATATTTTTATATGTCGCCTTTAGACTTCACAGCGAGAGACTTATCGGTAAGTTTTTTTTATTGTAGGTTATCTTTTGACTTTTCATAAATGTAATCGGGCGAAGTTTCAAGTTTACTTTTTTTAATTACATTTATTTTGGCTATCTATAATGACGTTTAAATATAAATTGTTGCGTTGTAATCTGCATAAAATTATATAATTGTTATTAAAGCTAGAGGCCGTTGCGGCGCAGGGAATATAGGTGCAACTGTAAATGCTAGTTCGGTTGTGGGTTCAATTCCCACTCAGGGTAATGAAATATTTAATTTCATTACCTTTCTCTGGTAACCACTCGGCGTCACGACATGCAATGCATCAAATTTGACAGAAAGTAGGAAACGGAGTGTGATAATACCAGGTTCCTAGGATCCCTCTATTTGTTAATTTATTAAAACTATAAATGATATTAGAAGTGATTTCTTAATATAAGTAATCTAATACTAAATAAAAAAAATATCTTTACAGAAAAATAGTAGAGCAACAATATTAGTTTCCCTCGAAGAGACTAGGTATTGCGAAAATCAAAAATGGGACCCCGAAGACCCAAGATGTACAAGACTGATGCTATCTGGAAAAATGAAGAAGGTGAGTACACTACGGTCAACAAGTCGTGGAGTCAAATGGCTGCCCATACATAATTTTAATATTTTTTACCATTATTTTCTTAACGAGAGAATAATGCCCAAATGCGCAAGTTCAGAAATCCTAATTTTGAGCGGCCACGACTCATCGATTGTACTGTAATCGTTTAATAAAATATGTTTCTTATTTACTAATTAGAATTCAGCAGCCGATTTAGTTGTTACACAGTTCTTAAACTTCAAAATTTATAAGGGAGAGCAATAAAATTTTTAACCTTCAAAAATATTCTATTAAAACTTACTATGTACCTACTATATTAAAGTTTTGTCGAGTTTAATACGTCGCGTCGTACTAACAAGAAGTCGTGCATTTGTGCTGTCAATTACTTAGGTATATTAATATTAAAACAATAATGTAATTTTGTCTTTTTGGCAAATGTTTCTGTTAGGTACATTATTTGTAAAGAGAGCAAGGCTTCGAATTATTATAGATTTATTACAGTAGACTTTTCAAGCTTTCACGTTATGTGATTTTTAATATTGAATATTTGATGTCAAAAAAAAAATCAGCTTCACGCTGTACCCAGCAAGGTAGACAGAGGGAACCTAGTGTTAAGATACACCCACTCACTTCCCCACTTTCCACCGAGTTCTGGAGGCATTGCGTGTTGAGTGGCGGAACTCAACGCCGCAAATCGCATATTTGATGTAATGCCCACGTTTACCTGCTTGTTCAATATGCAGCAAAAAGCGACGGTTTCTTGTTTTATATAAGGCTACACGCTTAATCGAATACTTATCTATCTATAATAAACTGGGGAATAACCATTTGCTATTATAAATATAAATATTTCTGCTAATGGAAATTAAATCAAACATCGTGTTCAATATTAAAAATCTTAACATAACGTGAATACTTGAAGAGTCTTTCTATACTATAGTAAAAAAAGTATGAAAACTTTTCGATTTTTTTTAAATATTTAGTTTTTTTTAATAAATAAAACAACCTAGACATAGAGGCCACTGCTTATTGTGGAAACAACGTCTGAATAAACGTGACGATTGTGGGTTTAATCTTTAGGGGGGATATATTGTGAAACTGAAAAATAAAATATAGGTTTATAGGATAATTAAATTCTACCAATAAATCTCTAAAAAAATAATCACTTTATTAAATAAGATTTTTAACATAATATATTGGACATTTCAAAAACAATTTTTACACAAGTTCAAAATGTCAGACCTGTATAAAATATATATTTTTATCTTAACAATATTTACATTAGATTAGTGGTACGCTTATATTCGCACGTCTCTGTTATCATTGTTATCTATATATTGATAGTATTAAGTAAGCACCTATTAATACATGCTTTGTTATAAATAAAGATTGTGTCATACTGGAAGCTAATATTTACTATAATTTATTGGATATAGGATTGTTATTTTTTTATAATTTTGGCTTCTCTTATATTTAATGAAATAGATATACATAAAATCTAGTGAAAGGAAATTAAGTTTTCCAGTTTCCATTCCATGTAGTAAGGTTGTTAATGACAGAATTCTACGTATTTACATTGTGTCTGACTAGAATGGAGAAATTAAAATATTTTTCAATACACAACTATTATACAGTTTACAACTGTACTATGGAATACATAACAACTATGGATATATTTAAACTTAGTATATTATTTGTAAAAATGAAATACATTCAAAAAAATAAAAATAGATTAAAAAGTTTTAGTAAGAAAACATAAAACCGGTGAGACAAGTTTAACACTCACTGGCAAGCCGACATTCTTCCTCAAATGTCACATTGAAACGTATGTTTACAATGCACTTAGGTGTCCTGTCTAGTTACGTATATGGCGTGAAAATAAACAAAAAGCTAATACGGTTTTTCCCCTATAGCGTGGTGGACAATGGGAAATCCCCAATATCCGCACATTTTTAATATTTCGAATTGAATGACGGACATCAACGCCGCGTTGTCTTGTTACTGGAGCAAGGAAATGATTTATTTCTCATTCCCCGGGGAGTGGGAATCGAACGCAAATCCATCGCGCTTATAATCATATAGTCCCATTACGCCCTCTGACGAATACTTTTATTAAAAACTAGCCACCCACTCGTGACTTCGCCCGCAATCTTACAATTGCCAACAGATTGATATATTCTCTAAGAATAACTTATATTCATAATACTGTAAAAGTGCAAGCACTGCGTCGCTGCTTGAGAAGACGTCATCGGCGGCAAGGGCAGCGAGGGCGACTCGAGCCTATCGTTTAAACCAGGGGTTCCCAACCTTTTCTTGATCAAGGACCACTTTTATATCATTCTTGGTAGCAGGGACCACTATGCATGTAGGTATATTAAAAATTAACTGTGATAATTAAACAGAACCTTCGCCTCACTATTCCCAGTCACAAAATTAAAATCGTTCGCGGACCACATTTAGGCTTCTGCGGACCACTGGTTGGGAACCACTGGTATAAACATACAAGCTTCCGCTTTATTATATTAATATAGGTTTGACATGGATATAGTAACTTACGAGCGAAAGGTATTCGATCATCAAAGATAGTTTTATATCATGTAATTTCGACGTATACTTTTCGAGAAAATGGAAAATTAATATAACTCAACGCTTTGTTTACGGCCGCAAGCGTACGTCCGACTCGCGTAGGGGGCGCACATGCCGCCGATGTCGTCTTAAGCAGCCACGCAGTGCTTGCTTTTTCCCAGAATTATAAATACTAGTTATTTATAATTGAATCTGTAAATGATATAATTGATTTGTTGACAAATGCATCATAAGAAAATTATAGGGGGGTACCTATGCGGGCGAAGCCGCGAATAGGCCGCTAGTATATTAATATAATATAATCAGCTATTTTTGCAGCGCACGCGCTTAAAGTTATTCGATGTCGTTCATTATTGTTATTATTTCGTTAGTTAAGGCTAATTAAGACTTACATCGTAATGTTATATAGGCTAAAGCACTCCTGAAGAATGTAACTTTCATACAAAATAAAAATAAAGTAAATCGGACCAGTAGGTCCAAAGATCTTAAACAAACATACAAATTCTTCTGCTTTATTATAATATATTAGTATAGATTACTAAGTTTGTTAAACCGATTCTTTTTGTTGAGCAATTGCTTAAACGTGAATAATAAATTACATTACAGGTCAAAGAGGGTATCCCTGAATACAATTTCGCGAAGGCCGCTCTATTTGAACGACACCCGGCAATGGCAAATTTCCCACCAGGTGTGTATTTAAATATATCTACCATGTTGATGCTTAAATTAAAAATAGTTATTAGTATTATTAGTAATATTATTTATATAAAACAAACAAAAAAATACATATGTTTAGAGCCGTAAATTGTGTATTTTCTAAGTATACAAAAATATTTTTTCTTTATTATAAATCAAACTACAAGAGCGTCCTGACGCACTGCACATACGTGCGACTGTAAATGCTAATATTTGTGGGTTCGATTCTCATTCCGGGAAATGATTTTTTTTATATTTTCGTCTCTTTGCTCTCGTAACGAGGCAAAGGTCGGTATTGAATTCCGCCTGAGAATTCGACGGTAAGGACACACACACACACTTAACACTAGCTTTTATATTTATAATATCAGAAAAAATAGTCAATAAATTTACATAATATTTTCCACCAGATCACAACTGGTTTATTGCTAAAATGAAGATCGCCCAAATTGCAATGGTGGACTGGTTCGGAGGCGCCAAGTACGTCCCCGTGCGGGACTACCTCTCATACAACTACACCGGCGCCGAAATGTTGAACTATCACAACCAACTAATGCATAGAACAGAGTTAACTGTTTAAAAATATAATTTTATTTTTTACTTTATTAAATGTAAATAGTACTTATGTAAATTTTTATATATTTTGTTCCTTTTCTTTCAATTTTCTTTTAAGTCTAATGCTGTTTCTACATTAAATGTAATATATACCTACTAGTTTTTCATGTTTTATGTATAAAATAATTGAATCAAATATTGATTGAATTATTATGATGTTTTGCTTTATAAATAAAATATCTATAATCAATTGTATTTCGTTTTTTATTTATTTATTAAAGAACCTATTAACATTATTTTTGTAGAAATCTATAAAACTATGAATTATATAAAATAAATATATTCTGCCAAAAAAATTGAGGCTGAAAAATTGAGGGACAGTGTGACTGTAAACGTGACCAGTTTTGGGTTCGATCCCCACTCGAAGAAGTGAAATATTTACTTAAATTTATATTTCCATTTCTTCGCTCTGGTGTCGAGGCAAAGCGCGGCGTTGCTCAGCACGCAATGCGGCGTTGCTTACAACTAGGTTCCCTCTGCCTACCCTGTTGTGTGCGGGATACAGAGTGAAACTTATTTTATTTATGACAAAAAAGCTGCTGATATATTTCATAGAAATATCTTGTAAAATATTCATAGTAAATTAGCACGATATAAACATTTCCAAATAAAACATATTTATCGGATCAGGAAGAATGTTAAATTCATTTATTATAATTCAAATATTAAACAGTACATAATATATTTAAAAATATCTTAATAATAACCAATAACCAGTTAATACACAAATAAATATTCACTCTCGTGGGTATGTAATGTTAATTCCAAATATCTTTAATAAATTTAAATGTAATAAATAATTTCGTAAATACACTTAATATTAAAAATAAGTAAATTATAAACATTAAATTAAAGCATCCATAATTAAAACGTAGGCGAGGAATGTACTAGTGTGTCGAGATTTTTTTTTCAAATTTGTTAGAAAATTTTGTGCAAATTTGAGCAATTTTAATGACTTATATATTACAAGAAAATATGGATTTGGTAAATATAAAAAAAATTGAAGTCTTTACACATAATTTCCTTTTTTAACATCATTTATTTCGAGCGCGGTAATCATTTATAAATTACAGTATGGTCAACGAGTTGTGGCCCCTAAGGTTAAATAGGTTTCTGTACTTTTGCGCTTTGTCCTCCTAGGCAAACAATAATCAAAAGGAAGTAAAAAATCTAAAATCCAATTTGCGCAGTCATCCACAGTTAACTTTAAGGCGGCCACGACTCGTCGACCGTGTTGCACGTCACGCGTTAATTGGTAGTCGACGAAGTGTGACATTGTGTCACAGGGAGTTGAGAAGACCATTTCAAATTATATATAAACAATTTATTAATTTAATAATTTCTAGGTATATAATTGTAAAATATGTGACATCACGCTAGGGGGATACCCCATGAGCGAAAACTAATGTGACCAGCTTTGTCAAGGACAGGAGGGGTCAAAATATTATGTAATTCGTGTGCAGATCTGTACGATCGACGAGTCGTGCCCTGAAGTTAGCTGTAGATGGTTATGCTGATTTAATTTTACTTACATTCATAATTTTTAATTATTTTCTTAGCGAGTTTTCAATGCACAAAAGCGCAGGCACCTAACTTCAGAGCAACCGACCGAACTGTATTATAGAAATAGCTCCTAGTCCAAAAGAATGGAGTACCCAACTTAGTTCCCGCATACCGCCTCCACAATCTTTTAATACAAGCATTCCGGAAGGCTCTTATAGGGTTTGTATACATATTTAATTACTTTAAGCTTATATCAGGCCAGTGATGGCGCAGCTGTACAAGCGTGGGACTGGTTGTGGGTTCGATTCCCACTCAATATTTTAATTTCTTCGTTCTAGTGTCGAGACGTGGCGCGGCGTTGAGTTCCTCTATTCTACACGCCTGTAGAATTAGGCGGAAAGTGGAGAACGGAGTGTTTTAATATTAAGCTCCCTCTACCCACCCTGTTACATGCTTTATTCTAAAGTGTGAAGCTGAAAAAAAAATTACCTGTACAATCAATTATCAAGTTTAGTCCTCAATTTAATCACTTAATTATTTATTTTTGGTTATAATTTCATTTATACTACCTATTTAAATATTTAATAGTAAAAGAATATAATATACAAAATAATGTACATTTTAATAAATAATTATAGCAACTGCACTTTTCCATTGCAGTGGACGCAGGATGCGACCGGTAGTGACACGTCACTCTTGTTGTAAGCGTGGTGCACTAGCGCGTTGACGGGCTCTTCATTTACTTTTTTTACTTCAAACGGCATAGCCATTACCTAAAAAAATAAAAAAAATATATTAAATAATAATTTTACATTTCTGTAATATAAATAAATTAAATCATTAAAAAATATTTTTTAAGCTTCACGGTGTGTCCCGCATATGGTGGAGGCACCATAGTGTTACGACACTCCATTCTCCACACGCTGCCCTATGTAGGCAGCTTGATGTGCGATGCAACTCTGCGCCTTGTTGCCAAAACGGGATAATGAATATTATTAATACACTATATTTCCCGAGTGGAATTCGAACCCACGACTGTCACGTTAACAGTCAGACATTGTACCACTCAGCCACAACGGCCTCATTTACTAAATCAAATTAAAATTAAATCAGCTTCACGCTGTATCCCACACACAGCATGGTAGGCACGGGGAACCTAGTGTTAAGACACTCCGTTCCCCACTTTCCGCCAACCAGTCGCATTTACAGTCACACTTTGTGCCTCTGCGCCACGACTGGCCTCAATTCCTATATATAAATAAAACATCTCTCACCTGTTCTGCAAATGTCTCAGCCTCAGTATTAGTTGATAAAGAATCCAAATGACTAACATCCTGTTTGTCCATCGAACTACTGATGTTTTCGGACAATTTTAAATTAGTAGACGCCAAATCCAGTACATTGCCCGAATGTGGCATTGTTGTATTAAAATTGAGTTTCCCAATCGGTCTGTTCCCCATATTTTCTGATATGGCAATACTCTCCAACCAATTTTCGTGGAGGCAGTACAAGTTTTTGTATGTGCATATCAACAGATCCCTCATTCTACATCTTTCGTCGAGCAGTTGTTTCACCGCTTGTTGCAAGTTTATTGTTTTTTCGTTCAACATTTTCTTGCACACGGCCAATTCTTCAATCATTAAACTTGAAAAGAAAATAGCAATATGGATTTGTAGTTCAATTTTTTTTTTGCTTTATGCTGTATCCAGCAGATAGCAGTCTTACAACAGTCCGTTTCCATTAAGCACTGCCGTTGCTCACTTTCCGCCAAATTTTGAGGCCTTGCGTGTTAAATGGCGGAGCTCAACGCTGCTCTTTACCTCATTAACAAAACAAGAAAATGATATTTATTAAGTATTTAATTTTCTCGAGTAGGAATCGAACCCAGTCTATTGTAATTGTGGCTATTATGAAATTAACATATGTATATAATAATTTACCTGCTAGCAAGAAATTTACTCCTCCACACTTCACACTGACCAGCAAGCCATTCTGTTTGTTCCTTTAAATATGTTTAAATATTGATTAAAAATATACATATTTCATTTACAATAATATTACTAAACTGAAAGTTTTTGTTTGGTTGAGCACACTTATCTCAAGAACTGGTATAAAAAAAATATATTTTTAAATTATAATATGTATTGGACACTCCATTTATGAAGGAAGGCCTAGCCTATAGGTTATATTGCCTACTGCACCTGCAGTAGGAGTACCTTGAGCACTTATACTGTGCAATCTTAATTAACACAACTTAATTCATTATTTTATAATTAATGTGCAATAGTGGAAGTGGCAGTGGTCAGGACACAGTGTGACTGTAAACATGACAGTTGTGGGTTCAGTTCCGACTCAGGGAAATAAATTAATTTTCATTTTCTCACACAGCAACATAATGTGCAATGTCTCGAAAATTGAGGTGTGTGGCTGTGGCTATTACATGCAGGATATGGTGTGAAGCTACAAAACATAATATACCTGATGAGTAGACAAGTGTTGTGCAGAGTTTATTAAGGCATTGGCCAAGTGCTTCTTATCCTCATTGAGAGACTGCACTTGGAATTCCAAATCTTCACCCATTGAAGCTACTAACATTGTTTTGAGTTCTTTGTTCACCTATTTTCAATAAAAATGTAATACATTTATATTTTTTTGTATATATATCAATATACATTTTTCATTTTTTATAAAGAAATGTTATTATTATAATGTGTATGTATGTATTACAATAATAAAATGTACTATGTAGTAAATACAATGGCAGATACTCTGGTAGACAAAGTGTGGTACTGAGTCCCACAACATAAATAAATTATATTAAATTGGGCAGAAAACAGAGAACAATGCTTTTAACATGCAACGGAATATAGCAGTGTAATAAAACGCAAAACAATGGTTTTTTGAGTTCTGCCACTCAACACGCAATGCCTCCAGAAGTCAGCTGAAAATGAGGAATGGTGTGTCTTAACACTAGGTTTCCTCTGCCTACCCTGCTGTGTGTGTGGGATACATAATACTTAACATTTAGTGATTTTTATTTTAATTGGTCCATAAATAACCATTTTATTGAATGGGCTATGACTTAGTATCAAATATATGGATATTGTCTTTAAAATGATAATGCTATGCAGAACAAGAAAGTAATTCAAATAAGAAAAAAATAATTGTGTAGTTCAAGCGGATGATGGCATGAGTGGGTCATTAGACGTAAAATAAATTTCAATATAATTAAATATTTAAATTTAATTGTAAAATAAATTTCAATATTATTTATACCTGTGCTTGTTGTTTTAATTGTTCCTTTAAGCTTTCATTCTCTTTAGACAGTTCATCTAATTTTCTTTGCATTTCGGTATTTTCTTTTTGTTTATCTAGATCCACATCAGATTTATCACTGCATGAAGTTAATTTATTTCGTGGTTTATATTCATTTATGTTAGTATCCATTTTGGACATTTGAGAAATAAGAGTATTTATGTCCATATGATTTTTAGATTTTTTATTCCCTTTGGGCACACAATTTGAAGTCATTGGTTTTACAGCTCCGGGATAAGGCTCATAAGGAACAAATTTAGGATTTTTAGAATATATATGAGAACTTTTTTTTTCGGAAGTAATGATTTTGGTTGGATAAATTTGCACTAAACGACCAGGAAGCAATGTTTCTTTGGTATTCACCTTTGTAACAACAGGCTTAGATTCCAATTTGTTTCTATTTTCGCTAACAGTTTCATCTGATTCCATTCCATCGCCTGCAGTCCTTATTTTATTCATTATTTCTACAAGGAAATCACAGACATAAACAAATAATTCGAGATGCAAAATAAGTGATAACGATTAAGTATGTACTTACTATAATTAAACGATATTAAGGTATCCATGACAGAAATTATGTAATTAGCTAATTAAATATATATAAACTACACAAAAAGTGGCTTTAATAAAACTGAAATTGACAACAATTAACAATTAGAAAACTTTGTAGACAAGTTGACAACCAAGGAACATAATACTACGTTCGCTTTTCATGACAGTTGTCAAAATTAATTTGTCAATGTCAGTTGTTAAAAGAAACAGAAAAGCCGCAGATGAAAAATGCAAATTTTTACCAGAATCAAAAACGGCACGGTATTTATATTCAAAAAGAAAATTATCTGTTAGAGCAGTGATTCTCAACCTATTTTTTGTTGCGGCACATATTTAACGGTTTCAAAATTTGGCGGCACACAAAGAAAATTTGGCGGCACACAAAGAGAAATTATTTACTACAACATACTGCATACATAGTTTATGACAAAAAATTCAAATATACGAATTAATTTTTTTGTGGATTTAAATATATATTCATGTTAAAAATATTTTTGTTTTTAAATGATATAATTTAATTATATTAACATTATTATATATTTGCAAAATTTTGAAATTTGGCGGTACACAAAAGTGCCGCGGCACAGTGGTTGAGAATCACTGTGTTAGAGTATAGAAATATTTAATGTTCTCATTTTCTTGCTCTGGTAACGAAGCAAAGTGCGGCGTCGAGTTCCACCACTCAACACACAATGCGAGAATTGGGAGAAAAGTGGGGAACGGAAGCGTCTTGACTCTTGATGGGAATGGAGTGTTTTAAGCCTAGGTTCCCAGGTTCTGTCTCTGGACACCTATTAAGTTTTTCGCAAATAGCAGGGTATTGGATAGGCAGAGGGAACCTAATGTTAAGATATTCAGTTCCCCACTTTCCGACAAATTTTGGTGGCATTGCGTGTTTAGTGGCGGAACTCAACGACGCGTTTGGCCTCGTCACCAGAGCGAATAAATAAATAAATAAACTTAAATAAATATTTCATTTCCTCGAGTGGGGATCGAGCTAAGCAATCAATTGTGTTTACAGTCGTTAAATTTTGTGCCCTTGTGTCCCGACTGGCTAAAAATAAAGTAAGTCACCGCCACCACCGCAATAATATTCGCGTCGAAACAACGTTACATTGTATATTTCAAAAAAAGGTACCAATGGACAACATTTTTATTGAATATTTTTTTATAGTTTGTTATTTTTAGGGTTCCGGACCTTTTAAGGAAAAAAGAAACCACTTTGTTGTCTGTCCGTGTATCTATCTGTCAAGAGCCTTTATCTCAGAAACGCTTGGAAATATCGATTTGAATTTCGAACCATATATTTAGGTCTACGGCCCCATTTCCTGAAAAAATCGTTTTAATACATTTACTTAAAAAACATATGGCCGTTATATCACAAAAAGAGGCGTATATCACCACTATAACGGGAACCAAAATTAATAGGATACTTCCGGTTGATCTAGAATTATGAAATTCAACCGCTAACAACTATAGCTAGTACTAGTTGAGGAAAAATCTGGTAGTTATACATTTGTGATAAAATCCTAAAAAATAAAAGGGGGGCAAAATTTGGTATTAAAGCTCAAGTGAGGTATCAAATGAAAGCTGTTCAAGTGAAGTATCAGATGAAAGGGCTCTGGCTAAGCTAAGCTTGAATTTCAGAAATAGATCGAGACCTCCAATTCTTGTTCAATGGTTCCGTACCATCGATGAACGAGCCCGATTCGCTCTTGTCCGGTTTTTGAAATATTAATATATAAGGACATCATAATTAAATTATTAAGACAATATTTACGAAAAAGTGTTTTATTTTTATAAATAAAAAATTAAGCTACACAACATTCAAGCACTCTTATGCATTAAGCGTAGACTCTAATTCTCCGCTAGCTTGTAATTCTTTAATTATATCTAGTCCCCCCACCAGCTCTCCTTTAACGTATAGTTGAGGATATGTTGGCCAGTCTGAATATGTCTTCAACCCTTGACGCACTTCTTCATCAGTTAGAATATCAAATGTTTCATATTGAACCCTAAGGAAATAAAACAAAAATATATTACCAAATATACTACCAAGTGCACTAGACAAATATTCTCTGTATCGGGTTTTTTTTTTTCAAAAATGACTCCTAAAAATGATTATTGATCAAGAAAGAATTCTGCTAACTGAATACAAAAAAAATGGCAATCCACACAAAAGAAAGAAAAATATTTAAATCCGAATCTGCAATGAAGAGGTACACAGAATAGCAGGCACTAGCAAGGATGTCACAGTAAGAATGGAGAAGAACTTGCTCAGTTGGTTTGGGCATGTCAAATGAATGAGTGATGAAGGAATGGCAAAAAAGATTTATGATGGAAAAGTGACTGATGAGAGAGGTAGGGAGAGACTTGTTGACCTTCGAAAACACAGTGTCAAAGATACTGGAGGAAGGTCACGTAAAAAGCATGAGGAAGGCATGGCAAGGCATGTATGAAGTGGTTGATGACAGTGGACGAGGTGAAGTGGTGTGTAGAGACTGTAGCATTTGGAGCTCCATTCTCTTTGACTATCCCGCTAGGGATAAAGGGTGAAGTTAGTATAGTATAGAATAATTTCTAACCATTTTTAAAATGTTATTCCACCCCTGACTACCAAGCCATAAATTCTTATATGATTATTACAATTTAACATATTTTTCTTTCCAAAATGTGGAATAACACTTAAAAAATATTAAATAAATAGTATTCTCTTGCCAAAACTGTAATTCTAAGTA
Organism: Heliconius himera; assembly: GCA_021202915.1. Classification (NCBI taxonomy): domain Eukaryota; kingdom Metazoa; phylum Arthropoda; class Insecta; order Lepidoptera; family Nymphalidae; genus Heliconius; species Heliconius himera. The sequence continues at coordinate 6,134 of JAJHJA010000511.1, read as the reverse complement.
ATTGTCTTTAGTAAATGGAAAAAAAAATATGTAGAGTGATGAGAATATAATATAATTTCTAAGCATTTTGTTTTCACAAAAACACCCAAAACAAAAACTATGCATACCCAGTGCCATTGAGAATTTGAACAAGAGTTCTACTAAATCCACATCTTGGAGCATCTCTGTTGCCTTTCATAAAAACCATTACATTATGTCTATTTATAAGTGCTTTAAGTCTATTCTCTAAGGATTCTTTTGGTGCTCCGATCAGATCTCCTTTGCCACATTGAGATTTGACTTTAGAAGTTATTTGTGCGGCATCAGCTCCATCAACTCTGTCAACTTGGGAACCATTTTTAAATAAAATAACTGTTGGAACTGAATCAACCTTAAAAAAAAGTGTTATGTAAATATAATTACAAGTAATCAAGTTAGCGATGTTATGTAAATATAATGAGGCTATTGGAGCCTAGTAGGGCAGCATCTGTGTATAAATACAACAGTTTTGAGTTTTACTCCTACTGGGAATTAATTATTTTCATTTATTCACTCTTAAGAAGACGAAGAGCGACATTAGGTGTAACTTAATGTCTGTAGATGCAATGCCTAGAAAATTGAGTAGAAAGTATAGAATGGAATGTCTTAACATTAAGTTCCCTCTGCCTGTACTGTGCTATATGTGAGATACAGTTTGAAGCTCAAAAAAGTTATATAGTATAAAAATGAGATACAATCATAAATTTAGTAAATTAATGGATATTATGATACACATTAAATAATTCCATACATACTTTATATTTTAAAGAGATTTCTGACAGATGTTCTGCATCACATACACCAAATTTACTATTACTAGATTGAACCTCAGGTAGTTTTAAGAGTTCCTTTAAAACTTCTGTTACTGGACCGCACTGGTCTGCCCAATCTGCTGAGAAATGCACCACTGATAAAGTCGGCGATCTGGAAGTTATTAAATTATTTTGGATACAATATATACTTATACAAAATAACCTAAATATGAATAATTTAATTTTGCTATTAACTTATTAAAAATAAATAACTAAAAAATATAATTTACCTATTAAGATTAGGTAATTATTATATAACAAAGAATTGTTTTTTTTTAAATCAAATTATAAAATATACGTACGTACCGTATAAAGGTCGTGAAATTATCTACAGTATCAATGATAGTGACCGACATTTTGTATAGGTTATATGTATAGTTTAAATATTTAATATTAAATTGTCTTAATTGTATAAACAATTATATGAAGTGGATCATAAGATTCATTGAATAATTCCGACAAAATAAGTAATAATAAAATTATAACTTCACACACTACTCCGTCGAAAACTACAATTTTTGTGTCAAAAATGACAAGATGTTATACAGATAAAAGAATAAATATAATGTTTCCATATGGCATATTTACGGGTCGGACTCATCACCGAAGTTGCGTACCAATCACACAAGTTACGAATTACAAAAATTAACTAAATTACGGGCATATGGACTAACATTTTACTGGCTATATTTCAAATTATTTAGATATTTTTTTCTTTAATAAGTTGAATAGAGATATGTTGCCAGGTTACTGATAATTTTCTATATTGGTATTGGCAGCCCTAAACGAGAATATAAGATTTTTGAAGTGTTTCGCCGGAGAGGTTACAATAATGCATTGTGTATAAAAATAATTATTAAACGTATTATTGTTCATTAGTCGCGTTTAAAATTACAATTTTTACAAAATGGCAACGATTTCTTCAGCTCCAGCCCCTGGCATGCATCAAATTGATCTTTCTAAGCTAAATATTCACCAGTTGGCCAAATTGAAACAGCAATTAGATCAAGTAAGAATGTAAAATTATAAAATATATAAAAGTTATTTTTTTCTAATTGTTACCTTATTGAGATCATTATTTTCAATTTTTTATTGTAGGAAATAAATGTGTTCCAAGACTCTTTACAAACTTTAAAAATAGCTCAAGGCAAATTTGTGGAATCTGGAGAGAGTGTTGAGAAGATAACACCAGAATCAAAGGGAAAGACTGTTCTAGTACCCCTCACTGGCTCAATGTATGTGCCTGGTGTAATAGCTGACTCAGAGAATGTTATTATAGATATTGGAACTGGATATTATGCAAAGAAAGTAAGTATAGTTCTAAGAGTTACTTTTGAAAATAACACACCCAGTTATCAGCATTACCATTGTCATCAGTCTTCGATTACTGCTGGACATATATCTCTTTAAGGACCCACCACTGAGCTTTGACTTTTTGATTCCATCAGTTGAGTGTTGAGTCTGAGTTATGTGCATCACCCCACTTTGCTAGATGATTTATGATACTGCTTGCCAAAGCCGGTCTTCACTTCAGAATGTATTTGCAATTTTGGTTATCAATTCTGCAACAAATGTGGCCGGCCTACTATCATTTAAATTTGTAAATTCTTTGAGCTAAAACTTTGGTCCTCTGTTGGATTTCAAATTTAGAAATACTCAAGCATAGTCTCTGTAATTCTCCGAGTGATTTTAAACTGGTTGACCAGTTGTACCATTAGTGTGCACATTTTGGTATATCAAATTAATTACTTCTGAAAAAGGACTAGTAGGCTCATGCCTGGAAAGTAAGCGTTTTAAGTTTAGTAAGTTAGTCAATAAATTAATGTTTAGATTTTTTATAGTTAAGCTGTTCTGTACAGTGCAAACAGACAAGCACCAGCTACTAGGTCCAATTATATTTGCAAACTATCCAGGAATCCATTAAATGTAAACACAAAAAATATTATCTAAATTGCTCCAAATATTTAGATGCAGTAGGGGTGACAAACGCATACAGAAGAATTAAATCTATATAACGTTATTGTCACATTAAATATTCTTTTGTATAAAAATTATACTCTCTTTATAATTATTTACAAATAATTGCAGGATATTGAAGGTGCAAAAGATTATTTCAAACGAAAAGTACAATTTGTAACAGAACAAATGGAGAAAATCCAAGTTTTGGGGATTGAGAAGTCTAAAGCCCGAGATGCCATTATGATGATGATGGAAATGAAGGCTCAGGCTCAAGCTCAGGCACAAAAGTCATCCACATCATAACAAAGACTATATTTTGTAGTAATTATTTTGCGCTTAAAATACACCTGTTCTATTATAATCTCTTAAATTTTTGTTCATTAAAGGCTTTTGTGTTAAGCACCTTTGATTTTTTTTATATTTATGTTAAATCTGCACACAATATTTCACTATGAAACATTTAACATGAAGTGCAGAGAAAGTAACATTATTGTTTATTTATGAACTTGTCAATAACATTCGAATACTGCAAAGTTTATGTTGGCTATTAAAAAAAAATACTTTGTGGAATGATAAAATTGATTAAAATATTTAATTACCTATGCATTGTTTTATTTAAATCTTTGAACTTAAAAGTGATTTTCTTTTCTTAAATGTAAATTTTCTATTTGAAAAATAATAAAAAAATAAATAACTAATATCACAATAAATATAATTATACGACACTCATATCAGTGTGTTACTGGCATACAATTTTTTTTTTTGATTATGAAGTACATACCTATTAACAAATTTTAATAATAAAAGTGACTTGAATTTTAATCGCATTCTATAATGATAACATAACCTTTTATCCAAATACCTTTGAATGTATCCTTTCCAATAAAAAAAGAATTATCGAAATCAGTTGGCGGGATATCGAGCTGTTCGTTAATTCGCGCACAACGCACATACTTAATGCAAATTTAGGACATGATTTTCTAACGGATACCATTGTCAGAAATGGACCAAATTAAAATGGGACCACACGGGAAGCTCTATCTTTCAAATAAAAAAAGAATCATCAAAATTGTTACATTCAAAAGTTCTGAGGTAACAACATAAAAAAATATAGTCGAATTGATAACGTCCTCCTTTTACAGAAGTCGGTTAGAAGTCGTTAAGGTGAGTTCTATTTACACTCAAAAATATTATAATATAAGCAATATCAATTTAGTGAGGGGGGCCACTTATCAGTTAAGTCCAGCGTTGCGGATTTTACCGGTAGGACAGATCAAGGAACATATACTCTATAGACAAATAGTCTCGCCTTTCACGGATTATTCCACGTACTGTGAGAAATCTCTTTTCATAACTTTTAAATGTTAATCAGTTCTTAATAATTTTATAGAAATACAAATAATATCGTAATTTATGTATAATTATTCTGAAGACTTAACTGTCTTACATATGGTAAACCAAAACTATTGTTTGAGTATCGGACGTCTTTTCATTAAAAAATATTTTATATTAATATATATATCACCAGTTGGAAGCTTTATTTAAAACTCAAATAAATGTGTAACTAATAAACTAAATTTTATTATTTATTCTTTGTCCTGTCTTTAGATGTTTGTGGTTAAAAACGCTTTTTTACTAAAAATGTTCAAAAATTCCGTTTTACATTAAAAAAATCTGGCAACTTTGTGTCGCACTTTAAGGGTGAAGGAGAGATGAAGTCTAACATTGCGGATGTGGGTGGGGAGGAATTAAATATAATATCTAAGTATTAAAACATAAACTTTGTGTGATCAATAATAATTTCCAAAATACTGTTTAAAAATATAATAATTTAGGTGTAAAATTGCAAAATATGTGCGGTCACATTAGGTAGGGGGTTTCATAAATTTGACCACCTGTGAAAAAGACAGGGGAGGGGTTAAATCACGACGTTCTGTTCTGCTCTTCATGGAGTTTCAAATGTGTCAGTATTTTGAAATTCATGGGACTTATATTATGGACGGCCCGGAATAGTTTAAGCGCTTTAAAAATATAACCTTTATTTTGCGAAAATATTACTACTAATATATTTCTTTTTTATAATCTAGCAAAAAATAAGAACAATAATGAAAGGATTTTGTAATAAATATTTTTGTCTGTACTTTTCTTCTAACCGGATGACCGGCTGATTGTCATTATTATGAAATAAAAAAAATATTCATATTAAAATTATAAGGAGTTAAACTAAATAATTTTTATACACATGCGACACCCAAATGATTTATTTTTTATTTTAATAGGCCAAAACGATAGCGTTGATATCTACAATAGTCGCTTAATAAACTAACTTATTATGTATCTACAGTATGTTTTATAGTCACAAAACGATTTAAACTAAATAAGGCAACGACTGTTACTTAATGAGGGTTGAAAATCTACGGACACGGCCGACAGATGGCGGTATCAGTGTAAGAAAATTAAATAGGTATAACCAAAGTTCGCAAATGTTATTTTAATGTATAAATATTGAAAAATCACAATTACATCTATAAATGAAAAACAAAAATATATAATTTCAAACGACTTTTAACCCTCACTGTGTAAACAATAACTATTATACAAGTAAGTTTTCAAAAAACAATTATTATATTGAAAATTGCAATATTTTTAACATGAACACGTGAAAAGGTTTTAGTACACAATATCTTTTAAATAATTAATTAAATATCAATTAATTTAGATTAGCGTCTATAAACAGGTCTGTGTTTCAAATATTAATTAACGTGTACTATGTTAGAATTAATCAATTTAATAAATATCGATGTCCCCAAACGATAATTCTGTAATTGATTTTTTTACGTCGACTTGTGTTTATGTTTATAAAAACTTTATAATAATAAGTCTATTACAATTTGGAAGATTACATTTTTAGTACATTATGATTCAGGAACGTCGATATAGGTTATTATTGACTGCAGCCAAACTTTGGGATAAATTTATATAATTTTTGACTATAATATTGAATATTTTTGATTACTACAAAATACAAGTAGATGTCGGATTATGTATATATTTTAATAATTTAATAAAAATATTACATTAAAAATAAAATTTTAATATTGTATTTTATGTTGTACTTGGCACTATTATACAGAAGAAGATATTCCATAAATAAGACATATTGTATATTCAGTTTGTGTGAGTAATCCACCTAATAAAATTAGAAGGTTCTAGAAGATTTTTTATACATAATCTGACATCACCACATATTTATTTCTGTTTTTTGTATTTTTAAAAAGAGCTTCTTATATTTACTTATGCCTTTTGAAATCCGTGTAAAATTATTGAGTAACATAGGTACTCTAA